>VDFB02358134.1:52782817-52848417 GCA_007258455.2 Sequoia sempervirens
GGCTTTTGTTCAAAGTTCCATCCACGCGATATGCAAAGGACAGCTGAAGAGCATATCAAAATATTCGAGATGGCTGTCACCGAAATGCAAGTGGACCACAAGGATGTTGCATGCCGCCTTTTTTCGCATTCCTTTGGGGAAGAGGCCTTTTACTGGTATATCAATCTGCCAAGGGGATCCATCACCTCATGGAACCTAATGAAGAATGTCTTTCTACAAAAATACAAGATCCCTATCAACCCCGCAGACCTTTACCAATAGTTCATGTCCATCAGAAGGGAGGTCAACGAACTTATTAGCTCTTTCAATGACCGCTTCCATCGGGCTCACATGAGGCTTCAGGATCCGTACGTCCATAATGATGCGACAGCTCTCCCAGTCTATTACGCAGCGCTGGACAACCTCACGTCAGCCTTGGTGAAAAGGATGCACCCACCGCCTGCTACCCTATTGGCCGCCTATGCAGAAGCCGTTGTCGCAAGTGCCGACTTGGGATAAAATATCTCCAGCCTGTTGCCCTCTTTGGGGCCAGTAGCCCACCTAATGTAGATTCAGGGGCTTAATCAGGCGTTTTCTCACCAAACCCCTCTTATGAACTAGGTACCCCAATTTCCTATGGTGCCACATCCGGGGTAGCCATTGAACTATGCACCTCCCGCGCCTTCCTATTTGTAGCCCAAGCAGCAATACCACTATTCCTAGATGGCTCTATAGCAGCAAGCGTATTTCCAACAGCCCCAGGCACCATTGTACTTGTCGAGATCGAACTTTCCTCCAGCCTATCAAAATCAGCTGGTGGCCCTACCTGCTTTTCTCAAAAATTTGGCCCTGTCGCCTGGAGGCATGATTGAGAAGGATAAGCTAGAAGAACTAACTGAGATGATCAAGAAGATGTCCACGGAGATGACACATCTGAAGAACCAGAATAACCAGTTGCAGGCCTCCCAACGCAATTTTTAGGCCAACCTCAATAGGGACAGTCGAGACAATAGAGACAACATAGACAATCAGGAAGTAGGCACCTCTTCCAGGCAAAATTATAAGAGGGGGCAAAGCGCTAATCAAAATGCAAAAAAAGACCTTCTTAGAGGCAAAATCGTATATGGAATACTAGGCCCAATAATGGAGGAGTCCCCACACTGTTCGATCAACTGGCAAGCAATGATAAAACATCTAGCGGCGTGTATCTGGCTGAAGCAGCTTTGTCTGGATGGTGTCGACTTTACAAAACTAGCAGATATTCTGAGCTGGATTATCCCAAGTTCCAGATAGCTGCTGAAATCTTCCAGGTGGAGGTACAAAATGCTGTTGACAATGCCAATTGCAGGGACATCGTTCCGTCTGAGCCCTATGATTCCTCGTGTCCGGTGGTCAATCAGGCACCGTTTCCGTGAGGCGACCGCAACGAGCCCGAAGTCGAGCCTACTCCTACTAAGGATGAGAAAGCGCAAGAGGTAAGTAATGAACAAACCTTGGCTCAACTCTTTGATCCAGTAGATAATGGTCCGGTAGATATAGAAGAACCATTTGTAGATGAGGTCCACATGTTATATCAATGGTCGAGTCCTTACTTCCTTAGGAATAGGCAAGCGAGTGGACCCTTTACAACTTCTACCCCACCAAACAACTTCGCCACCCTGCCTGATCCAAATGCCAGCAATAACCCTGGGCTCCCTCATATACCCGCCCAATATCTCAACAAGAACCAGTCTCAAAACCAGTCACAAAATCAGCCTCAAAGCCAACCCCAAAATTCGCCTAGGCAAACCAAGGTCCAAACCCCTAGTTCTCCTATAGGCCAAGCTTTTAGCTCCGAAATTAAGCAAATGGGTGAATATGTGGCAGAAGATTTTAAGGTGGAAATCAATTTGTCAACCTTCAAATTACTCAAAGTTCCTACCATAAGGCAAGCTTTATTTAGGGTTCTGAATGGGACTCCGTCCTGTAATACGACACAAGAGACCCCAGCCAAGAGGGTAACCTTTGAGGAGCCTAGAAAAGAATAGGAAATAAAGGGTAATGCCTAGAAAAGGAGGGATGTTCCTATGAATCAGTTAGCAAGTGAGCAAGTTGAAAAGGAGCCAGAAAGGGCGAATAGGCAGTTTTCTAAGGACTAGCAACTTAAGCAAGCCAAGGATATGGGCAGTGATAGGAATAAAGGTCAAATAGCTCAAATGGACACACCTGTGGGCATCCTCCAAGGGAGACCAAAAACTCTCCCTTTCCTAATCACCATTAGGATCTTTGGGAAGAATCTGCATAACTGCTGGCTCGACTCAGGAGGTTCCGCCAACGTTATGCCCTTAACTGTATGCAAGGCTCTTGGCATCACTCCCATGCCTTCAAAGAGAAAGGTGACCCAGCTAGACAAAACAGAGATTAACATCGTGGGTGAAATAAACTGCATCCCCATGCAAATCGCTATAGACCCACATATACAACAGGTCATTGATATCCAAGTGGCAGACATTCCTAATGCTTATGAAATTATTTTGGGAAGGGAGTTCACCAAAGTGCTGAATGGATATACCTCCACTGACCTTTCTCACATGTGGCTGCTGTGGAAGGGGTTGCCAAATCAGATCCGCATCGACCGTGAACCCCGTATGAAGTATATGATCACGGAATACAATAATCTCAGCGAGGTGTTGTTTGCCGAGACCGACTTAGGGAATTATCACCCTTTTTCCTACCAAAATGAGGCCTGGCCTCAGGAAGAAAGTGTGGATGAAGTATTGCTGGTGTTGTGTAGTCCTTCGGCCAGTTCTACACGAAGGCCCCTGGATACCGAAATATTGATAGAAACAGACAATGAGCCAAGTAAGGATGACAACTGGGGGCTACTCAATGGCTTCCAGGAGTTCATAGAAAAATGCACAAAAGATCAGCTCAGCCTAGGAGCTAGAATGAATTTCTAGGATCTCTTATTGCCGAATTGGTGTAGGGTCCACAATGTTGCTCACTCCAAATTTGATTATTGCTTGTGCCAAGTGGCAGTGGAGCATGTTAAGAAAGTAGCTGCTCCTCAGATAGAAATACCCAAGGAGACACCACCAGAACCGCTTGTTGGTCATTGCCTCGAACCAGAAAACTCCCTTAAAATCACAAGGCCTGCCGTCCAACCGAAAGGGAAAGGAAGTTCGACCAGACATGAGGATAAGGAATCCTCTGCGTGCTGGACACTCTGATTTGACGGATCAAAGTCGAGGCAAGGAGCTAGAGCGGGGATCGAACTCATCAGTCCAACAGGTAAGTCATTTCTTGCTACCCACCGATTGTAGTTTTATTGCACCAATAACGTAGCAGAGTATGAGGCCCTAGTCCTTGGCCTTCTCATGGCCTTGAAGAAAAATGTGAAAGTGTTGCAAGTCTTCGGGGATTTTGTACTTGTAGTTAAGCAGGTCAGAAAATTGTACTCCTGTCATGATCGAAGACTCACAAATTATAGGCATAGGGTTTAGGATCTCTTAGAGGGCCTAAATACATTCAACATACAATTGATCCCCCATGCTCAAAATCGCACAGTCGATGCCTTAGCTCAAGCGGCTAGCACTCTACAACCCCTCTCTTTGTCTGGGCTCAAGAAATTCACTGTTGAGCTGACATCCACGCCATCAGTCCTAGATAATGTTACCCACCTACAAGTCTTCAATGACGACAAGCATATCCTCCAGTTCATCACAAGCTCCGACGTCTTCGCAGCTCAAATAATCGACGAAATAGATTTACAGGAGGCTGAATTGGACATAGAGGGGGTCATCAACCTCAAAACCAACACAATTCCTAGAGGTATGGTTCAGCTAGAATGAATATTTGATTTAGATCAGATCAAGGACCAGGATCAACAAACAAAAAAGGAAGCTATAAGTAACCAGTGCAACGCTCATAACCTTGGGACAGCCGATGATGCTAGGAATGTTTTTATCAGAAAGGTGTGCACACCCGAGGAAAGGAAGGGAATCATGGATGCATTGCAAAGATACCATGATGTGGTGGCATGGAGCTACCAAAATTTAAAAATGTATGACACCTCTATCATTACACATACCATCCCTCTGAAGACAGAAGTGAGACCATTCCGTCAGTGGCAGCGCCCTATCAATGCCTTGCTAGAACCTGTCGTTTACAAGGAGGTGCAAAAGTTGCTCTCGGGAAGAATTATTTTTCCTATTAGGCACTCCACGTGGGTAGCTAATTTGGCCCCGGTCAGGAAAAAGAATGGAGAGATTAGGTTGTGTGTGGATTTTCGCAATCTAAACCGTACCTTAGAAAAAGACAACTATCCAGTGCCTTCGCTGGACGAGGTGCTGCACATCGTCAATGGCTCTCAGATGATGTCGTTCCTTGACAGATACTCAGGGTATAATCAGGTCATGGTGCAATACGAGGATCGCCACAAGACCGCGTTCACCACTAAGTGGGGGACATTCGCATATAGAAGAATGTCATTCGGGCTCATCAATGCCGGCGCCACTTTCCAACGCGCCATGGATATCACCTTCAAAGACCTGATTGACAAGTGCATAATCATCTACATGGATGATTTGACCGTATTTTCTAAAAGGCGGGGTGATCACGTCTCCAACTTATGCAAGGTATTTCAGAGATGCAGAGAGTTCGGGGTTTCTCTCAACCCCAAGAAGTGCATTTCTGGAGTGACTGAAGGCAGATTGCTCGGGCACATCATTTCGGAGTAAAGAATCTCCATTGATCCTGAGCGCATTGAATCATTACTCAAGATTCAGCCCCCGAGCAGCAAGAAGGAATTAAAATCTTTCTTCGGGAAGATCAACTTTGTCCAGAAATTCATCACAGGTTTCCGGAAATTGTCAAACCTCTCAATGCCATGCTCAAATAGGACGCCAAAGTTGAATGGACGTCGGATGCCAAACAATCCTTCGAGGAAATCAAACGGGCCATTGCTGAGGCACTTGTGTTAGTTAGCCCAGATTATCTGAAGCTGTTCTATATCTACTCATTTGCTTCAGAGCATTCTTGTGCTAGCATGTTGACCCAAAAGGACGATGAAGGAAACAAGCATCCGATCACCTTTATGAGTGCTCCCCTTAAAGATGTTGAATTGTGTTACCACAATATTGAAAAGTAGGCATATACTCTCGTCAAAGGAGTGAAGAAATTTAGACACTACATTCTATGCAACAAAGTGTTTGCCATTGTCCCCGACCCAGCAGTTAAGACACTGCTCATGCAAAATGAATTGGGCGAACGAAGGGCTAAGTGGGTCACCCTACTACAAGAATATGATATGGAAATCCAACCAATGAAATTGGTGAGAGGACAGGCACTCACCTGTACAATCGTCGAAACAGCAGCAAAGGTTGGGCCTGAACTCACGGTACAGCAGTACCAGCTTGAAGATGTCTCCCCAGGAGAATGGTACCAAAATGTCGTTTATTATCTGCTGAATCATAAGTGTCCACCGCATCTGCAAGGAGTCCAGAAGAGGGCCCTTAGATTGAAAAGTAATGGTTACATGTTGCAGGGTTCTATTCTCTATAAGAAAAATCATGAAGGCATTTACCTGAGATGCCTTAGCAAGGCAGAAGCGGAGCGCGTCTTGAAGGAGTTTCACAATAAATTTGGTACGGGCCATGGCTCGAGTTCTTCTATGGTGCATCAGATATTAAGGGAAGGGTATTATTGGCCAACCATCTTCAAGGATGCCTATTGCCATGTTCGTTCATGTCATACGTGCCAGACTGTTGCCACCAAGGAGAGGAATGCTGCTGTCCCGCTGCAGCCCGTGCTAGAGGTAAGGCCTTTTGTGCAATGGGGTCTCGACTTCATCGGTCCGGTAAGCCCTCCATCGTCTGCGGGACACAGGTACATTCTTACTGCTACTGATTATTGTACTAATGGACGGAAGCAATAGTATGTAAGCAATATACAACTGAAGTAGTTACTGATTTCTTAGAAAGTTTCATTTTGAATCGTTTTGGTTGTCCGTATGCTTTGGTATGTGATAATGGACCTACATTCGCTTCCTTAAAATTTGCTAGCTGGGCGTTTGACTATGGAATAGCCCTCAAATTTTCATCCAATTACTACCCTCGGGGCAATGGCCTTGCCGAATCTACGAATAAAAATTTGATTACTATGATCAAAAAGCTGCTAGATAGGAATCCCAAGGACTGGCATACCCAGCTCTGTTTTGCCCTTTGGGCTGATCGCACCTGCCACAAGGCTGCCCTTGGTGATTCTCCATTCCACCTTGTTTATGGCCTTGAGCCTATATTCCCCATCCACCTGAAGATTCCTACTCTTCAGTTCATCACCGATTTTTATGAGGGGGGAGATCATAGGGAAACTCGGTTAGCTGAGCTCTTACATTTAGAGGAAGTCCAAAACTATGCAATAGAAAATTTTTCCAAACATCAGAGCGTAGTTAAGAGATGGTTCGACCGCCAAGCCAAAATCAAGGCCTTTAGGATTGCAGATTTGGTCCTATATTGGGACAAGGCCCATGAGAAGAAAGGGGGACACAACAAATTCAACAAGCTCTGGCTTGGCCCCTTTCAAATAGCTGAGATTTTGGAAGATAATGCCTTCCACCTAAAGATGTTAACCGGTGGGAATATCCCGTTGCCAGTCAACGGGTAGCACTTGAAGCATTACTTTCAGGCTTGAGCTCCTTCGAGCTCTTCATTGTAAATACTTGTACATAGATTAGAGTAGTTTTCTTGCTTGTTTGCATTTTGCTTGCGTCGCTTTTTGTTTTCTCCCTCTCGGTAGTTTTGTTTTGAAAAATGTTTCCTGCTCCTTTGCGGTGGTCGTGCTTGCTTGACAAGCGGTTCACTTTGTTGTCCGTTCTTTATGTTCTTTAGCTAAACATTCACTTTAGACTATCGGTCTTTGCAAAGTTGTCCGCAAATGATTTCCTTGTTTGAACTCTGCTCAGAAATTGACCCTTAATTGGATCTTCTTACCCACATCTCGGATCTCACACAAAGCACATGATAATAAATTCTGAAGGACTGTACTATGGTTGTTATGACACCCTAGTGAGCGAAAAATATCAAGTCTACTCCAATGACCACTGCAGTCTCAAACCCATTGTAGGCTTCAATGCTTACCCGGTCGAACTGAATGGTAAAAGAGATGAAATATCAAAGCAAAAAAGGAAGAAAAGAAACTCTAAAAAAAAGAAGAAAAGAAATTACCGTATGGGCGTTCAGATAACTCTACCGGGGCCATGGACGCCCGACCGGCAGTAGAGCAATATCCATGAGATTGTAGCGACAACTCCGCTGAGGCTATGGACGCCTGACTGGAAGCGGGGCAATGTCTAGGTTACTTTTGGTGTTAGGCAATTTATGTAGCTCACTCGGTTGAAGTGACGACCCTGGTCACTATCCCTAGGAAAGGAATGAACTCACTTCACACACGCTTTCGAGATGTCCTGTAAGCTGACCTAATTAAGGATCTCGTTCTCCCGGATTTATCTTTGGAAGCTGCTCCTGGTTTGTGAAACTAGAGATTCTGGGTCCTGAATGAATATTTATCCCTAGAACGCTCCGGAGCGTTCTCCAGCAAAGTCGCCATTTGTTGTGCCCTTAGCACACACACCCCGTTCGGAACGGGGACCCTCTTTTCTTTCGCCTCGTTGGGTCCTTTTGAGGCTGCCTCATTTTGTGTGCCCTTTTTTTTTATGTTCTGCATGGTCGATGTTGTTCCAAAGTTTTATCATAAATCGACCATGCCTCCGCTTTTGGTCTTTTGCTGCCCTCCGGGGCCACGCGGGTTCCCTCTGGCTTTTGGGCTCTGGAGCGGCCCTGGGCCACTCCGGGCCCAGGCCTCCAGGGTTCCCTTATCGGGCTTCCCCTCTGCATTCGCTGTCTTTTGCGGCGTTCGCCGGGTGTCCGCCCACCCCTCGGGCTTCACCCTGCCGCCCGCCAGTTGAAATTTGCGCAAGTTTTCCAGGTGGCCCCTGCCCCGTCGGGTCCCGGGCCCTGGAAGTTTGACCTCGGACTTCCGTCCCGGGATTGCCGTCGGTGACGGCGAGCCTCCGGCTGTCACCCGCACCTCGGGCCCTGAGCTGCTCGCCGCCGCCGTCACTCAAGCAACACGAAAAAAATCTTTGGTGGAGAACTCCTGCTGGCTTCCCGCCCTCCGGTCCCCGGGATGATCTTCTCTGCCCCCGTTGCCCGATCGACGCGAAAATCTTGCGGCGGCCGTCATCTCCCGTCCTTCTGGACGCCAGGCCCTAGAGTCTCCGCCGCTGCCGCCGACTCATTTCAAATTTTACCAACTTTTATCGCGGCCATACCAGTAATTAATGCGCGTATTAATGGCAGCTAGGGTATATAATGCCCGACCTGCCAATGTCATTTTCACATTTCAAATTGGTGCGAAATTGTAAAGCCGAGCATTTGGAGCCCACCGCGAAGAACAGCGTCACGATCATTTGCGTCCGCATCACTCCGTCGATTCCCAGTGGATTTCGCACATCACCACTTAGCAAATTCGAGGTAGGCCATCCCCGTTTGCCCTCCCGTATTTTTTCATCATTTTGGGGAATTTAAATGAATTGAATAATTGGTTAAAATGAAACAAATAGAAGAGCACTCAGTGGCGCCCATTACCCATATCTTAGAAATCTCCCAAACTTGCTGGATTAGGCCTCACCACCGACTCGAGACTTTTCTTGGTCGCGGCTGTTCTTCACGTAGGGCGGTCGGGCACCCCGGGCCTGACATCCACCTTTGCCGTCCGCCTTCACTGTCTGCCCTTGGGCTTTAACATCTACGAGCTGTGAGTCATCCCTCCGTGTTGGGTCTTTCGGACTTCCCTGATCGGGGTTTCGTTCCCATTTTGTCGTACTCCAATCAAAAACTCACGATTACCTCCCGGCCTCCGGCTCCCGGCGCATGCCTTGCCGAGAAAATTGAAACTTTGGAGCATGTCCTTTGGTCGATCCAACCCCAGAACCCCGGAGTTCCCTATCTCGAGTTCCGACGGAGGCTCATTTTTTTTCATGATAGCGAGCATTTCCCAGCGTTCCACCCTTCGGGCTCCGCAGATCCGTCGGCTTGTTTAAACTTTGACGAGTGAATTGGTCCATCTTTTCCGCCTTCAGTCCCCGAATGTCGGGCCTCTGCCCCTTATTTTCTGTTGTTCCTCCAGACCGGGGTCATTCTGCGAGTTCTCTGATGCCTTTCGGCCCTCCGGGCCCCACCTGTCGGATTTCTGTTCGCGGAAGTCCGTGGATACCCTGCCGCCGAATTTCCGCTCCGTCTGACCAAGCGCCGGGCCCCGGCAGTCGGACTTCCACCCTCGAAAGTCCTCCTCTTGCCCGCCGTTGCTTTTATGGAAGTTCTTCGCCATCCACCTAGACGCTGGAGCTCGGGCCTCCTTTTGCTGTCTCACTTTGCCGAATTCCCCGCTGCCCTGGGGCCTTCCGGGCCCGGCCGTCCGGAGTTACGTCCCCGGAACTCCGTGACGGTTCCGCCAACCTCAACGGCGGAACCCTGCCAGCTTCCCGCCCTCCGGGCCCCGGTCCACCCTTCATCGCCGCCATTCAAATCGATGAAAATCTTGAAGCGGCCATCATCTCGCGTCCCCCCGGTTGCCGGGGCTGGCAGCTCCAAATGTCGTTCAGCTTAAAATGACAAACCTCGTGACGGCCGCCTTCTGGTGCTCCAGGCCCGAGGCCTCGGCCTTCCACTGCCGGACTTCCTCAGCCAAATTTCTGCCTGCTGTCCACCATTGCCAGCGGCCGTCTCTTAACTGCTTCCCAGCCTCAGACCTCCGATGTGCCTTAGATCAACCCAAACAAGCTCAAATCGAGAATCTGACTTCAACCCATGTCCTAAAATTTGTTCTTCTCCATCATGAGCCTCTCGAAACATTGAAATTTGGCCAAGAAAGGTCTACGGGAGCATTCGACCATGTTTAGCCTTCCAGGCAGCATTCCTCCCAGGGAAGTCCGGCCCTCTGGGCCCGGATTGTCCAAACGCCCTGAAACAAAGATCGATACCATCTAAGGATAAAATTTATGATATACTTAATGATTATTTAGGTGTTATCTCTGAAATATGGGCTAACATGAACACTTTTGATGTTTGTTGCACTAACTTTACCCTTGCTTGCAGAATATATGGAATCGGCTGCAGGAACTTCAGGGGCCTCCGCCGAAAAGGATAGGGGCAAGAAATCAGGGAGGGCTGCTCGGGGAAAAGAAGATAAAGATCAGATGAAATTTCAGTTTCAAGGTGAGCCACTCCAGTCAAAGGTCTCAACAGAATGGAAAGAGATCTCGGATACCAACATCGGCCAAGTGGACATAGATGAGTTCACTCAGAGGGTCAAGGTCAACCCTACAACAAAGAATGTCAGACTAATAAGTCAAAGTGGAATCGCCAAGGCTGTCGATTTTCCTCCCTCTCTCATAGCACCCGAACTAGTAATGGCCTACCGAGAGGCCTATCAAACTGACACCAGGACAATCGTGGACAAGGAGGGGAACATCCTCGCTGACATGTCGCCAGAAGGAATCACTAAAATATTTCACATTCCCACATTCCCACATATGGAGGTCCCCTCATTGGAACAATGCCAAGCACCATGGGATGCTAATCCTACAGGGTGTAAAAAGTCTATCAACCTCTACTGGCTTAAGGAGAAATGGGGCAGTGCTGTAAATGTTCCCCAAGAGTTGTTCCGCAGCGACTTTCACGAAGACTATCACGACCTGGTAATTATGTTGAGCAGGGTCATGGGTCTCCCGACAACCGCCTACTTCCAAGAGTGGATGGCCTTCTACATTGAGCAGATTCTGTGAGGGAATGAGGATGTTAACACCAAAACCTCATTCGACTGGGGAGGCATCATCAGCAACTGCTTCCATGAACAATTCGTCAACATCAAGAAGAGCTCCAAGTTTTATATGACCTCCTACCTGGTGTACTCCCTAGCAGGTCAAAGATAATACAGCAGGTTATTTGTGGTGCCTGATCAGGGACATAAGCGAGGGCTCAAGCCATTTGACAAATACCCACAACTCCAATACCGCAATTTCAAGAAGGAGTACTACCGGGTCAATGACGCCTTCATTGGCCATATCATCAGATTGATCGTCGGAGACTTCGAGAGGAGAGTCTCTCATAGTGCCAGGGCACTCCTGAAGGAATATGCCTTCCTATTCATCAAGTTCCCCAAGTTCACCTACATCCATGCCCAGGGATTCACGAAATAGCCAAACAAGTTGTCAAGGTACCCAAATGACAGGATCATTCTCATGGAGCTTTCGCTGCAGCTCCAACATATCCAGACAGTCTTTAGCAACAAGCACGTAGCAGGGATCCCCTATCCCATGACCCTCAGCTAGGGCCTGTATCGACTACAGACTTCCCAATGTGCTAGCAATTCAGAGAAGGAGCTTAAAGAATATCATTTTGAATGGTACATGGTCCGTCCACAGATGGATCCACATGGCCATGTGAGGAAAGCACTGGGGCCGATGTATGCCCACAAATACCACATCAAGGACTTCTAGGCTGACTGCAAACATGACAAGGAGGTTCGCGCAAGGCACTACATGCGCATGACCGTGCAGTTTTTGAGAAGGGTGCAGCCATTCCTAGTGCCGGATCAAGTTGAGGAGGATGAATCTACAATCATGCACCCAAGGTACCCTACGGTTGCCAACTTGGAAATCCCCTCCATTGATTGGGATGAGCAAGAGGTAGATGACCTAGATACCATCACCCAACCAATCATAACTCACTCTAAGGAGTGGGTCCATGGGCAGGTGGTGCAACTGAAGTAACAGTGGGTAGTCCTAACATATGAAGAGCTCAAGAGCAAGCCAAGTGCCACGGAGAACGTTGCCGCCACCACATCAGCTGGTGAGACTTCCAAGTCTTGCCTCATCACCAAGTCTCAAAAGAGGAAAGGAACAGAAACCGCACAGTCTGCGGACCCCAAGGATCAATCAAAGAAGGACACGAGAGGCTCATCTCCCAAGAGGCTCAAGCAGAAAGTGACTACAATAGAATTGCAACCTCCCTTGCATCTCCCTCCCTTGACTGGTGCACTGCCTGCCTCTCAAGCCGTGGTCACCGCATCTCCACCGGCGGTGGACATTTCTATCCATCTTGCCCCTTCGCCCCCGACCGGGTCAGTGGTCGTCATTGATTCCTCCTCTGGCATGACCACTCCTCCTTCCTCTGCCACCATGTCACCTATCACATCCCTCCCACTAGCAACAATAGCATCGCCTGTCCCCCTTTCCACTATACCTGAGGCTATCATGCGGCACCTGCAGAGTCTTCCCCCTGAGCTCTCATAGATCCTAATGGACCCTGCACTCCAAGCAGCCCTCGCCCAAGCCCTCACAATAGCTCAGCCTTCACAACCGCCAACAGGGCCGCCAGCCATGGAAGCCATGATGCAAATCTTGAAAGAGTTGGAGGAGCGAGAGCAAGAAGCCTCAAGGTCTATGGAGGAAGAGGCTGATGAATACCATGAGCACCGCGAGTACGAGCATCGAACCATTGACAAGGTGGTCTACGAGGGAGAAGAAACAGGCTCTTCCAAGAGCGGGGATGAAGAGGATGGCTCGGGCGCCAAGGAGATCATCCGAACGTTTGATGAGGACCTTGAGGAGGAGTCTACGCAGCAGCCCAAGGACGTTAGGGAGGAAGCAGAAAAGTCACCGCAGGGAGAAGAGGGGCAGCCGCCAGAGGAGCAACTGCAAAAAGATTTATCTGAGGCTGAGACCCATGTTGTAAAGAGCCCGGAGGCCCAGATAGCTGAAGAAAAGAAGGAAGAAGAAACAGTGATAGAAGGGGGTCCCGCCCAGCAATTGTCCACCAAGCTGCCCGTCAAACACCTCGTGTTTGTTCACGACTTCGACAAAGAGGAAGAGGACACTGCTAAAGAGAAAGAAGAGCCCCAAAAAGGGAAGGAGGCAAAGGTCTTGCTTCTAACTGAGAAGGGTGAGGGCAGCCACGATGCACCCAAGGATAAATCTGCTATGCTCGATTGGTTGGAGAAGCAACTGGAGAAGACAACCCTAGTGCTGAAGGACCCAAGGGCAATATTGACATGATTCATTCTCCAATATTACATGTTTAGCTTAGATCTTATGGCTATTTAGTCAGCTATTTGCTTCATTTAGTTAAATCTTAGGAATGTTGTTGGGTGATTGTGAAAATTCCTACTTTGTTGATGATCCCTTAGCCCATACTTTTTGCTGTTTGCTGAAGGTAGACAGCTGTGCAAAGTTAGCCTGGACTTGATTGTAAAGCTGCCCTAAATCTTTATCTTTGATTCATGCATGCATGTGTTGAATGAAGGATGAAACATCTGCAGCCCTTAGAAGATAGCACAATTTCCATGATACTGTGAAATCCCTGGTTAAGTGGGACATTGTTTTAAGAAATTGTCCATTGCAGGAACTCCATTGTCACTATTCATAGCAAGCTTCAGACTTAGGAACTTTTCCCCTCCTTCACCCTTTTTTTCCTTTTTTTAGAAACCGAACAATACCAAGGTTCATTGCACATTGTAAAGCCAAATCTAATAACTAGATGGAGTCCAAGACTGTTGTTTGAACCTACAGCCTATGCATATCAACTTCCCATCTTAAGGACTCCTTTTTAAAGATCCAACTTCATGCTTTATGTCCACAATTTGTATTTTTCGTAAGGCCGCCCTGTGATTCCAGCAAATCACATCAACTACTGAGGTATCTAAGCACTGTTATGACCTGACACCCGAGAGACCTTGGGATAGTGTTCTACAATTCGATTGTGGGAGATTGTCTTTCAAGAGAGGTAGTGCACCTATGCACTGCCTGTGTTGAGAAGTGCATAAAAACACCATCAACAGTACATAGTAGTTTCAAGGTATGGTAGGGCATATCACTACCCCTCATCTTCTCACATTTTCATAACAAGACCTACCCATGTAACCATCTCACAATCATGCCTTACATCTTGAGGTCATTATTCATAAGGTTAAAAGATTCCTACTAGATGGAGGGGATGGTCTAAACATTTTCACTCTTCATTTGGTCAAGAACTTGGGTTATTCAGAATGTGGAGTATGGAAATGGAATGCACAACTTCCTTGTTCACACCAAAAGGGGAATGAAGGAAGAGGGATCCAATTTCACAATGCTCACACTCAAGAACAAATCCTTGGGATCCCAATGAAAATGAGAATGAAATCTATCAAAGGGGATTGTCCTAAAGGTTGAAAACTGATAAAGGAGTTTACCACTAATGCAAAACATGGAAAATGCAAGACTTTTGAAAACACGGTGTGATATGAAAAGAGACCTAGAAATGCAAGTAGACTGCAACAAAAACTTATGAAATTGAAAGTATGCACCTAGAGACTAGAGATAGATGGAAAGGAGCCTTGGAATCCTAAATAATTCATCGTTGATGCCAATTGGGGATCATACACCAAGTTGGGTGACTTAGTCCTATTTTGGGAAGGCTGCGCTGGAATAGGTTTCAGGAAAAAGGGTACTTAGATCTATAGAATTATTGTTTAGGCCTAGGAAATGGGACTCATTTTCAACTAATGGTGAATCATTCTACCACTGGATTTTTGAAAATTGAAAATAGGAAATTGTAGCCCATAGTCTGCACTTCTGCTCCTAGTTTAGATCTGGGTTTGAAACTGTCAAATTCAACTTGTAGGTGTTCTCAAAGCTTCTCCTAGGGTTTTGACAACTTTGAATGACTTTTACAACTTGATGGAAACTTTTCCAATCTTTCTCTTTCAAAAAATTGCAACCTAAACCTACAAATCACATGCAAAGAGGGAAAAATTGTTGAGGGGTTAGTGAATAGGTTTTTTCCTTGGTCAAAGCCCTTGTTGGTAATTAAATCCTAGAATTGAAATGAAATATGGAAAGAGAATGATGAATGAACAAAATAAATGCTACAACTCACAAAACCCTTGAAGTAGAATGTTGCAAACATGCAAGTAATGGCTCCAAAGTGCTTGAATGATCTTGTAAAAAAAAAAGCTTGAATTCTAGACCATCTGATTGCTTGTTAGATTTATTGAGAGATTGGGGTGAAATGAGTAGAAAAACCTTATATTTATACTTGATTATGCAATAATTCCTAAACAATACAACATCACACGTTGACCTTAGACCTTAGAAAATAAAAACCTGCCATAAATTTGAATTAATTTTGAATTTTATTCCAAAGGGGACTCATTTTCCACCTAAGGGGACTCATTCACCCCAAATGGAGAATGGTTCCCACCTTAGGTATTTAAAGTGAGTTTTGGGATTTAAGTGTTTTAAATGATGTTTAATGGGTCTATTCTCAAAAATACTCATAAGTAAGGCCTGTAGATGTAAAATAGGGCCAATTAAAACATAATAAATCCCAACTATTAATGAAAATCCTATAAAAGTGTGAAGGTTTGTTACAACACTTTGAAATAAGGCTTGTTAAATGATAAAAAGAGGCTATTTAGGTGAAATACATTAACAAGACCCTAGAAAAGTGTGAAAGTGTGTTACAACACTTTACAATACTTAAGTAAGGTACCACTTGAATCAATTTTAGTTCACAAGGGCCCAAGACCTAATGTGAATGTGTTATCGGCATTGCAACATTAAATCAAGGCACAATTAAGCCAAAATCACAAGGAGTTCCCAAACGAGACAAGAAAATTAGAAGGGTTACTTTTTTGGTGTCCACATTTATCCCCCACTTTAGTGAGAGGATGAACCTACTTCAAATTCACACTAAAGTATAGCAACGTGCATCAAGAGGGGTTCCCATGAATCAATTCTAGAAATATGGGACAACAACGATCAAGAGGGTTGATCAAGCCCCCAAGATCAAGATATCATGACAAACCAACATAAGCACAAGGAAACACACATGAAAATGATATCAAGAAAAACAACAAGGCATAAGCATACAATGCCAAAGATGAAAGAGAGAAAAATAAAAGGAAAAGAAAGAATCAAATCAAGCTTCAATCATTTTTCCCACATGATGTGGATCAGATCTAGGTTATTTTTCTAAAAAATACATACTCACTTTCAGGTGACGAAATTCATGGTTGTTCACCAGGTGAGAAGGACTAAGAGGTGAGAAACATACACTCATGGGTATGGGGAAATTCATGCCTCGGAATGGGCTTCCTGCTCAACCATACCGAAGTTATACCTCCTGATAACTTTAATAAGGCATCACAAAATAAAAAAATGATATTTTTAAGCTTCATGAGACAAGCAAAACTTCGTATGCTTGGAGCTCATGAAAAGATGTGATGGATCCATAGGCATGCAAGATGTTTTATGCAAGGTGGCCATATAACAAATGCAAAATTTAACATGCAAAGGATGTTCAAAGGAGTCTTTCTTAGTTCATGTGAGGTCTTTAACTTAGGGAACATTGTGTCTAATGTCTCCAAGAGAGGACTGATCAAAGAATAGAAAATTCGCAACTTAGGGGATGCACTGTGTTGCATCAAGCTACCAAGAGGAATGTATTATACTAAGATATATCATGTTCATGAAGGAAATCACACCCAATGTCATCCACAAAGTGACAAACACATCGTATGAACTAAGAAGGTTGCACTAAGAACTAAGAAAAGGAAAAATGCAAAAGAATAATGCCAATGTATGCCCCCACTTTAAAGGAGTTACTAAACACCATACTGTGATAAATTAATTTAAAGTAGCAAATGAAAAATGCTAACAAGAAAAAAGAATACATGAGAGCCAACTTGGAAAGCCCTATACCAAGTCATATGTTTCTGAATTAAGCTACATCATGAACAAGTATGTCACATGCGAGTCAACTTAAGGCATGTCATCCACATACCAAGCTTTCTCTTATATGTTCATAAAAGGTTAATGACTAATAAAAAGATACAATGACAAGTGACATATGGGGATATAGATTCCTAACCCCTTGCCCCCACTTAGTGCAAAAAAAAGGTGAGCCCATAATGGATGATGATATGTTGCTCCTTGCAATAGTAAGCATGCTATGATCCTACAACTATTACATGGTAAGGAGCATCAACTAATGTTATTTATTTTGATAAGTAAACAAATTTTCTGCTTGATACATATGTAATGAGATGCCTATTAGTTTAGGATGTACCAAGGTTAGAGTTTTCTTGGAAGAATTGCTTATGATAGTGTTGACATTAGACATGAAGGTTTTTTTTTTGAGGGAAAATAACCAAAATCATTAGTCATTTCTTGTATTTTAGGATCTATAGGGACATGGATGCCTTTTTCTATAGCACCACATCCTTTCCCAAGTTGCTTCATAAGTTCAAAATAGCTTCCAAAAAGTTTTGTCACTTTTGTTGGATTTGGTAGTTGTTCAATTTCCTCAAAGGTTTTCATGGATGTTGTCTTTACTTGTAAGGTGGTTGAACTGGATGTTGTTGAATTTTGTATTGCCATTACTAATTTCTCTATTCTTGTTTTAAACTCTTTTGTTATGATAATTTATTCTCTCATGGATATAGGTATGAAATCAAAGGTTTCAAAGCCTCTTCCAATAACTTTGTGGCTTCTACAATTTGCTTTTGTCTTTCTATATTGTTTATCTTGGTCTAACCATAGCACATGTAACCTTTTTGTTTTGAGAAGTAGAAGGTGACCTATCATAAACTCCTAATATTTTCTTCAAGGCTTGATCCATATCAAGAAATTTAGGATGCTTCAAAGTGAGGTTGATTTTTGGTTTGCACACAACAGTGTCGATGTTTGCTTGTACCATGATACCATCCCTATTAGGAGAGTTTTTAGGAGAACTACAAACAAAATGTTTGTGACATTCAATGTTTGGTTCTTCAATATTGACTTCATCACAAGTAAGGGAATGATTCATGGTTATATTTTATTGTGTGACAGTGATGGTGTTTCTTTGTTCAATAATGTTTTCCTTGTGATTCTCATCGATGGGATCTTGTAACACCATAATATCTTCTTCACCAATAGGAGAGATATTAGGAGAGGGGGAAATTTTATTGTTGTCCATAATGTCATCTTTTTCTCTAAGGTCTCATTCTCTTGTGCCATAATATTTTCCCTAGTAGGAGAGCTTTTAGGAAAGTGACAAATAATGGGTTTATCACATTTCATGGTTGGATTTGATAAAGTTGCTTCATCACTCATAGGAGAGGCATCAAGAGAAGGATAACTAGGAGTTTCATGGCTAACAATGATTAAATTTTTTTGTTCAAATAGGTCTTCCCAAATGGTAGGAGCATCAGGAAAGGGAGGAATAAGATTCTCATGAGTCTCAATAAGGATATCTTCTAATACTAAACTATCTTCTTCATTTCTAGAGAAGATATTAGTGTTAGAGTAATAAGTTATTATGCTTAATTAATTACATCATATTGATTAATTAATTAAGTCACTTATTCCTCTTTGTTACTTAAGCTAAACTTAGGCACATTAATAATTAATTATTAATTATTAAGTGTGCACACTAGGGTTTCATTTAGGGTTTCTTGATCTCCTTCATAAGGATTGATCTCTTTTGTAATCATTGATACTCTTAATGCATTTTACACTTTGAGGTTCAGAGAACATCTTTTTGGTTCTTCATATCTTTTGCATGTGACAGGTATCCATCTTGAATGCAGGTGGTCTTGGTTTTCTAACAATTAGGAGAAGAAATTTTTTTATTTTCATGATTATCTACATATACATCCCTATGTACTTTAATTTCTTCTCAAGTAGGAGAGGTGGTATTTTAATAGCTCTCAAATATCAACATATCTTCCACACAAATGTGTTTGTCATGATCATTCACAATTGTATCCTTATTCACTAAAGCATTTTCACAAGTAGGGGAGGTTTTTGGAGTAGTGGCCATGATCTTAGTTTTGTGTGTCATAGTGTCTTTCAAAAGGGGGGAGGAAGAAGACAAGAAAGAATTGCATGATCTTCAATGATTGTATCTTCTTTCACCAAGATACCTTCATCACCAATGGGAGATATATCAGGAGAAGAACAATTATGATTATCATGATTATCAATGCTTGCATCCTTTTTTTTCAAACCTTTAGTGGATGATCTTGGTGAGAGGAAGTATTGAATGGCTTTATCTAACCTATCTAAGTCATCACTACTAAAGGGATTGAATGATATTCTTTTTCTAAATTTAAGAATTTTTCAAATTGTTTCTTTTGATGTTTTTTGTTTTTTGTTTTTTCGTGTTCTAATGAATCTGATCTAAATGAACTAGGAACTAATGTTGAAAATGAAAATTACAAAAATCTAATGTTATCCACAATTTCCATGAATGTAAAGAATGCTATTACCAATTATCTAAATGTAATAGAAGAGCTATGCAATCTTAAAATGGAATGTAAAGAATTAGGATGAAATGCAATCTTTCAAATTTCAAACAAGGTAATTTACTAATTACACTATGCAATGATCTGAAAAATGAAATGTTGTGAATGCAAATTTGAAATTAAGCAATGCATGAAATGGACCAATTTAAGCTATATTTTGTAAAATGCATGAAACATAAATTCAACCCAATGAAACAACTAATCAATGGCAGCAAACAAAACTATAGAAATAAGGTTTTTAGTTTTGTGAAAGGCAGTTTTAGGGGTGGAAAGGGACTGATTCGCCCAAGGTGGAAAATGAGTCCCAATGGGGATTTTTTTTCAAAATTTTCAAAAATTTTCAATTGTTTTTTATGCTTTTTATGTTGTATGATGAAGACCTAAGATGCAAATGTAGAATTTCAGAAATTTTCAATGATTTGAGATGCAAAAATGCAACCTATATGCACTTTCACTAATGCAAACATTTGAAACCCTAGATGTGAATTAACCAATGCAAGATGCAATGCAATGTTAATGTAAGCTATTCCTAGGATGTAAATGCACTCCAAATCAGAAATATGATGATATAAATGTAGATTCACCAAAATGTGGACTATGGAAATGGAAGACGCAAATTCCTTGTTCACACCAAAAGGGGAATGAAGGAAGAGGGATCCGATTTCACAATGCTCACACTCAAGAACAAATATTTGAGATCCCAATACAAATGAGATTGAAATATTTCAAAGGGGATTGTTCTAAGGGCTGAAAACTAATAAAGGAGTTTACCAATAATGTGAAACTTGGAAAATGCAAGATGTTTGAAAACATAGTGTGATATGCAAAGAGACCTAGAAATGCAAGTAAATTGTAATAGAAACTTATGAAATTGAATGTGTGCACCTAGAGACTGGAGAGAGATGGAAAGGATCTCTAGAATCCTGAAGAATTATTTGCTAATGCCAACTGGGACTCATACACCAAGTTGGGTGACTTAGTCCTGCTTTGGGAAGGCTATGCCAGATCAAGTTTTAGGAAAAAGGGTACTCAGCTCTACAAAATTCCTGTTTAGGCCTGGGTAGTGGGACTCATTCACCACTAATGGAAAATCAATCCACCACTGGATTTCTAAAAAATAAAAATAGGAAAATATAGCTCTGAGTTTGCACTTATACTCTTGGTTAAGATCCGGGTCCAAAACTATCAAATTCAACCTATAGGTGTTCCAAGATTCTCCTAGGGTTTTGACAACTTTGAATGACTTTGACAACTTGATGGAAAATTTTCCAATCCTTCTCTTTGACAAATATGCAACCTAAACCTACAAATCACATGCAAAGAGAGGGAAAAATTGTTGAGGGGTTAGTGAATAGGGGTTTTCCTTGGTCAAACCCCTTGTTGGTAATTAAACCCTATAAATGAAATTAAATATGAAAAGAGAATGATGAATGAAAAAAAGTAATGCTACAACTCACCAGAATGCTGCAAATATGCAAGTAATGGATCCAAAGTGCTTGAATGCTCTTGTAAAAAAAATGCTTGAAAGCTAGATCACTTGATTGCTTGTTGGATTAATTGAGAGATTGGGGGTGAAATGAGTAGAAAAACCTTATATTTATACTTGATTATACAATAATTCTCGAAAATACATCACATGCCAACCTTAGATCTTAAAAAATAAAAACCTACCAGAAATTTGAATTAATTTTGAATTTTGTGCCAAAGGGGACTGATTCGCCACTTAGGGTGAATGGATCCCACCTTAGGTATTTGAAGTGGGTTTCAGGATTTAAGTGTTTTAAATGATGTTTAACAGGTTTATTCTAAAAAATACTCTCAATTAAGGCCTATAGATGTAAAATAGGGAAAATTAAAGCATAAGAAAGCCCAACTATTAATGACAAGCCTAGAAAACTATGAAATTTTGTTACAACACTTTGAAATAAGGCTTGGTAAATGATAAAAAGAGGCTATTTAGGTGAAATACATTAACACGACCCTAGAAAAGTGTGAAAGTGTGTTACAAAAATTTACAACACTTAAGTAAGATAAACACTTGAATCTGTTTTAGTTGAAAAAGGACCAAGACCTAATGCGAATGTGTTATCCACATTGCAAAATTAAATCAAGGGACAATTAAGCAAAAATCACAAGGAGGGCCCAAATGAGATAAAAAGTAGAAGGGTTACTTTTTTGGTGTCCACATAGAGGACTCTATTGAGAGAACAAAGAGTACAACCATAAGGGCATATGATGATCAAGAAAGAGTGTCACAAGCCATCATCGTACTACCTATCCAAGTGGGACTTACTATTGCTAAAACTACATGACAAGTACTAGACCTTGATCTCCCCTACAACATCCTTCTTGGTCGACTATGGATTCATGCAATGCAAGCAGTAGCTTCCACATGCAATTGGTGCATCAAGTTTCCTTTATATGATAAGGAAGTTACTATTCATGGAGATCTTGATCCTTTCTACTATTGAAAGAACCTTGAGGCTAAGT
This sequence comes from Sequoia sempervirens, assembly GCA_007258455.2. Classification (NCBI taxonomy): domain Eukaryota; kingdom Viridiplantae; phylum Streptophyta; class Pinopsida; order Cupressales; family Cupressaceae; genus Sequoia; species Sequoia sempervirens. The sequence goes on from VDFB02358134.1 coordinate 52,804,652, forward strand.
TCTACAAGATCCCACAAATACCCAAGAATGATGAAGGCCCTACATCCTCATCCTCATTTCTTGACCCATCTACCCTTACCTCTACCTTAGAAACCAAAACACCCGTTGTGTAGAACAATCTAGACATCAAGGAACTTATCAAGGATGATGGTTGTGGAGATTATAAACTAAAGAAGGAAACTTTTATGTTGAGTGAGTTACCCCTTTCCCGCAAATATCATGGACAAGCCACACCTATCAAAAATGTGAATGAAACGTTAAAGCTTTCATCTGCCACCTTCACCAAGTAGGGAAAATTGAACAAAGAGGATGTCAATGAAGAAGACATATCTAAACTATTATATCAAGATTAATGAACCATGCCCATTATTCCCATGGAAGATGATAATAAAGGTTTACAGTTAATGAATGGATTGGGATACAACAAGAATGAATAGCTAGGAAAAAATGATAATGGTTTGTTTGAACCCATCATTCCTGAGAGACATCCAAAGAATCTTGGATTAGGATGTACTACTAGCAAGGTAACCATTCTTGGAAAAAGTTTGTTTGGTAAGAAGGTTGAGGCTTCCTCTTGGTTACCAACATCACGTGATCCTACCCTAAATTCATGACTTCTGACTTGACTTCATTGATCTATTTGAGGGTACCTCTCTCTTTATGATATCCACAACATCTTTCACACCAAATAACCAAACCACTATATTAAGCCTAGTATACCCCCAACTCATTGACTGGAACCAACGAGGACCACCAATTCTAGATTTATTCAAAAACGATGAAGCAATATTAGAATTTATGGAACTCCTTGACAACTTACCATGGGGATATCGCAAAGCTATTTTTGATATAGAGCTAGCCACACAGACATAGAATGGGGAGATGATTGAATCCTTTAGTCACAAAATTGATGACATGAGAATAACATGCACATCTTTAAGTGAAAACCACACTATGGAACTTTTAGATCCTAAAATAGTTAAAAGAAAGGACATATTTGAGGGTGAAAACATCTTTTAGGCACCCAAGGATGAGGGATTCAATCTTCCCTTAGTACAATACATCTAGAAAAATGATTAGTGCTAGCAGAGAAGGCTACTCCAGTGAATGTAGGAATTGAAGAAGCACCCAAGATAACATTCTATGTTGAATCCTTGTTGGATGAAGAAGAAAAAAAATTAGAAGCATTCCTGAAAGAGAGAAGAGCAACCTTCACATGGTTATACAAAGATATGCTTGGGCTCAATCTAGAAGTAGTTGTGCATCACTTAGCAGTCTATCCTGAGGCAAAACTAGTCAAATAGAATCTAAGAAAAATGCATCCTCATATTGCATTACTGGTTAAACAAGAGTTATAAAATCTCCTTAACATCGAATTTATCCAACCAATTGACTATCCTGAGTTGGTTTCCAACCTGGTACCAGTCTCCAAATCCATTGGAGGCACCAAAATATGCACATATATATTTCAGGGATTTGAACAAAGCATGTGCAAAGGATGATTTCTCTCTTCCCAACATCATCATTGTTGATTTAAAAACATGACATAAAATTCTATCACTCATGGATGCATTTTTTAGCTATAACCAAATCATGAATGCTAAGGAAGATCAACATAAAAATGCATTCACTTGTCCATGGGGTACATATTATTGGAACAAGATGTTGTTTGGGCTAGAGAATGTGGGAGCAACCTATCAAAGTGTAATGACCCTAATCTTTCATGATTGATCCATAAAATAGTTTAAGATTATGTGGATGATATTTTGGCCAAATCAAAGAAAAGGAATGACCACATAGAGTTATTAGGACCCATATTTGATAGACTTGAAGATTATAAGGTACAATTGAACCTGAAAAAGTGTATCTTCAAGGTTACATCAGTGAAGATTCTTGGCTATATTGTGTCACAAAGAGGGATAAAGGTAGATAAAACAAAATTGAAAGCCATCTAGACATGAAACCACCAAAAAAATTGAAGTAGATGGGAGGATTACAAGGGAGATTTCAATCTATTTGAAGATTTATAGTACAATTATCAAAAAAAATCCACCCTTTCTTGTATCTTCTTCATAAGGGAATAACTTATAAGTGGGATGAGAAGTGTGATAAGGCCTTCTAGTAGATCAAGGGCTAACTATTGTCACCTCTGGTCTTCATGTTGCTGATACCAAACAAGCCATTGATCTTATACATTTTAGCTACATTAGTAGCACTAAGCACTCTTCTAGCCCAACATAATGAATCAAGAAAGGAAAGAGCCATTTATTACATCAACAGGACCTTGGTAGGGTATGAAATGAATTACTCATCCATTGAAAAGGCATGCTTAGCAATAGTCTTTGCTTCACAAAAGTTCATGTTGCACACCAAATCAAGCTTATTACCAAGATCGAACCATTAAAATATTTGTTATCTAAAGCAATTCTCACTAGGTGAATGGCCAAATGGGTAATGATCTTGAATGATTTTGACATAGAGTATGTGGAGTGCAAGGCTATCAAAGGAAAATTTATTGCAAACCAACTAGCTGAAGCACCTATTTATGTGGAGAATCCTTTGGTATCTAAGTTTCCTAATGAATTAGTGTTTCTCCTCAATGAGGCTGATCAATGGAAATTGTACTTTGATGGATCATTTACCCCACATGGAGGAGGGGTGGGTATTCTCTTTATCACTCCTCAAGGTGATTATATTCCAAAATCATACTAGCTATCATTTCCATTTACCAACAATATTTTTGAGAATGAATCCCTAATAATAGGTCTAAGGATAGTAGTCCAATGGTAGATAAAAGAGTTGAAAGTCTATGGGGACTCACAGCTAGTTGTCAATCAAGACAATAATGACTACCAAACCAAGGATGATAAGCTCACTCCTTATAAGGAGATGGTATAAATTCTTAAGGACTTCTTCATTGATATAAATTTTGAGAAGATACCATAGATGAACAATCAAGTAGTAGATGTCATAACAAAAATTGCATCATTGTTAGACATGCCACACAATGTCCTTCAATGTGAATTCTTGGTAGAACAAATTCTCGTACTGACTTTTGAAATTCCTGAATTTGAATTTGTGTGTGTAATCGTTGGTCCTAGTTCCCCATGGTATCATGATATATTCACCTATCTTAGCAGAGGTACCCTTGCATTTGATATCAGCTCTAACCTTAAGAAGACCTTTGTTAAGAAGGCATCCCAATTCATCATCTTAGGTGATACCTTGTACCATAGAAGCATTGAGGGGACATTACTACAATGTCTTAATCAGGAGAAATCCTTGAATTTCTTAATAGAAGTACATGAGGGCATTTGTGGTTCCCATTCTAGTGGAATAACCTTATCCAAGAAACTGTTGAGCATGGGGTATTACTAGCCAACCATGGAAAGAAAATACCATTATTATGTGTAGAAGTGTGTTCAATTTCAATAGCATGGAGACCTTATTCATGCTTCAGCTCAAGAGTTACAACCAATGGTCACACCTTAGCCTTTCTCACAGTGGGTCTTGAACTCATGGGAAAAATTGCTCCCACTTCATCTAATGGCCACAAATTCATCATCACAGCCACTAAGTATTTTACCAAGTGGGTGGAAGCCATTCCTATGACTTACATAACATGAAATAAAGTCTCCAAGTTTATTCTAAATTACCTTATTTGTCGTTACGGTGTTCCACAAGCCCTTATCTTAGATAATCAAACACCCTTCAAAAATCAGGACGTAGGAGAGTTATTCCAACAATTTAACATCCAACATTGGTTCTCTAACTCATATTACCCCAAAGAAAATGGTCAAGTTGAGGCTACAAATAAGACCATTTTTAAAATCCTAAAGAAAATGGTCAATCAAGCTGGTCATGACTGATATCTATAGTTAAATATCTCCCTATAGTCGTATCAATCCAATATCCACACACCTATAGGTGCAACCCCTTTCTCCTTGGTCTATGGATCAAAATCCATCCTACCTATTGACGTTGAGATTCCTTCACTGTGAATGTCACTACAAAATATGATCATTGATGAAGAGTATACGGTATCTCGACTGAATGAGTTAGAATTATTGGATGAGCATCGTCTTGATGCCTTAAATAATTTGAAAGCTTACCAAAACCAACTAAAAAGGAGTTACACCAAGAAGATCAAGAGTCAATATTTTCAGGTAGGGGATCTTGTTCTCAAGTAGAATAAAAAAAAGTTTCAACCTAACTAGTTAGGTCCATTTATTATCACAACAAGCTACAGATCAGGAGCTTACCAACTATCAACACCTGAAGGTGAACCCTTTCAGGAGTTAATTAATAGTCTGCATCTTAAAATGTTTTATGCCTAGGTTTGAAGGGTGTAAATATCAAAAAATGATCCAAAAAAAAAAGGGATATAAAATAATAAAGAATAAATCATCCTCTAGTGAAAACCACTTCGGTGGTGCTTTGGGCAAGTACCTTGGTGAAAACTTGGCAAATAGACACCTTGCATAAATAAAGCACCTACATATATCTTTGGCTCTTTAGCTTATCATTCTTTGCATCACATTCATCCATCACATCATTCACCCTATTTATTCCATCACCCATCAACATCTGTATCATAGCTTGATATTGTAAAGCATCAAATCCCCCTTTAGTACTGCTTGGAACATTCCTAATGTCAGTTTGTCCTACCTAGATATAGAGGTAGTCTATCACATCATGCTAGGGGAAATTTACTATGCATCAAATCATATTCTTGTATATCTTAAGGTTATTGGGAATCTCATCAAAATTCCCAAAAACATTCATAAAATCTCATCAAAATCTAAAAACACTTGTAAAATCCAAAAACATTCAAAAGTTGTAAAGTGAAAATACCAAAACATCCAAAACTCATCAAAATCCCTAAACATGTCAAAACATCGAAAATCCAAAAATAGAACCATGTTGAACTAGGTTATCTTTGATCTTGAACATGGGCAAGGCCAACACTAATTTTCCCCCGAGAAACTTTAGGTTAGGATTCCATCATAATAAATAGATAATCTATCAACTGTTCATATTGCATCAACAATAATTCAAGTCGGTCAAACTACATGGTCTCTACGAGCTTAACGTAGGCAAGGCTCATCTTTGATAAGCCCTCGAGGCCCCTAGGATAGTCTGTTAGGTTAGGTTCTTGGTCAAAACTTTGAAATCCCCAAAACATTTGAAAATTTAAAACCCAAAATAGTGGAAAACTTAGAAAACCATAAACAACCTCAAATAATCAAAAACCAGAACATTCACATAAACTTTCAAAAAAAGCCATAAATAGCCTCAAAACATTTTCAAAATACCAAAAAAATGAAATATCCTAGAAAATACAAAACCACCCATCCCATTTTGCTTGTACTCACAACAAACCTTCATCCATAATAAATAAATCGTCACTCTCACCCTTTGGTAACACAAACAGAAAACAAGTACAACAATCAACAAAAGTAGAGTCTTTAAATGAAAAAATAAAACTCTTGATCATTATCAAAACATGTCAATCAAACCTTATATCAATGGCCTTTCAAACAACTTATCAACCTACCAACATCTAATAACATGTCCTGGGTGCATCCTTCCTACAATGGGCATTATCATTGGAAATCACTTTGGATATTTATCCTAAACAAAACACACCTTTAGCAAGAGATATAGATAAAATAGACTATTTGTTTTGATCTTGTCTTATGATTTATCTTATTGAACTATTCTAAGGACCTCTCAATGATGTATGAATATGATGTCCCAATGATTTAGAGAGAAAGGAATGGGGCATCAATAATTATCTTTTGTTTGTTGTTCTTATGGGGTATTCTTGTAAAATAATCTTGGTGCATACTAGCTTAGTTGTGTGTAGGGAGGTCATTTGGAGTAGATTGTTGACTATTGTGTATGCTTTGGTTTGATGTATTCTAGAATTCCAAACTACATTCCAATGAAGTTTCCATATGTCAAGATGTGAACAAGGAATATCCTATCTTTTTACGGAGTCAAAGTCCATCACACTAGATACAACACCATCCTGGTTTTTAATACCATGATGCATCATGCCTATGTGTTATATCAAACATAAGGAATGACGGAATCCCAATCTTGAATATGAGAAAAATCATCAATCTCATTACCATATCTAATAAAGTCTTGAAGAATCATAGGCTTATTGGACTTTTGAATCAATCTCAAAATCAATGGTCAATCCATCCATCTTATTATTTGTATTCTTCTATCTTTACTAACAATTCTATCCAAGTATAAAATCTATGTGATATATCAAAATATACATAAGGCTACCCATGGCTAATGACTATCTATACATCATCAAATTTATCTACATCAAATATCTAAGCTTTCTAGTCTTCTTTGAGTTGAATTGATGTTACATATTTTTTGAAAGATCAACCCAAAATTCCATATTTATGCCCGATCTCTTGAGGGGGCAAGGAACCAAATTAATTCCTTTAGTTTGGGAAATAGTGGGGCATTCAAAAATAATTTAAAAAATTTGATCTAAGTAGAAGTTTTAATTTGAAAAGTGTCAGTCTTTGAAAACCAACGTAATAGGTACCTTGCTTCAAAGAGGGGCAAAATGTAGACACTTAAATTTTTTTTGAATGGTATTACACACTTAAATTCGATATATTAACATCATTTCATCCTAAAATCCATCTTCTTTTCACCTATTTGATTAAATTAGCCTAGCTATTTAATTAAATGCCTCATTTTTCACTTATTAATCTAGTTGACCTAATTGGGTTAATTCACCCCTTCTCACACTAACATTTCATCTTTTCTAGTTAAATAATGTAAATTATTTAATTTAAACCCTAGGTCCTCTTATTTAATTAAATAACCCTAAAATATTTAATTAAATATCATTTTCCATTCCACTTTTCATTAAATAAATTAGTAATTTTATGAATATCCTATTATTCTCCATCTTGCACATTTAAATTTAGTTTTAATTAACTAAATTGCCAATTATCCTCAACTTCCCACTTGCAAGGAAATATTCTTAGAATATTCCTGCTTTGTACACTCCTCCAAAAGAGAATATTCTCATGGAATATCCTCTTTTGTGCAGTCATTCCTCTAAAATATCTTTTAACCTCTTACTAATTCTTAGGAAGTGTGTTTGTTGAAAGCTAATTTGGACCATTGATTAAATTAATTGATCCTTTTCAACTTTCAACCTTGACCATGGATTGGAATCCTCAATCCATGTTTCATCCTCCTTTCATTTTTTACCATTGATTTCTCTTTTTCTCTTTTTCTCTCCCTAAGCCCTTGATTTCTCATTTTCTCTCCTATAAATAGATCACTATTTGGAGACAAAATGGATCCATCTTTTGATAGAAAACTTGTGATGTTGATTTCTCAGCCCTTGATTTCTCATTTTCTCTCCTATAAATAGATCACTATTTGGAGACAAATGGATCAATCTTTTGATAGAAAACTTGTGTTGTTGAAATTCATGCTCATTTGCATCAATGTTTCATATTTGATAGCATTTTAGATTAAAGCTTCATCTATTAATGGCTTCCATATTAGCTTAGTTTGCATACATTTTAGCATAAATTTATAGTTATGGCTTGCATATTTGAACTTTATTTACATCTAGAATAGATTGCATCGATTTTATCAAGCATTTATGCATTCAACAATCATCTCATCAAGTTAAACTAGTTTTATATCATGTTTCATTCATATCTCATTGGTTTCATCAGTTTTCTTCAATAAAATTGATTGAAACAAGCTCACATTATCCAAGGGATTGGGAAAGGGTCACCATTCCTCATCAATGTGACACCACTCCCCCAATAGGATAATATTTGATGTCCTAGAATAGGTTTCTATTACATTTTCATATTTATATCATGTTAGTTTAATGGTTTGTTGTTCTTCATAATTTCAAATATCTTATTGTAGTTAGTGCTTAGGGGATTAAATAGGGTTTAAATTCATTTTGTCATAAGTATGGGATTGATGACATTTCATTTATATACTATTTATCTATCTATATTTATGAGCAGCTTTGACCCTGAAATATCAAATCCCCCTGTCTCTTGTTTTTTTCGTCCTTGTTTTTCCTTTTTTTTTAATCATTGTCTCTTCTTTGCTTTCTTTGTGATTTTGTGGTGCTCATGTGTTATCCCTCACATGTACGACAACATTACTACAGTTGCATCTCATTATGTTCCATTGGCCACAAAATCACCTCCATTCTTTCTTTTCTCTCCTTAGGATGTCATGTGTCTTTGTGTTTGGCACACACCATCCTAAGGGGGCCTGTCATACTTCTCTAATTTTTAGAAGGTGTATTTGGTGGCCAACAAATATCTTCTTTAAATTCTCTATTTTAAAAAAAAATTGCATTCTTCGACATGGATTCTTTGATGATTTTTCCTTTCATCTTGGATTTGTAAGATAGAATCTAGATTTTCCCTTGTGGGAGAGAATTCTTTCTTTCGAATTCCTTGATGAAGTGTATTTTTCAGAAGGAATTCTTGATGCTAGAATCATTAGCAAAAAATTATATCCTTTTTTCTTTCACTTTTGAATAGAGTGTCCCTCAAGTAGACCCCTTTTCTTTTGAACGGTTCCCGAAGGACCCCTTTGAAAGCTGCTCCTTCAATTGTTGACTATTTGCATGAATTTCTACCTATATGCCTGTGTGGATTTTTCTTATCTAACATGTTTTGTCTCTGTATTAACATGTTGCTTTGTAGGTGCGCCTATGAAGCTATTTTCAATTAGACTTTATGGAGCCTTTTACATTCAATTTTCTTCAAGATGAATACCCGGGGGGCACCTCCTTTGCAATTCTAAGGACTTGTGAAGCACTTACATCTTGTAGGATATCTTTATTCAACTTTATAGCTCCAAGGACCTATAAAGCCTTTTGTTCACTATCCATAGGTCTATGGATCTATGGTGCATGTTTTTCCAACCCTCCTTGTGTTTGAAGACCTATAGAGCCAACTTATCTTCCTATCTTTTGGGTGGGTCACATTACAGTCTACTTCCTTGATGGTTCAGGTATATATTTCTAAACTTTGATCTACTTTACCTCACATCTGGTAGTACATATGCTTGCTAAAGTGGGGGGAAAATTTAATGAAGTGAATTTTCACCCCTCATGAATTCCCCATTTACATCCCCTCACCTTGGAAAAATTAAATCAAACAATGCATTTCCACTTCATCCACTCACTCTCCCCCCACTTGGTGGCTTTCTATAGTGTCAATGAGGGAATTTATTTCAAGGATGCTAGCACGATGTGTGGATGTCTGCACTTCCCACTACCATCTTGACAATATTCATGCCTCTAGAATCTACAAGGATGTTACATTCACCATTGGTGTAGTGTAATGTTCTTGTGCCTCTTGATCGACTTTAAATGACTTCCTTCCCTCCATTTTTCCTTAAAAATTGCTCTTTCATTCATTCAATTCAACTTCTATGAATCTCTACACACTCTTGATCTTCTCATCATTGATGAAGCTATAATGTGTTAATCTAGCAGATTTTACTCTTGTTGTTGTGATGATGATTGTATCTTCAAGCTTGTGAGCTCGCATCTCCCTTCATGTGCTTGAGGGAACCTTGCTTGGGAGGTGATATCCATTTATTTCAGCATCAACCATTTTATTTTGTAGCATAGTGCTTTTTCTCTTGCTTGGTAGAACTTTCTTCCATTACTTTCTTTATCACATTTTCTATCTTTTGGCTATTTTGGTTGTCCATGGTGGTGGGAACACTGAAATGGGGGTTTGACTATGACAAGCCTCGAAACATCCCCAAAAATTTTCCCTATTTCGTTGTGTGTATGTTTTGTGTTTGTGTGGAGCTTGCGGGAGGCTAGACCATTTGTAAGTTATATTTCTACCACCTTTTTAATCTTGTCAACTTCTCCTTTCAAGTGAAAGTATTCTTCTTGCTTTCTTAGCATTTTAGCTCTTGTACACTTTTTGTCATTACACAAACCTCTATTTACTAGGTTGCAGTTAATTCCCTGTAAATTTTAACTATATTTTTCACTCTATCTATATAGATGCTAGTGCCCAACCAAGACACCAGCATTCCACACTGTCATTCATATTCTTCATTGGAGTCCTCTAGAAGAGAGTTGGTGGGGTCTTAGTTTTAGCTCAAGAATTAGCTCATCTAGTTCCCTAAACTTCTCAGTTTTGTAGAAGGATAGTGGTAGATCAATAAACCTTCCTTTTCACCCTTTTGCAACATTAAACTTTCTTTAAACAACCCTAGTGTGAGGTAGATAAGGGTAGTTGATCTTTCTAGACCCTCCTATGACCCAAGGCCCTATGTGTTTAGTCCCCCTCCTCTACATTATTATACCTTCAAGAAACCTAATTCTAACTTTACCACAAACAACAATATTTTATTAAGAATCATCATCCATGTACACCTTATCTCCATCAAATTATTAATATTCAAAAAACCACTCTGTTAGAGGTCATATGGAAATATGCACCTAAGAAAGTTAAGCTTTCGTCATTACCTACAAAAGTGGCCAAATTTATAATGAATGAATCGCCATTTTCTTTCTGAAAATTAGAATCAAAGTCAAGTTTCTTTTTTTATTCTTATTTTCTTCTTCGCACTAATTATAGAAGTGTCCAAGTTTATCATATTCCGAACAAATAGGTTTGAACTTTTTTAGAATATTTGGATCTCCCCTTCTAAGAATTTTATTTTTCACACTTTTCAATCTTCTTACCTTTTTACATTAGGTATTCCATAAATATTTAGGGCCTCATTAACATTGATGGATAGAACCCAAAACATCTTCAACTTTCAAGACATAATGATTAAATTCCATCAATCAAGAAAAAACAAAGAAATATCTAACATCTCTCATCCTAATCCATTTTTACACCAATTGATGTTAATTGAGCCATCAACATATTCAATGCTTCTAGGTGGTTTGTAATTTATCCACCCTCCTCAATTATCAAGGAATACAATTTCTTCCTCATGAAAATCTTGTTCGCTAAAGATTTGGATTGATCTATTTCACCAAGTTTCTTTCATAGTTTCTTTGCAAAGGAATCTTCATGGAAATTAATTAAAATGGATTTTTCAAACACAATCTAGTTAAACTCTTTCCTTTATGGTCCACAATATCATATTGAGCAACCAAAGTAGCATTTTTAGACCTTCACACATTATCATCAACAACATCCCATAGATCTCAATAAATTAACAAATTATCCATCATCAACTTCCACATCACAAAATTATTCCCATAAAATTATCTGACGTGACTACAATATGAAAATCCCCCATAAAGATCACAAAGTATCATCTACATAAGATCCCACTAAAAATTGGATTAGTTCAAAAACTCAACAACTCACAATTGATACTAAAATTGATCAAGCTCTAATACTTGTAAGGAAGCTAAGTTAGAAAAAAAATTCATACACTAGTCATGAGATGAGGATTATGAAAAATAAATTAGATCTTTTATATAGTGATATTGTTATCAAGATTCAACCGTGTAGTTTAACAATTCAAACTCATTGACCCATGTTTCATGAGTAGTGGCTCACAAGAACCCATCTCTCGTGATAATGAATGGTCCACTTAGCACTCATTGCATCTAGGTGATGCTCATAGAGGTGAAGCATTGGGCCTTCCCGAGAGGTCACCCATCCCAGTACTACTCCAGCTCAAGCTAAGTGGGCTTAAACTTGGAGAAAAATTTGTTGTTAAATGTGCTTGAGCTAGAGGAGTACTAGGATGGGTGACCTCGTGGGAAGGCCCAGTGCTTCACCTCTGTGAGCATCAACTAGATGCAATGAGTGCTAAGTGGACCATTCATTATCATGAGAGATGGGTTCTTGTGAACCACTACTCATGAAACATGGGTCAATGAGTTTGACTTGTAAAACTACATGGTTGAATCATGATAGTAATATCACAATTTGACATGTCACGAAAAATACCTCCTACTTATCAATCTTTAATATAGTTACAAAAAGTAAGCAAACATAAAAATATCATTCATACCATAATACATTGATTTACATAGATAAAACCTTATTGGGAGAAAAACACCACACTTCAATGTTTCCCATTATATTATTCAAAAATCAACAAGATTACAATATACATGCAAAACAAGCTCCCTTAAGAATATGACATTCTCAAATAGTATTTAAAAAACTATGAGCTAAAGCTGGAAAAAATGGTTCCCAACTTATGTTGAATTAAATATTCCCTATTATCTATCCAAACACACACCAACACAAGTAACTCCCCAATACAACTATTTTATGTGTCTAACACATTTTCACACTTTCCAATTTAGGTGACCCTACTTCCAGAGGCCATAAATGTTGACACGTGAGTCCAACTAATGAAAAATTTGAACCATTGGAAATATTTTGAAATTATATATCAATCTATAACCTTATTTACTAGTTATTACCACTCTTAGGACAAAGAATAACCTCCAAGTCTCTCAAAAATGACTTTGAAACTTTCAAGAATGAGAAATTTAATATCTTGAAATCAAAACATGAGCTTGATTCAGAATGTTACCAATATGTTTATTTGTCCATTGTATAGCTCTGGGAAAAATTTGGAGCCATTCATGCTCAATTATAAAATTACTATAAACAGTAACCTTTTGTTGCAAGTATGAGGAGTTGGTGTTGATTTGGTGTTGTCATTAATGTCTATAACAAGGTTGTTTGTAGTGATGATTTGATTAGTTGCATTATGTTGTCAATAGTAAGTTTTACTAGTTTCAACCTCTAGTGTTTCTTCAATAATATTATGTTTATGGATGTATGGTTGAGTTGTTTTAAGGAAGTGGTGAAGTTTATGAGAATTTGTTTTTGGTGCTTGGTTTCCAAGTGCTTTTGAGAAAATTTGAATAAAAGAGGAAACCATGTGTTGCAACGGTGTTCTAGTATATAGAGTGGTGTTCTAGTTTTATTTTGCATTTATTCTATATTAAATATCTAATTGTGTGGTTCTTATATGTTGATCAGAGGTGAACTCATAGATGTTATATCTAGAATTTCTTGGTCTAGATCATTGTGTAAAAGTTGTGTTCACCAGTGTGTGAACTATGTTGTAGTGTTATCTGGGAGAAATGGTTTTGCTTTGCATTTCTTTGTAGTTTGTTTTTTTGTCTTGTGGTTTTGGAAGTGTGTTGATAAGGTTCATATCTACCTTTAGTTTAAGATGTTTGTGTTTTTGGTGCTCTGCAAGATGGTTTGTTGAGTTATAATGTATGGAAGATTGTCTAAGTGTATTGGGTATGTATATTCTTTAGGTGGAACTTGTTGTGAAGGAAATGGTTGGATTTTAGGGTGTTTTTGGAATATTCTAGATTGTGTTCAAGTGATTTTTTGTGTCTACAAATCATCATTGGAACAAAGTAAGCATGTAATTAAATATCAATGGTGTTTACATAGGTTTGACCGACCTTAGGTGTTTACACTAATTAGAGATTTTTTTTGGTGATTGTAGAAGGTGGCGTGGCATGTACATGAGAAGATTTAGGTCTAGGTTAAGGTGTGATGTGGTTCAACTTCATTCCTTTCCACCATGGGAATGTTTTTGTGCCAACCTAATTTGAATTTGCATGGTTGAGGTACATAGTCCACCTTGGAGAATGTTTTTAAGGTAGAATAAGGTATAAAAATGTGTTGTGTTGATGAAGAATCAATAAGTAGTGTGTGTGATATGAATTATAGAGTTGTGAGGTGCGAATTTGTGAGATGCAGTGCAAGCTTCAATGTGCTAGACTACTAGAAGTAGTGAGAAAAAGGTGTCTACAATCTTCTTAAAGGTTGTGAATGTGTTGTGATGTTGTACTGGACCTTTTTGTTGCATTGAGATGGATTTCTCATTGTAACATCCTTCTTTCTTCTTCTTTTTCTAATATGGTAGTGAGCCATTGGTAGTGAGCCCTTCTTTCTTTTGGGCAGTGATCCCATCGATAGTGAGCATGTTGTATTCAATATTTCAATTATGTTATATTGTGATTTGATTCTCACCGTGGTTTTTCCCTTCTTGGTTTTTCCATGTAAATCTAGTGTTATATTGAGCATGGTGTTGATGTGTTTCATTTTATGTTATTTTCTTTCATGCTTAATCATTCTAACAGATTAAGGGTTAATTAAGTTGATGCGGATTTAAATGTTAATAAATTTTTTGATGTTTTAATGTACAACTAATTCACCCCTCCCTCTCAGTTGTCTTTTCTATTCAACACCTTTTATAATTTCAAGGTCTAGACACCTTTTCCTAGCAAAAGTGGCATTATTATTCTTTGACGGACTTGAAATTTTTGATAAATTTTAGGCCAATTATTGAAGAATTGTCAATAATTTAATCATTTCATGGTCTCATGTCATTTAGATTAGTAAAAAAATTATTTCTACTTGAATTTTTGTAAATTATGATTTCAAATTAAGTAATATAGTGTGAAAGAATCATGTGATTTACAATTATTCTTTCATAATTTTATATATTAAAGATCATTTATAAAATAAAGTTCTTTCCACTATGATGAGTAGGAGCTCCATCAGTACAAGATTCGGCTTTGTCACCAAAAATATGAAACCCAAGTATATAAGTAGACTGGTATGATAATAAAAAACAAAGTCTTAAATACATTGGTGGCTTACTCCCAACAACATCTTATATTATTGTTATTTTCAATTTTTTTATTCATAGGTTCCAATCGAAGGCTGAATTAGATTAGGTTCCACATCATGGACCACTAGTTGGAATCTATCCCATGGTTATCTCTTTAGTTTATCTTTCTCAATAGGTTTATAAATCTTGTGTTTCTCCATGAATTATTTGATAACTTCTAACTCCTCCTTTTTAGGTTATTTATCCCCTAAGGAAATAAGTGAGAAGAATTGATTTGTATTTTGTAGACAATATTTATGCCCTCCTTCAACAATATTATAAATCCATCCTTTGGAATTTCCAACACAACTAGATCTAAAACATGATGGTAAGAAATGTGTGTTTATTATATAACTCAGTAAGATATCTCCTTTTTCCCTAGAATACCTCTTCATTCCTCTTATTCCATAAAAACTAGAGAAATTCACTTGTAAGAACAAGCCAAAAGATATTTAATTGAACATTGAAATAATCCACATAACCAACAAGGATTTTAGTCTAGGAAAAATAATTCTTATCATTCTAGCCATTCAAGTTGCCAAGAAATAAAGACCATAATGAAAAATAAAAATGGAAATAAAAAATATATGATCAAAAGATTTGGTTTGATTAGATAATCTACATTAAACTTTAGGCAATCTATAAGACTATGAAACAATGTGGAAACCAAGATTTTTATTAGAAAGAGCTATTTAAAAAGGGATTTATTTGGTTCTCCCAAGTTTTCCCATAGGTGAGTAAAATATGTAACCCATTTTTAAGTCCAATAAATTCTCCAAGTCCTATTAAGCCAACCAATTCTCTCTCATGCTAGTTAGCATGTTATATAGTTTATTTATAAAAGTTTCATCCTTCAATCTTAGACTCCTAATAACCCCCCCTCTTATATTTTAGTATCAATCAACTTTTTAATTTGTAAATCACACTTCAACATGGATTAGGTTCTTTTGTGAGACAATGATACATTGAATTCAAACCTCAACCACTCACATGATTTGAAATGACTATTTTGGAGGATATCTTGGAATACATCTATCCGACTAAAATCCTAATACTTTATTGAGCATCCCTAGGACAATACCAAAGGTTTATCATTTAAGTAAATGTTCCACCATATAGATATATTATGGACATAGAATCCCATATTGTTAGAGTAGGCATTGTCATTGGAAACCTGATATCTAACCCTTCCCTAGGCCTTCCAAATTTTTTGATTATAAGGGAAAAACAAGTTTTGAAGGGACCCAAGACCCTTTATAACTTTAGGTACAAAATGTTGTTTAAAATATATTATACTAAAAAATCAATAGTAGCCCAAAAACCAAAACACCAGATGTTACAAAATGCTACTCTAAAGATATAACACTAAACTATCAACAACGTCCATCACCAAAAAAACAACAAAATACAAAAAAAAGAAACAAAGACCCAGTAGCATAAAAGAAAACAAAAAATAGACAACGGAACACTACTTCGTACTACTTAAGGTGTTGGCCATCTCAAGTTCCTAGTTCCTATGCATCCCGATCATTTCCATTAATTTTTTTTTCTCAACTTCAAAAGACTTCTTCCATTTAGCGAGCCCTCTAGCAGCAGGGCCTTTACCATCATCCTTTGCACCTTTTTTCCCTTTACCTTTGGTCACTTGTTCTTTCTCCATCAACTCAGAGAAATACAACTAGTCTTCTCTAAGCTCACTGATCTTGCGAAATAAGAAATCTAAAGAATATGCACTATTCTTCACTAAAATGTGACAGGTATTGAGAAGTTTCTTAATATTTGCATTGGTTTCATTTACTTTGGCTTCTAAACAAGCTAAACACTACTCACAAAGGGAATTGAAATTAGTGAATGAACACTCAAGATCAACAATTCTATCAATGAGAATATCTAAGGCTGAACCTTCTAGGATATTCTACACATTCTCCTTTAATCCCCTTATTTTGATGTTGACCCTATTGAATTCTTGTACATTCCATTTTTCCAATTTTAAAGTGCTAGTATTCCCTACCCTTGCCATGTCGAGAAGCTCAAACATAGAGGTGGAGTCATCATTAAGATAAGAGTCCTATGATAGGGAATTAACCTTTAGAGGCTTAGACTTTTCTTGCTTCTGCTCAACACCCTCCTCCTCCTGTACCATTTTCTCACCCATAGGTTCCACACTTGGGGAGCTTCGAACTAGGTAATCATCAATTTCCACTACCTTCTCCTCCAAAGCCATCTCCTTGCAGAGCTCCATGGTATCATTTACCATATATTTTGAGGCTTGGTTCTTCATCTTGGCAATGCACTTAGATACCCTTCTAGGATAATCTTGGGCCTCCATGGCCACCACATCCTCTTGAAACCCCTCCTCCTTACCTCCAACCTCAGTTACACCCTGACTAATGTCCATGGCTTCATCCTTGGGCTTGGAAAACCCAAAGACCACCTCTATGTCATTACCATCATACTAGGACTCTAAATCATGCAGAATGAGTTGCTTGGCCACAGGGGAAGGGGTCTCATCCTCACCTTCTTTATTCCACTCCTCTTCCTCAACCATGCTAGTAGTTGATCTAGAAGAGCCAGAATCCTCACTAAGAGTCTTTTCATTTCCCTTAATTGATGAGGTAGGGATGAGGGCTTATACATGCTCCATAACTAACAAAATAAGGCCCTCGTGTAGGACTGGTTCCCTCCTCTTTTTTAAGTGTGCATACACAGAGACCTCCATGGAAGAAAAGAGAAAGAATGGAAAAGAAATAAACAACCCATGCCTAAAATGATTTAAAAGATTAAAATGATGGCCAAGGATTGCAGTGAACTTGCCTTCTAGAGTCACATACTGCATTATTAATTCCACTATATTTTCCCATATCTTCTTTAGAGGCTTTTTCTCATAGCCCCAAGATTCCATCTTGATGAGTTTTTTTGTTCGTCATATTTGAAAGAATAATCCATTGCCTCCTTATTACTCTTATTGTACTTAAAGAATTTATAGCCAACCATAGGAAGCCTTAGCTATAAGCTCCTCATTGATATCAACAACCATGCCCTTAATCTAGATTTTGTGATTGTGCCAACAAGAAACAAACTCCACATAAGCATTTAGATCATGTCCATGCAACCTTTCCAAGAATGACATAAAATTCCCATGTTGGAGAATCCTCCAAATTTTCTTCTTATTTCTCATGCTCACACAAGAATGACACTAAATTATACTTTTTTCACCTCCCATATTCACAAGAACCAGCAATACAAAACCTTGGCAAGTAGAGTCCATCTAAGAGCCAACAAGCCGAGTGATACCCACAAAGCATGTGAGTATAAAGACAATACTAATGGTTATATAATACCACCACATGAACTCAGCAAAAACCATAATTTCTCATTAAGATCTTAGTTTCCTTGGGAAGGAGAGATCCTTTCGCCCATGCTCTATACTCTTTAAGTCTGATAGCTTCATTGGAGAAAAAATATACCAATGAATTTCCTTCTCAATATATGTGAGAAACACAGGTTTCTTCACAAGATCTCAACATAATAATAACATCCTTAATTAATTGACTGACACTCCAACTAGGCTTATTGGTTCCACATAGACAATTAATGATGTTTAACGAGTCTCCTTCCACCAATAATTTAGAGTAACCCCTGTCCACAACAAACTTAATACTTATAAACACAACCTCTACCTCAAAATAGCAATTTGTTCAATTTCCTAATGGGAGTTCCAATGTGCCTAAGAGTCCACCATCCTCATTCCTCAACACCCACCCATAGCCTATAGGACTAGGGTTACCCTTGGCTTCCCCATCAAAATTAATTTTAACCCACCCCAAAGGTGGTGGCCTCCATTTAGTATTCAATCTAGCATTTAGGTTGGAATTGGAAATCTCATATGGTATAAAGGGGATCTTCTAGTTAGAAATTTCCAACAATTCATACCCAACCAACCAAGAGGACAGGGAAAAATGTGGTGACTCAGACCCAATAAGAGAAAATTTCTCCAAGATCTCCCAACGAATCTTAACAAAAAGACTACATATCTTGAGTTTAGAATCATGAAAAATTCTATTATTACATTCCTTCCAGATACCCAAGAAATATATAGGGCTATAAGCTCCCATAGCCACCAAAGAATGGGGGAAGTGGATGGACACTTCCACTACTCAAAAAAATTACAAAGAGAATCCAAGAATACCTATTCCAAGATCCAAAGGCCAAGAAACTTACTCTAGCGAAGACAAGGAAAAAACACCCAAGGAAAATATGGAAGGCACTCTCAGCATCATAGAGGACTCATCAACAAAATATGGATAGCTAGCACTCATATATGTGAAGGAAGTGAGAAGTATAGTTTATGGCCCCACTCCACCAATATATCTATCTTATTTACTAAGTGGTTCTTTCCTCAAGATTCCATACCCCATAGATGTGTGCTAGCATGGGATGATGAGTCAACATATACGTTTCAAGAAAACTATGTGTTGTCAAACTTGAGAGAACTAACCTACCTTTCAATGTAAAACTAATAATTCTTCTTATCATTTATATTTTATATATAAGGAATTTATAAATATTTATTAGATTTAATTTACATATAAGTTAAATCAATTATTTTTATTTATATATTATATATTTTAATCTAATAATTTTATTTAATTTTCATTTTGTTTTATTTATTAAACATTCTTATTAATTAACCTTATTTATATATACTTTGAAATGGTGTGAAAGGGAACCATTTTGGTTTTTGGCCTTAGGGTTTGACATCTTTCCTAAATATTTCATTAAAAGAGGGGTGTGTGTGTGTGGAGATGTAATGGATTGAAATGCTAGGATGGAGTCAGGGTTTGATGGATTTGGACAAGGTATGAGATTGACTTACACCTTGATAAGTGAGTCAACCATCCCTTAACCAAATCTATAAATGTCCTAATGATGAAATGCAATTATCTAACTAGGATAAGAATGCAATTTGTTATTCTGATGCAAACACATAAAGTACAAAAGTTCACAGATAAATTTGGACAACAAAAATGAGTAGAGTAGGACACTATGCACTTGTGTTCCAAATTTGCGGCTAGAAATGGAGGACATAGAAGCCCATGGCATGAGTTTCCTTGTGTGATTTTTTGGATCTATTTTTGGGGTCCTTTGATGTTGGATCTGAGCTTCAGAACATTTCCTTTAGATCTATAGGAACACTTCAAGATATTTATGTAACTAAGTTTTCATGTCTTGAAAAGTGATATGACAACAAATGCAATAATGAATAACATTTTATTCAACACCTCTTCAACCTAAAATCTGCAGATTCACAAAGAGAAGAAATGTTGGTCCATTTTAGGGGCTTGCCTCAATTAAACCTTTTGTAAGTGTTTCCACTTCCACAATGGAAATGCCAATGGTAAATGGATAATGAATGGGAAGGAATGATGAAATAAAAAAGTGCTACAACTCACCACCCTTCAATGGCTTCCTTGAAGGACTAAACTCATGCACATAACCTCAAGGTCTTGATATTTCTTGCTTGATTGTTTGTATTCTTAAATGATTTGGAAACCCACAAGAGTGTTATCCTTCACAAAAAAATGATAATATGAACACACATAAACTCACATAGAATTGGACATGATGTTAGAATCTTGAATTGTTGCAATGAAGCTCTGAAATGCCACTCTCGACTTTCTCAATAATTCTCTTGATAATAAGTTCTCCAATTATTTTCCAGATAGCTCTTGTTAGATTTGAAATGATGTAATAACAAGGTATTTATGGACATCTATTCAATTTCCTAAAAATTAAATCCTGATAGCCGACTTTAGATAATTGAATTGCAAATAAAAAATTGCTAATACTAGCATATTTTAATTTGGAGACTAAATAGTGGGACACTCACACCCAATCCATGAGTGTCCTTACCATATTTTTTAGGTTTTTAAGTGTTAGGTGTAAGGTATTTGATAGATGCAATTGATTTACAATTACAATTCCTTAGAAATTGTCAAAAATAAGTCATAAAATACATAATTTAGGAAACTAAATACTTAATTAGGTCCAATAATTTAAAGGGGGACTAGACATAAGGTGAAATTATTATGGGTGACAATTTACGATGTTACATTTAACACCCACTTTTGTGAGTATGAACTTATGCTTAGACTCACACTAAAGTAGAAAATATGTTAAGAGGGGTTTGATTGTCCAAATATTGAAGAGATATGATGACTAAGTATCAAGGGGGAGTTTACAAGCCATCAAGATCCAAGATCCCATGGAAAGAAAACATGAGTACAAAGGAACACACATATGTATTGCATGGAACAAGACAACATACAGTAACATACATGTCAAAAAACACAAAGCATACATGATGACAACACATGACATGATGGAACATAAAGATAATGATGAAATAAAAGAAAACATGATGTAAACACAAATAAGACACACAAAAGATATAAAAAAAAAGTAAAGGGTTGGTGCTAAAAGATTTGAGTTAGTAAGGTAAAGAGACCTTAGTCTTAAATTGTCTAAAATACCAAACGTCATCCATCAAATAACTCTTAGATCACATGAGGACTAGAAAGTTATGTTATGCGACATTACTCTTGGGCCACATGGATCTATTGGCTAGAAAGCTATGTTATGCTTGGTTTCTATGTAATATGATGGTTTTCATAAGGCTAGCAAGCAATGTTATGCTAAACACTCATGAAACACATCGCTCCATTGGTAAGCAAGTTGTGTTATGCTACGTGGCCATGTTAACGAGTTCATGACTCACACAATAGATACTTGATAGGTGATTCACAAATAGGAAGGAAACATGGGCTAGCGAGGATCATTTTTCACTAGGCGAGTCCCTAGGGTAGCAGAATGAGAAATACACTATGTCTATTGAGGACCATTTTTAACTAGGTGTGTACTAATAACCATACCAAGAGTTATCCTCCCTAATAACCTTGATGAGGTGCTACAAAATGTTATACCAATGCTACACTAATTCCAATGCCTATGAACAAAGTGAAGCAAATAAAAATTCCAAATTCTCCTAAGGAGGTGCAAAACAACCAGATAAGACTAAATCCTCAAGGGGTGTTGGATCAACACCACCAAAAAAGGTAAGAACAAAAAATTGTCTTTGATTAATACATGAAGGTTGCACCTTAGGGAACATCTCACATGACATCACCACCAAGAGAGGACTAGTCAAGGAATAGAAAATCATACCTTAGGGAACACTAGTCATAGTGTTACCACAAAGGAGAATGTTGTATGCCAAGAAAAATCACTCTTATGGGACATTAAGCCTAATATCACCATAAAGGAGACATGTCACATGGATTAAGAAGGAAACACTTTGGTTGAAAAGGTCACACTTCCTAGTAGATGTATGATATCATCACTAATAAGGGACCATTTCCTATGCAAACAATGAGTGGGGGACTATATGCCCTCCCTTAAAATGTTAGTGTACTTGCTACACTAACATTTTAAGGAGATATAGATGGATCCCTTGCTAGAAGGAATGGATCTAGACAAGGCTACTTAACCCCTTTCCCCCCAAGTGTAGGGACAAAGATAAGCATAGATGGTTATGATATGGTACTCCTTGCAAAAATGAAGTATGTGTAAGAGAGGGGGACCAACCATGTCAAGGCTCTAGGTCATGGAGAGTTGAGAGCGAAGGGCTACCCTAGCTTACCTCACTCTAAAGGGGTGATTCAGATAGAGGTTGAGAATGATGAGGAATATAAAGTACTTCAATCACTCTTTAGACCTAAAATCCAAGTTTAGGCTAGGCGAGTTGGTTTTCAGAGTCAATACTATACCTTAGACTACTCTTTGTTTGAGGATGAAAGCACAGTTCTAGGACAAAAATGCGGCACACTAGTCTCTTAGGCGTGTTGGTGTTCGTACAACCAAAGGGCATAAAGTAAAATAGAAACTACCCAAAAATGAACTAACGACCTAGCTTACTATTCTTGAATGAGAAAACATAACAATAAAGTACAAGTACAAATAAAGATGATAAAGTAGATAGATGAAGGCTAAAGTAATGAAAATGATCTCACCAAGGTGCCAGTTTGCCAACTAGCTCCAAATGCACGTTCACCTAAACATAAGAAAGAGGGGAAAATTGTTGGGGATGTATAGGGGTCTGCCTCAGTCAAGGGCCCTGTTTTGGTGTTTCCACCTCCATAGACAACCAAATAGCAATGAGAGAGAAATATGCGATAAAGAAGTAAAGAAAGTAGAAGATGCAATAAACACTACAAAACAGTAAAGTGCTACTTAACCAAATCACAAAGGAGAGGAGTGAAACGTTACCACCTCCACCCAAAAGATCACTAGCCAATGGAGAAGAAAGCGTACTTGGAAAGGTCACCACAACCTCGACTATGATGGAAGGTCTTGCAAGACTTTAAGTCCACATTGCTATGGCTTGCTTCACACTTGCTTTGTGGAGGTGATGGAGTCTTGTTGCTGCAATGGAGTGTTGAAGTGCTCCTTGAGAGTGAAGAGAATGTTGTAAGTGCTAAGAGAATGACAATGTGTTGCTTAGAGGAGCAAATGAGATGAAGATGGATGAATTTGAAGAAGTGGGAAGAATCTTCCATTTTTGGGGTTGGTTAGTCAAAGAGGGATGTTACAAACTGACCCCAATCAAAAGTGTAACACATCTACCAACTTCAGACACACGAATCCATTAGGGACATAAGCGTGTCGTGTGGACATCTGTGCATCACATGTGTGTCCTCAAAAAATATTTTTTCATCAACACAAGAGACAAATGCCAAGTGGAAGGAAGGCAGTTGGCTGATGTGGAATTTTACCTTCAGATTTGATTTTCTAAGGTGAGGGTATGTGAAAGGGGAATTTGTGTAAGGGGTGAAAATTCACTCTAATACATTTTCCCCCCAGTTTAGTGAGTACAAGTATTGATGATTTCTTCAGTAAAGTATATCAAAGAGTTAGTAGGGTTAGAGATGTATACCTGAACCATCAAGGAAGCAGATCACAATCTGGTGAGATTGAAAGCATAGGCTAGAACAAAAGACTCCATATCCCCACAAACTATGAAGCTTCACAAGGTACACCAAAGTCCATCAGGCCAACAATGGAAAAATCTTGCAGAATGAAAGCATCTCACAAGCCTGTAGACCTGCAAGGAGGCAACTCCCAAGATCTCTCACATGAAGGAAGCCTCTTGAAGTATGCACCTTACAGGCCTATAGACCTGCAAGAAGGTATCCCCCAAGATCACTCGCATGAAGGAAACCTTGAGAAAAAGGAACCTTACAAGCCCAAAGACCTGCAAGGAGGCATCCCCCAAGACCTCTTTCATGGAGGAAACCCAAAGGAGGAGAATCCACAAAGTCAAATTGGAGAGCGGCTTCACAGAAACACTTGAAAAGTGACATGTTTACCCATGGATAAAACATGTTGGAAAACAAAGCAACCACTCAAACAAATAAGAAGATAGTCACATAGACTATCAATAAGTCAAAAGGCTTTCAAAGGGGTCCCTTAGGAACTTGACATGAAAAGAGGTTCCACCCAAGGGACGTGTTGTTTGAATGTACGAAAAGAGACATTTTTTCTCAAATCGATTCATCATCAAGGAATCCTTTCAAAATATGTTCAATTCATCAAGCAATTTGAAAGGAAGAAAATTCCCCCTCACGAGGGAAATACTAAAGGCTTCTCCCACCTTGAAGGAAAGTTCTCAAGTTATTTCTTTGTGAACCCATGATAAAGGAAACATGTTTTGTGAGGGGTCCAAGTCTACAATGCGACTCTTTTTTTGAAAAGGTTTGCAAAGATTCGCGAGAAAAGATTCCTTGGAAATCAAATGCATTTTTCAAGGATCAAAGTACCATAGAAATGATGTTGTCACACATGAAAGGGAAAACTCAAGCAAAGAAGAGAGAATGATAAAAGAAAAGAAAAGAGAGACAAATACATCACAAACAAAGGTCATAGGGGTGATCTAATATTTTGTGGTTAGAACTGCTCATATATATATAAGTATAATAATAGTATATAGATGAACTATCATCAATCCCATACTATATCAGACCATGTGAAGAATGCATGAGAAGACAAAGTAAAAATAAAAAATTGGGTCAACATGGAAGAGAAGCCTAAATGCCCCCAACGCTTTGCATCATCCCCAATTTTCTGAAAAATCAAAACACATAATAAAGGAAAAATGATGATACAAATATAAGAAGGTTTATAACACAAAAACTAATCCTGTATCCAAGCACTAATGAGGGTGACAAGGGTCATCTAGGAACACATAGCACGAGTATGGGGGAACACATCACAACACACACATTTCTAATATATAAAGATAAAGAATAGGCCCCCCCTAACACTCATCGACCAAGAGGTCATCCTTTTCCCACTCTAGATCATCATAAGGGGAAGGAGGACAAGCCTACAGTGGTGAAATATTAAGGGGAGGAGCTTCCAACCCCCCCACAACAAGGGCTAAAGAAGAAGGCCCTGCAAGGTCTCCTCCACTCAGCTCTTGTGGAGCTATGGTCAATGATTTTGTGAAGATCATTAACAAGGCTGGAACTTCATCTAGAGAGTTAAATATGCACTTCACTAGAGTTCCATGTCATACCTCAATGGATGGAGAGGGTTGCATCTAAAATTCACTGCTAGGCTCATCGAGTGACTCGGGAGTGGTGAAAAAATTAGGGGAATCTAGGGTTGGTTCCATCACTAAGATAGAATAAGCCAATGTAGGACAACCCTCCTCTTATGCCCTCCATCACTAGAAGGGCCATCCTCCATCTTTTGCTTCATTGAGGGATGAGAACTCCCCATAGATGAGGCAAGAGGCATGGAAGAAGAGGAGGAGAAGAAAACCACATTAGACACCACCGAAGTATTCAACATATCCACAAGTTTCAAGAAAGGTGGGATGCTCGAAAGGGACATCAGCAAGGGTGGCTCAACCAAAGGAGTGATGAACACCTGCACCTTTTTGGGGTCAGGTGCACTCACAAAAGGGGCCAGAAGCAATACGAAGCTTGGTTGAATAGAAGAAAAAGGGAGGAGAGAGGAGGATGCAGAAAGAGGCCCTAAAGCAAGGGTGGTCATCTCCCCTTCCTTCCTCTACAAGGCATCCTACTCAGTCGTGAAAGCTTTTCGCCTGTGCTTGCACTCTTGAACAAGGTAGTTTATGCAACTCGTCAAGAAAGAGATCGAAGGTTGTGAAGGAGCGAAAGACTCCTACTCAACCATGGGATTTTTCACCATAGTTGTTTCCAATGGAGGGATATGCTCCTAAATGGGAGTAGGAGGAGTGGGTTGAGAAGCAACGAGGGGAGTCGAATCTAGTGCCTCAGTAGCTATCCTCTTCCCATTTACTGATTTTGCAGCAAGAGTGGTGGGAGGCCATGGAGGCTGAGACATAGAGGATTCCCCTCAGGGACATTTCTTTCTACTATATCAAATGGGCCTAGGCTCCATGGGTAGAACATGAAGCTTGAACACAGGATGCTTGGGCTTTCGCCAAGAGGGCACCATATGATTCTCTCACAAATGTGAAATTTTTCTTGATTGCACCACAATATTGTGAGAGGGAGCATCAGGATAAATAATGGAAGAGGAAGAAGAAGGATCTCGAGAGCACTTCTCTTCTTCCCTTCTACGCGCCTTGGCAGCATCACTATCAAATTTTAAGCAAGCCCTATGTGAAACAACATAAGGTGATGGAGGGTATCTCACTCTCGGCGTTATGTGCCCTTTCTTGTAATTTTGATAAGTTTGGTACAAGAGGTTCTTCCTAGGCAGAAGAGGACCAATGGGTGCAAGCCAAAAGTAATCTAAGGAATAACTACCACATTCAACAGTGCTCTATAGCTAGTGTCGTGGATCACATGTATGAAACCCTCATGTAGGAATTTCAAACACTTATGCACAACTGAGGGAACTACCCTCATAACTACTAACCAAAGGATACCTAGCTACACTCTGAAGAGTTCAAACCTTAAGACTATATCAAACAAAAGATTTATGGATTTAGTTCCAACAAGAATTGATAATACAATACTATGCAGAGGAGGTATGGAAAGTTTTTTGTGCATGCGGATGGTGCTCATAGGTGCATTGTACCCATCTTTATGCAAAAAATTAATTAGGATGATCTCCTTAGTTATAATGCTCACCTAAGATGTTGGGTCAATGAAAACACTTGCTATAGTGTTCGTTAATTCGAGTAGGGATGTACACATAGAGAGGAGATGGTTCCCTATTAAAGCCCATTGACAGATCTTGCGAGGTGAAGGTTATACCTAGACTACTACTCGCAGGTTGCATAGAGGGGATATGTTGATGCAAAAAAGAGGCCATCAAGCACACTGAACGATACTCTCACAAAGCCCTCCAAAGGTTGTAAAAGAGGACAGTGACCCAATCAAGGTTTCGTTGCGCAACATTTATGGAACCTTCCAACTATGCCTACTAGGGGTCGTAGGTTGGGTTACAAGGAAAAAATCCCCACAACACTCACACCTACAATGCTCTAAGAACACGAGGGAAGGAGCTTTCAGTACTAAAAGATGAAATTAAAATGGTTCACGTTGGGTTCACCAAAAATGTAAGAGAGGGGGACCAACCACATCAAAGCTCCAGGTCATAAAGACCCAAGAACAGTGGGATGCCCTATCTTACCTCACTCTAAAGGGCTATTTTAGATAGAGGTCAAGAATGATGAGGACTATAAAGTACTTCAATCACTCTTTAAACCCAAAATCCATGTTTAGGCTAGGAAAGCTAGTTTTCGGAGTCAATACTATACCTCAGACAACTCTCTATCCAAGGATGAAAGAACAGTTTTGGGATGACAGCATGACATGCTAGCATCTCTGAGGCACATTAGAATTTTTATAGCCAAAGGTCAGAAAGTACAATAGAAACTACCAAAAAATGAACTAACGACCTAGCTAACTATTCTTGAATGAGAAAAAAAGAACAATAAAAGTGTGACAAGTACAAATGAAGATGATAAAGTAGATAGATGAAGGATAAAGTAATGAAAATGATCTCACCAAGGCACCAATTCTCTAGCTAGCTCCAAATGCATGTTCACCTACACACAAGAAAGAGGGGAAAATTGTTGGGGTTGTATAGGGGTCTGCCTTAGTTAAACCCCTGTTTTGGTGTTTCCACCTCCATGGACAACCAAATAGAAATGAAAGAGAAATATGCAATAAAGAAGTAAAGAAAGCAGAATATGGAATAAACACTATAAAATAGTAAAGTGCTACTCAACCAAATCACAAAGGAGAGGACCAAAAAATTACCACCTCCACCCAAAATCTCACTAGCTAATGGAGGAGAAAGAGGACTTGGCAAGGTCACCATAGCCTCGATTGTGGTAGAAGGAGGTCTCACAAGACTCCAAGTCCATGCTGCAATGACTTGCTTCACACTTGCTTTGTAGATTTGATGGAGTATTGTTGCTACAATGGAGTGTTGAAGTGTTGCTTGAGAGTGAAGAGAATCCTGGAAGTGCTAAGAGAATTCAAATCCATTGCTTAGAGGAGAAAATGAGATGAATATGGATGAATTTGAAGAAGTGGGAAGAATTTTCCATTTTCAGGGTTGGTTGGTCAAAGAGGGATGTTACAAATTGACCCCAATTGAAAGTGTAATGCCTCTTCCAAATTCAGATGCATGAATTTTTCAGGCATGTAAGCATTCCAAATAGAAATTTGTGCATCATGCTCATCCCTGACAAATATTCTCTCACTGACACAAGAGAAAAACACCAAGTGGAAGGAAGGCAGTTCGGTGATGTAGAATTTCACCTTTGGATTTTATTTTCTAAGGTGAGGGTATGTGAAAGGGTAATTTGAATAAGGGGTGAAAATTCACTCCTATATAGTATGATTACATAAAGACTAGTTTATACCATCATGCATGGTAGTGAGCATTGCGTGATACTACAATACCTACATGGAAATTAGAACAATATATGGATGTTACTTTATCATGTGTTCAACTTGGTCCCCATAAGGACCAAATTCTTTCATTTTCCTCTTTAAATCATTAAAATCATTGGTATGGTGTCTGAGTAATCTATGATATTCATAGTAAGGTGTATTTTCATTCTTTTTGTGACAAATTTTTGAACCCAATGGACTCTCTGACTCATAGGGTTTTTCACCTAAAAGGAGAGAGATTAGATCCAAAAATGCTTATGTAACACTCAAATCAGGATGTATGCAATGTGATATGATGTAAATTAATTTAACCAAATGCAATTGACTGATTAAGATGTCCTAAAATGAATGCAAAGGTGCAATTTAAGCTATGTTTGAAAACACACATTGTGATATGCAAACAACTATGAAAATGAAGAAATTATGTAGAACAGAAGGTATAGGGGTAAATATGAGTGCACTTGGATGAAATATGAGCTATTTGGGGTATCTAGAATGCTAATGAAGTTTACTAATTTTCCACAGTGGGACTCATTCGCCAAGGGTGGTGAATCAGTCCTCCAACTGGTGAAAAAGTGTCGGGAACTAATTTCTGATAGTCAAGATCCAAAATCTAACAAAATATAGATTTTTTAGATTTCAAGTGGGACTCATTCGCTAAGGGTGGTGAATCAGTCCTCCCCAAGATTTTTGAAAAATTAGAAGGAAAATCCGCAACACTAGATTTGGAGATGCCTGAATGTTGGGTTGCTAGGGTCAATTCTGCAGGAAACAAACAAAAAACACTCAAAATGCTTGAAAGGATGATAAGCTGACTTGAAGAGCCTAGTTGACTTAATTTCCACTTTTCAACACCTTTAAACCTGTTAAATCTACAAAACAAGGCTACAAATACACATGCAAAAAGGGGGAAAATGTTGGGGGGTTAGTGAATAGGGGTTTTCCTTGTTCAAACCCCACTTTGGTAATCAAACCCAATAGAAATAAATGGAATGCAAAGGAAATGATAAATGAAAAACATGAAAGTGTTACTAACTTACCAAGATCCTTGTATATGCGAGTCTGAAGTAGAGTCAATGGCTGCTCCAAAGTGCTTGAAAGTGCTTTAGCTGATGATGTAGAATGCTTGAGTGCTTGAATATATTAGGAAGATTGAATGCTTGAATGTGAAGATTTCTTGAATGTGTTAGTAGATGTAAAATGAGGTGAAAAACACATATTTATACAATTCTTCTGCCTTACTATCCATTCATACCTCATCACAGGCCAACATGAAGTGAATTTGAATAAATTCCTGAAAGGAAATTTGAAATATTTTGAATTTGGTGCCAAGGGGGACTCATTTGCCACCCATGGAAAATGGGTCCCACATAGGACCTAAAACCATGTGTTAGGAAAAATGTTATGTTTAATGTTGTTTGTCTGAATAAGATCCAAAAATACACTTAATATAAGCATATGAGGGAATAAAGGGACAAAATAATGCATGAGAAGCATGTAAATAGTGAAGATGTGACTAGAAAAGCATGAAATCTTGTTACAAGACTTTAGAACACTTCAAAATGGGAGTTGTTGATGAGTGAAAAGGTTATTTTTAGGTGAAATGCATTAAATAGAGTCTAGAAGAATGTATAAATGTCTTACAACACTTCACAACACCTTCACAAGATGTCGTTCTTTGAATTTTAGTACCTAAATAAGCATGTTCAAGCCATGATACATCATAAAATCAAAGCAACATAGTTCCAACACCATGAAACAAGACCTAAAAGACCATGAAAATGAAAAGGGACCATTTTTCTATGGCACACCTTTTTTTATTGGTTTTTCATTTAGGCATAGGTGGTAATGTAATTAAACCCATGTCTACAAGTTTAGCTAGTTTTAATTTGATCTTGGATATAGGACATATGAAATGTATTTTCTTAAGTTTATATTTCTTAGTTGATGGAGCAATGGCTTGTTGTAAAGGTGGAGGATCTTGGTAGCCTAGTCCATTAGGATCTTTGGATGGCATTTTTTCCCAGAGAGAGTGGAATTCATGTTCATTCTCAATGTCATATCCGTGTTCCCTCAAAATCTAAAATCCTTGTGCATAGGTTTGTTCCAAGTTGATGGGAGTGTTTGTAACTTTATGCTCATATGATGGAGGACTAGTTGATGTACCTTCCATGGTATTGTTACTAATAGGTGCTCCCATGTGCATGGGTTGAGGTATGCTTTGTGACTCACTTTTAAGGTGTAAAAGAGTGAACATTTCAAGTGGTGGGATGGTAGGGTGTTGTTAGTATGGGGTAGTAGGGCATTTCATTGAGGGATAAAAGGATACACATTATTCTTAAGGCTGTGATAGGATATTTCTATGAATTCATGTATGCTATCCTCATCTTGACATAGGACTTCAAAAAGGCTTGTAATAGGAGATGAAGTATCATGGATGTCATTATCATAATCAGGGCTATTTCCAAACACACAACTTGAAACATCCACCAAGGATTTCAAAGAGCTTAAAAATTTTCCAAAACATTAACCATCATGATGATATAATGCTTGTACTAAGGTTCAGAGTGTTATTCATCATGTGACTAGAAAAAAAATAACAGATTTAGATAGAGGCTCCTAAGAGGGCTCTATCAAAAAAATATAAGCCCCAAAAGGTAGGACAAAGGCACCCAGGGCATTTGTGTCTTGGACAAGATTTTTGGAATTTCAAATTGACTGTTTAGGGTGTTGTTTAAGGTTCTCAGATCTGTACTCAAACAAGTTTAGTAATAAATTATTTAATTGATTTTAAAACTTTTGAATTTTGAATTTAACAATGTAAACATGTAATAATGCAAAAGGGAAATGATAGTTTTGAAATGTAGAAACAATATTCATACAATAGAATCCAATAGAGAACACCAAAGTAGATATGGAATTCAAATTTTAGTCAAAAGTATCAGGACATAGGTGCCTAGGGTGTCTATGTCCTAGACAGGGTGACCAAAAATTCAGAGTCTAGGATTATGTTTGGTACTGCTTAAGGTTCCTAATTCTGTGCATAGATAGTTTTGACTGTGAATATTTTCCAGATTTTGTTGATTTTATGACCATGGAAATGGAAACTGCAAGTATACAAATCTATGAAATATGAATGCCAACTTTTAAATACAATTTTTAGATACAAGATGTAGTTATTGACTAATTTCAAGATGCAAAGCCCTAGAAATGATGATTTGATGTAATTTTGAAATAAAACTATGCAATTTATCACTTTTTTGACCTAAATGAAAGATGCAATTTTGAATATAATGAACAATTTCAGATTTTAATTACCTAATGAATGCAATATTGAATTTAAATATGATCTAAGAGGATTGAAAAAAAAACCTATTTTAACCTTTTATGTTATATGAATGCAATATTTTTGTATTTTTATGAATTTCGTGAGGCAAAAATGAAACCCTAAATGAGAAATGCAAAACAATGATATGCAAGACCTAGATCTAGGGTGAATTTTTAGAATGTATGTAATCTCAAAAAGTTAGGTTCACCAAAATAAAATGGTGGGAAAGGGAAACCTTTGAGTTTTCACCTTAGGGTTTGACACCTTTCCCAAAAAAATAATTAAAAGAGGGGGGTATGTGTGTGGAGATGTAATGGATTGAAATGCCATGATGGAATGAGGATTTGATAGATTTGGACAAGGTATGAGATTGAATTTTAACCTAATAGGTGATTCAACGAACCCTTAACCAAATCTATAAATGTACTAATGATAAAATACAATGATCTAACTAAGCTAATAATGCAATTTGTTGTTTTGACGTAAATATAGAAAGTACAAAAGTTCACAAATAAATTTGTTTAATAGAAATGAGTAGAGTAGGACACTATGCACCTATGATTCAAATTTGGGGCCAAAAATGGAGGAAACACATGCCTATGGAATGAGTTTCCTTGCATGCTTTTCTAGATCTATTTTTGGACTCCTCTGATGTTGGATCTAAGTTTCAGAATCGTACCATCAGATCTGTTGAAACACTTCTAGATATTTTTGTAATTGATTTTTCATGTCTTGACAAGTGATATAGAATTCTCCAACCTAAAATCTGCACATTCACGAAGAGAAGAAATGTTGGGCCATTTTAGGGGCTTGCCACAGTCAAACCCTGTGTAAGTGTTTCCACTCCCACAATGGAAATTTCAATAGTAAATGGATAATGAATGGGAAGGAATGATAAAATAAAAAAGTGTTGCAACTCACTAACCTTAACTGTATTCCTTGAAGGATTGAAGTCATGCACATCACCTCAAGGTCTTGATCTTGCTTGCTTGATTTCTTGAATGCTTGAATGCTTGAATGCTTGAATGATTGAATGTTTGGGCTCGACCTATAAAAGTATTAGCCTTCACAAAAAAATGATAATATGAACACACATAAACTCACATAGAATTAGGCATGATGATAGGATCTTGAATTGCTACAATGGAGCTTTGAAATGTTTCTCTTAACTTTCTCAATAATTCTATTGATAATAATTGCTCCAATGATTTCCTAGACAACTCTTGTTAGATTTGAAATGATGCAATAACTAGGAATTTATAGGCATTTATTCAATTTTTGAAAAATTAAATCTCATTGTTTGAATTTGTTAGGTTAGTTTTTTTTAATATTATTTTTCCTATACATTATTAAGCATACCTTAGGTTATAGGAGATGTGGTTCATGTGAGGACACATGGCGTAATCCATCGATCACATTTGTTGCTCCCACTCACACTTGGGTGGTTGAGTTTCACACCCTGTTTTGGCTTTATATGCCACCTCACAAAACCACTCATCTGTCTCTTTCTGAGTAGGTTATGCCACATGTTTTGCATTTTCCAAGTAGGCATAACTCCCACCTAATTTGGTTATTTGGGAGTTATTTCCCCTCTTGGAATTATTTTCCCATATTCTACTATATATTCTACACTCACCTCTCCCTCCTATCTAGTCCAGATGAGTTCATATTAACTCAGTCAATTCAAGGGAGAGTTGAGGCATATTGTATCATTTAGTGTGTGATAATAACATCATTTTGTTATTGCACTATATTCCAGCATTTTATCTCTTGCTGCTCTCATTTGGAAGGATTATCTTGGTTTTGCAGGTGATCTTGGGTGCTCGAGTTCATCAACAACTCTTACAGACTTTAGACAATTGAATTACAAATACTAAATTTCCAATATCGACATATTTGAATTTGGAGCACCGAAATAGGGGACACTCATGCCTATGGCATGAGTGTCCTTGCCCTATTTTTTAGGTTTTTAAGTATCAGGGGCAAGGTCTTAGATATATGTAATTGATTCTCAGTTGCAATTCCTCAGAAATTGTTAAAAATAAGCCATAGAATGCATAATTTAGGAAATTAAATACTCAATTAGGTCCAATAATTTAAGGGGAGGCCAAACATAAGGTGAAATTGTCATGGGTGACAATTTATGATGGTACATACTTATAGATTGATTTATTAATTTTTTAATATATATCTTATTCTTGTAATCTATTATATATAAACTTATTTTAATTATCTTTCTTCCCTCCTTTTTTACTCTTTTAAGGTCTTTTCTTGGGAATACCTAGTAGGGAGGTTCTTTTTCTTTCAAACCTAATGGTCTAAGTGAAAAAAACCTTGGTCCTTATTTTGTGTGCTACCTCTGTCTCCCTCCCCCCTCTTGTATTTTTAGGTAGTTCTTGGTTTGAAAATTATGATTTTTCTCCTTGACCTCTTTGTTATCATCCTGATGATCGATCATAGAGTGTCATTTGATTTTATTTTTAATTGATGCAAAAATATATTACACAATCAAATATAGAAACCATTTAATCAATTATCAATATGGATTCTAGAAAATTTACATCATTAAATGTAAAACTAAATAGGAAAATAATTATAAAGAGTGTAGCTCAAAAAAGGGTTCACATAATAGGAATATTGCTAGCAAAGGAGAAAAATGACTAAGTAGAAATATTGGAATGACCAAGACATTATACACTCTATTGTTAGTGTTTTATAGCTACGAGAGGTATTTCCCTAAGCATAATTAAACAAAGGTAGGTCGGCCTATCACTTTTTATAAAAAAAAATATTATATTTTCTAGGTTGGCTCTAGAGTGAGATCGCCTAGTCTTGTATATAAATGAGAAGGTGTCTCCACATTAAGGATCAATTTAATCCATTTCCAAGTTCAAATTTCTTCAGCAGTAGGTTCGCCTTCTAGAACAGCAGATTCGCTTCAAGGAGAAGTGTTATTATTTTGTGTATTCAAGGAAATCACACTATCTTCAAGTGCAGATTAATTGTATGAGATTTGGCCTTGCTAGGGCATGATTTTGAGTGCTATTTCTGCACTTATTTATTCTGATTTATAAGAGAATATTTTGCTGGGTTTTTCTCCCTCAAGTAGGAGGGTTTTCCTAGGGTAAATTCAGTGTTCAATGTTCTCTGTGTTGTATATTCTACTTATTTACATTTCTAATATGAAAATCAACATGGTATCAGAGCCAGGTTTAGGGAAGATTTGATCAGATTTGTCTAAGCATTCTTCATTGAATATCATTTCCATTTAGAATAGACCTAAGGGTAGATCTTGAAGGCAAATTAGGGAAAATCTTAAAAGTGAATTATTGCAGATCTTGAAGATCTTGAAGGTGAATTATTGTAGACCTAAGGGAAAAATTTAAAGAAGTTGATTCATGGAGGCATGAACAAGCTATGTGTGGGCCACATCACTTGAAGGAGAAAATGAAGATTGAAGGAAAGGATGAGCACTTGAAAGAAGTCCTCTACCTCACACAACTTCAAGATTTTTAAAGGACCATGCCTATGATGGAGGATGTCTACTTGCAACACCTTATGGATAATGATAATCTCTCCAAAATGTGTGAGTGTTACAGGGGACATCATCAGGAAAAGGTGATGGTTGTCAGGAGGAGAAAAATGGTTGCAACTGAATAAACAAAGATAAGTTCTATTATGTATCATTCCTTTAATTGTTCTATCTAATGATATTTGCTAGATGACTACATGATTCATTTGTATTGGGGTAGTTTGATTTTATAAACTATTAATAATCTCTTTAAAATGAAAGATGGATCAAGGAGAAAAAGGATGATGTATTAATTATCAGCGATTGCATAAGGAATTCAAAGGGAGGAAGAGCTTGAGGCATCCTGTGAGGAAGTCATGCTAGCTAAAGAAATGAACAAACATGGACACATAGCTTGCAACCATGGGATTGAGTTGGTGGCACATAACTCTTATGATTCTTCACTGGAGTCATCTTTCAAGGGCACAAGGTTGGGTCAGCCTTGGATGGAGATTTTACATTAGCAAAAAACATCGAGAAGGATGAAGACACTAAACAAAAGTATGACATAAGTCTTGTCCTCCTGATTTGGAACAACAATCTATGGTTCTTGCATGGTCAACTATTGGCAGCCCTAGAAAGAATATTGGAAAATAGTGAGGTTCCTATCAAAGATCATTGGAGAAGACATGCTAATGGCTATTGTATTAAGAGTTGTGAAAGAAAAAATAGTTTTTGATTCTTTGCAAGTTGGGTGATTCAACGACATGTCTGGGAATAGGACTAAGGTTTTGAGATCTGTCAATGGAGGGGAGTTCACTTCTAGAGGAATTTTGTAATCTCTATATTGAGGCAGGGATTAAGAGGGAGGTTTGTGTTCAACAAGATGGAGTCCTATGTCACGAGGAACTAGAGTGACTCACTAAGAAGAAGTGAAGGTGTCAGCTAAGTGGGTTGCATTGTTGCAAGGCCAAGTGATAAGTCTTTGGAAGGCCTCTTTAGTTGTAGAGAATGAAATTGCACAAGGTATTCAACCTTATTTTGACTTTGGTAGCACTGCAAACCTATTCAAAGCAGGGTGATCTAGGATGAGGTCAAGGAGGACTAAGTCCTGGACTCTCACAAGTCAGTTAAAGGTGCTGCTAGGAGTAGTGTTGAAAATATGTGTTGGATACCATTCCTCTAAGGAAAACATTTTAGGAAATATTGGATGAGGAGGTCAGGAGGTTGATGCGGGTACTTGAAGCTCTAGAGGGAGTCACAACATCATTAATATTTGTGGTAATGTATATTTCTCTGAGACGGAGAAATATGAGGTGAAAGCCCTTGTAGTGTATATTTCTCTAAGATAGAGAAATATGAGGTGAAATCCCTTGTAGTGTATATTTCTTTGAGATGGAGAAATATGAGGTGAAAGCCCCTGTAGTGTATATTTCTCTGAGATGGAGAAATATGAGGTGAAATCCCTTGTAGTGTATATTTCTTTGAGATAGAGAAATATGAGGTGAAAGCCCTTGTAGTGTATATTTCTTTGAGACTAAGAAATATGAGGTGAAAGCCCTTGTACAAGATCACATCTTTGAGACTGAGCTATGCTTTCCAAAATTGGGTGTAGCCATTGTGGATGTCATGTTGAGAGACTCCATGACGAGGATGTTTGAGAATACCTCCCTAGCTAAGAGGGAGTGTTAGTGTTTTATAGCTATGGGAGGTATTTCCCTAAGTAGAATTAAACAAAGGCAGGTTGGCCTATCACTTTTTATAAAAAAAGTATTATATTTTCTAGGTCGGCTCTAGAGTGAGCTCGCCTAGCCTTGTATATAAATGAGAAGGTGCCTCGACATTAAGGATCAATTTAATCCATTTCCAAGTTCAAATTTATTCAGCAATAAGCTCACCTTCTAGAGCAGCAAATTCACTTCAAGGAGAAGTGTCATTATTTTGTGTATTCAAGGAAATCGCACTATCTTCAAGTGCAAATTTATTGTATGAGATTTGGCCTTGCTAGGGCATGATTTTGAGTGCTATTTCTACACTTATTTATTCTGATTTATAAGAGAATATTTTTTCTCCCTCGAGTAAGAGGGTTTTCCCAGGGTAAATTTGGTGTTCATTATTCTTTGTGTTGTATCTTTTGTTTATTTACATTTCTGATATGAAAATCAATATTTATCAATTCCAACTTAAATATTATTCTATGTAAACCAATGTGAATGATTATGGTATTTTCCTATATTGGTATAAAAGAAGGCTCAATTTATTATCCATAAAATAAAAAGCTACCTTTTCACTAGTTGTCCAAAACATGGGTAGAGAGGCATCTTTATAATATTCCATCTAAACCACATTAAAATATTATAAAAAGCCCAAATTGTGACAAGAATTGAATAAAAAACCCATCAAAACAAGAGAGGTCTCTCAACCAAATAATTAGAAGCATAAAAATTAATTACATCAAAAAAATGATTTTTAATTTTCAAAAAGGGTCTAAATCACTTGGTTGGTGTAGTCATAGTCATGATGAACCAAATATAAGGGCTAATTAGGATAGATAAAGGTTATAACTTCTGTATAATCTACATTGTGATTTCTACCAAAAAAAAGTTATATAACCAAATAATATGACAAACAATAAAGAGAAAAGATATAATGATCTTAATTTCTTGCAAGGAAAGGATATCCAAAGCAACACATTTTTTATAGAAATCCATCACAAAATACTTCTTGGGGAGGTCTATAAGAACTTGATCATTCCAAGATACTAAATTCATTTAGGAGAATCAAGAGGCATGCCATTGATATCTAGCTCATCAAAACTAAACTAGCCATTTTGTAAAACACTCTTCTAAAGAAAAAATACCCAAATGAATGCTGATAATTTGGAATAAACCCTTTTTAGAAAAAAAATCCTTCTTCCATTCATCTTAGTAGAATGAAATTTATGTAGGACCATGAGAGAGGAAGGAGAATGACCAATATTCTCTAATTGTGATGATAACACTGTATACACTAGTTATGACATTCTAAGAAAATTGTAGAATGCTCACCATCATAGGGAGCCACCTCCTTCCCATTTTATTAAGGGTTTTGAAGACCCACAAACTTGTAGCTTAATTTTTTGGTTACAAATAATGGGTGAAGGTTTGGCTTGAGTTCCACCATTGCTATGTTTTCTATTATTTTATAGTTTTTGGATTTAGTCTAACCTTCATCATTTTTAGAAGGGGGCTTCAATAGGATGAGTAGAAGGTTTATTGGGAGATGAAATCAATAGAAAATCCATAATATTATGATCAAAAGTATTGACACTAAAATCAATTTTTTTTTTTTAGTTTAGATAAAGGACATGTTAGGCGTGACAAAAATGACTAATTTGAATATACATAATATATTTAAATTGTGTATAGAGGTCAACATCAATAAAAAAACACTTTTATGGATGAGTTGAGAAATTTTTTTTACCCTCAACAAAAACAATCTTATTGGTCAAGTGAGCCATTAGTTTCGATAAATAATTCTAGAAAGGTAGGATTGAGCTTGGGAATTATATCCAAATTAGCATGTATGAAGGTTTTTTCAGTAGATATTTAAAAGTGCTAGTATAAATAGAGTTATTGTCAAATTAGTTAGTTAATCACACTTTCTAGGTTGACTTATTCAAACTAGTATATTCTCTTCTTAGGGAATTTTTACTTTTTGTCTCACTTCATGTGGTTGAGACACATGTACTCACCTTCTGAGACACCTATCTCATATTCATATGTCACCTTTATCATACTAGTTCCATGCACATGACATATCATGGACACATTTACTACATTCATGGAGGAGGTTAGACTCCATACCTATCTTCTCATCTTACTCGTTTCTTATATATTCAAGGGGATTATATGTAATTACTTTTTTTTTGGATTTAAACACATTGTATGAATATATTACACATATTTTCCTTATTTAGAATCTCTTATATAAGGCTTATAATTGTATTGTAGGATCTAAGTTGTGAAGGTCAAATATCTAACCCAAACATGGCCACAGTGCCATGATTGCACATTCCTTCTCACATCAAGGTGATTCCAACACTTAGCCTTATCATTATAGTGTTTTGGAGACCAACATAGATTTCCATTAAGTTTAAGGCATGAGAAATGAAGAATAGCCTTTCATTTGGTGAAATTGGGTAATTTTAATTTTTGTAATTTTTTAGTCCTTAATACCCTATTGTTTAATACAAAAACCACAAAGATTTTGTACAAATCCATACTATATAGAATGGTTGTAATTTTTTTATTTTCTAAATATATGGCCAAGATTCCCTTGTTTATTTCATAATTATTGGTCAAAAACTATTTTTTCCTAATTTATGGTCTATTTAGCTTTTTTGTAGCATTACCG
Organism: Sequoia sempervirens; assembly: GCA_007258455.2. Classification (NCBI taxonomy): domain Eukaryota; kingdom Viridiplantae; phylum Streptophyta; class Pinopsida; order Cupressales; family Cupressaceae; genus Sequoia; species Sequoia sempervirens. The sequence continues at coordinate 52,844,541 of VDFB02358134.1, forward strand.
AGTTTAAATTATTTTAAAGGCCTATTTTTCCCTAGTCATATTTATTTGAGGGATACACCATCAAAATTTATATTATTGAGATTTTTGAGGTCTTTCAATCTTCAATGTGTGATAAGGTACAAGTTTCCTTCAAGATGATCAAGTAGTTTTTGCATCGACATAATAGGAGATACTATTGTGAACAATCTAGGGGCTTGTTGGTTAGATTGTAAATTGATGTAACCTATGGTCAATTTGGGGTTGTTGAATCTGCAAATCCACCATGTCACAATCTGTAACAATAAGCCAAGAACTTCATATATGTTATTGAGGTTTTATGGGAGTTTTGATAGGATTTGATAATGTATTTTATCACATTTGGTTGCACAAAAAGCTATCTCCACAAGGCCCCCACATGACATTTAGACTCCACATATGGTTTAAAAACTTTCCTTGGTGGATGCTACCATAATTTCTCATATCCACCCAATGTATCCCTATCACTTATGAGCTAAGCAATAATTTATTAAAAAAAGTTTAAGTTCTTTATTTACAACACCTATAAATTGAGTTGTGGAATTTAAAATTTGGTTGTTCCAAGTCCAACCAAGCATGAAGAGAAAGAATATAAATAATGCATCCTCAAAGGAAATACTTCTTGGTTGGTCACTAGATAAATTCTATCCCACCAATAATATAGTAGAGTATGAATCCCTTACCCATGGATCACTATAGGCATAAAGAATAATTTCAAGAAAGTACAATTATTTTGATACTTTAAGTTGGTGAAGAAGCATGTCCAAAATAAATATGCATACAATGATAAGATATTTTCTAGTTACCACAATAGAGCGTAGGATTTAATTGATGGTTTTGATGATTTTAGTAAAAAGTTAATACATTGCGTAAGGAACCATACTATTGATATATGAGCTACAATTAATAGTACCATTAATTGAATTTCCCTCTTGAGATTAAATATATTTGATAATTGAGTTGAAATATATACCCTCTATACTTGACAACATAAATCAATTTCTAGGTCTTTCATGACGATAAGTCAATTTTGGAATTCATTAAAAATCTAGGGATGTTTGAGTGCTAGTTTAAATTGACCAGTTAGAAAGGGAAGAAGTATAAATTGATGATAATGAGATCATAGTTAATTTAAAAATTAATACTATCCCAAAGAGAATGGTGCAACTAGAAAGGTTGTTTAAATATCATCAACTTGAAAGTTTGAAGAAGAATGTTAATTCAAAAGGTGGATAATTCCTTCTATTCAATATGGAGATGGGAAGGATGTCAAGTATATATTACTAGGCAAAGGATTCACTAAATAAGACAAGACTAGCATAATAGAAGGGCCTAAGTATTACATCGACCTTGTGTCCTATAACTATGAAGATTTGAATACATTCAATACTTCTATTACTACACATATTATTCATGTCAAGCCAACATTCAAACCTTTTAAATAGAAGCACCACCAAGTTAATGCACTTTGGGAACCTTTGATCTTCAAGGAAATTTACAAGTTACCTTGAAGAATTGTGTTTCCAATCTGACATACTACATGGGTGTTAAATATCATAGTAGCTTTAAAAATGGAGAAATCAGACTATGTGTTGACTTCTATAACCTTAGCAAACCATCCAAGAAGGTTATTTATCCACTACCGTCTTTAGGAAAGGTGCTCTAGATAGTCAATGCCTCTTAAGTGGTGTTTTTCCTAGATGTTTCTTCCAAATGCAATGAGGTTATGGTTGATTATAGTGATAGGTAAAAAATAATTTTTAAAATGAAGTGGGGGACATTCACTTATAAATGAAATCATTTGGGATTAATTGATGCTAGAGTTACATTCCATAGAGCAATGAATGTTGTCTTGAAGGAATTTTTGGGAAAGTGTATCATTATCTACATAAATGATTTGATGGTTTTTTCAACAGAGAGATGGGATGACGTTTTTGACATAGGAAATTTTCTTCAAGGGTGCATGGAACATAGAATTTACTTAAACCCAAGAAGTGTATATTTAGAGTAATTAAAGGTAAGTTTGGGATATTTGAGTTTACCAAAGGGGATATCCATTTACCCTAAAATATTTCCATCCATATTTAAGAATATCTTTCAAAGAAGAGATAAAGGAGCTTAACTATTGTCTTTGTCAAAAAATACATTACAAGAATTGTTAAAATTATGAAGCCCATGTTGAAATAGGCTGCCAAAATTTAATGGGAACCCCAATCCAAAGAATATTCTGTAAAAACAAAGATTTTTTTTTGTTGAAATACCAATTATTGTTAATCTAGAATATACTAGACCTTTTTACATCTCTTTTACTTCAAAATATACATGTACAACAGTGTTGACTCAACAAATAAACATAGAGATGACATATCCATACTGTTTATGAGTATCCCATTCAAACAATGTGAGCTCAATTATCCAAATAAGGAATATAAGGCCTATTATTTGGTTAGAGATATAAATAAATTTAGACATTACATTATAATGACCAAAGTTTTTTCTATAATTCCAGATTAGGTTGTTACGAGTTTTTGTATGTAGAATAAAATTTGAGAAATTGAGAAAAATGATTACTTTATTAAAATAATTTGATCTAGAAATAACTCCAATGAAGATAGTTTGAGGACACACATTGATACATACTATAGCTTAAATCAATCCTTATACCATGTGCCAACAATATTCATTAGATGTTGTCACCAATAATAAATGGTATGTAGATATTACATTTTATATTTTGAATAATAATTGTCTATTTAACTTGAAATAACTCAAAGGAGAGCCTTGCACTTGAATGCTAAAAAATGATAGTAAAATATTGAATCTTTTGTAGGATAAACCATATTTTAAAAACTCAAATGTTTATGTAGGGATGAAGAAAATCAAATCCAAAAAATATTCATTAAAAGCTCAAATTTGGGTATGGTTTAGTAGTAATGCACCAAATATTGAGGATTGGTTATTATTGGTTGAAGGTATTGAAGGATGCATATACTTAGGTTACTTCCTTCCATAACTATCAAAATACTACAACCCTAATTTTATGTTGTGTATTGGGTTATGAGTAGTCAAATCATGGCTATCTTAACTCTAAATAAATTATATAATCATTATTATAATCATATATTGGTAGTTAGATCATCCTAGGGGTTATAATCAAGTATCTAAATCAACTTCAGTGACAAGCAAGACATAATTAGGTATTTATAGGAGCTAGTTGCTAGTTATTATTATTATGTTGAGTATTATGTTCTTATTGAAGGTTATTGATGGTTTCCCCTTCGAAGTGGATTAAAAGGTTTCTCCCTTGAACTGACATGTTATTATTAAATACTTTTAATATATTTTTTATTATATTCTTGTATTGTTCAAGTTTTTTTGTTCTAGAAACATAAAATATATTTCTAAAAATTATCAGATCATGTTTCTATGTGTAGGACTTTTTCATAATCACAAATACAACCTTTATCCCTAAACTTGTCCTTACTTAGAAAAAGTAGAATATTCCAATTTCTAAACAAATAACAAACTATCATATCTATTCCAATTTCTAAACAAATAACAAACTATCATATCTCGTTTTTTATTTTTAAATACAAAAAATTTCAAAATCCTTATGAAATAGCTTTTTCTCCAATTATTTAACTAAAATAAATTTTAATTATATCATTACTTTTTATACTTTAATACTTAATTCAAAATTACACTAATCCCCAATATACTTATTTAATAATATAGATTAAGATGTACTTATTTACACGTATTTCATTAAATTAACCTAAACTAAACATTTATTTTCCTATAAAATATCAATCTTATTGTTTTTCACTGTTAATTTATATCCAAGAAGCCCCCGAGCACATAG
>VDFB02358134.1:52848517-52863399 GCA_007258455.2 Sequoia sempervirens
TTTAAATTTTTATATACATATTTATATTTATTTATTTTTATTTCAGAACAATAGGCCAAACACAATATATATAGTTTATATATATATATATATAACCAACCAGAAACAAACACAACCTTAACCTTTAATCTGTAACTATTTATATACTTAAAGAAAGGAACAGTATATGTAATTGTACGTATTTAATTCAGAGTCTTCAAACAGAGTATTTTTCTATTCTTTTCACATAAACTGGAAATTATACAGACAATACATATTCAGAAGCTCAAATAGAAAACTAATATATATATGTTTATCTATTTTTGTTTAAATGTATTAACGAGAGTCCCAACGCAATACATAATAATAATTTCTCTCATGGATTCAATATAATAATAAATTTTTATTTATTTATTTATTTATTTATTTTTTTAAGACCAACAAAGATTTAATATCTAAATGCATCTCACAACCAAAAAGGAATTTTCTTTTCAAAAGGTTATATTTTTTTTTCAAACTAAGTTTCAAACAGGTTCTATAAAAGTTTTCTACAGAAGATTTAATATAGTTTCAGAAGCAATCATTCAAGAACATAACACAACCAAACAAACCCTCTTTAAAACGAAATATTGATCTAAGATATTACATGCATGATTTTCTTTATAGAATAAAAAGAATAAATAATAAACTCTATGGAACCTGGAGTCCTTCGTCTGAAGAAGAATCCCTTCTGAAAGCTCCTTTCGAATTCCTCCTGCAGCTCCTCCTCGAATCTATCTATCTCCCCAAAACAATTATTTTCTCCCCCCAGTTTTTCAACAAAACCAAATTCTTTTATTTTATTTTTCCCTTTCAGATCCCCGAACCACAGAGTAGAAGTTCTCTGTCTGTATAATCTTCTCATAAAATAATAAATCAAAAATAAAATTCAATAAAGCTTCCCTGCTTTCTTTTCACAAAAAGTCCTCTTTCCTATTGGTCCTTTTCCAGCTTTTAAAAGCACAAATTTATCTACAGTTTTTAATTAAAATAATTTATTTAAACAAGCTATTATCTATGCAAGATTTGTTAAATTTAATTTTAACAAAAAGATATTATTTAATTATCTTTAACAATATTTATTTAATTTAATTATTGTCAATATTATTAATTTAGAATAATTATTTATTCTTTTAATTAATTAAATCACTTTTATAATATATTTAAATTTAACTTTCAACTAACACAAAATTAAATCAAAACAATTAGACAACTTTAATCAATTATCTTATAACATAAGGTTAATTAAATAAACATGACCCATAAATCAAATGAATACCACAACAATCAAACTACACAATCAACAAGAATGAAAACCACAGTCATAACATGACTCACAACAGACGACAGACTTGGGACGGGGACGCTTCCAAACCTACTCCCTTTTTAAACATTTTTACCCATTGGGCTAGTTTATTGCTCGCCCTGTCCTGCCGAAGCAGGTGAAATTGAGACTTATTCCTACAATCCTGCATCCAAGCAAACGTCAAGTAGCACATGCATATATATATATATATAATCAACATCCTACCGTGAGAAGGAATTGCAGTGTAGCAGGGCACTCGTGAACGAGTGATGCTATACTGTCCTCTCACCTAATCTATTCTAACAATTACAATATCCATAACAACTAACATTTCTAACCAATTGATCATAAGATAACATGCTAATTAACTACTATATCATAATTAATTACTAACCATTGCATTATAAAATAACACAGAATTCAAATCACATGATCACAGAATTATCACATTGACATATAAAACATTCGAGAGAAAGCATTGCATAATAAAATAATCCAAACCCTACATACAGAGTATCATAAATCACAATAAAAATATCAATTGTAGCAATCAATTAAACTACACAACCACACACACCAAAATGATGAATCAGTCACCATCACAATTCAGTATCACACTAACACATAAAAGCAAACAATAGTAGCAAATAGTATCAGAAACATGGGGGTATTACATCCTCCCCCCCTAGAATATGGCTTACTCCTGGAAGCCAGTAACTAAACAAACGAATAATCCTCACTAAAATGACATGCATTATCCTATGACACCAAAGTTCATCACTTGGGTCCCGCAGAACCCGCAAACACATGATAAGCTCTACTCGCATCACCTACTGTCGGCTCAGAAGCGACTGGTGCCTGACTAAAACCTGTAGTGTTCCCTTGAGGGCACTTCCTCGCAATATGACCTTGCTGCCCACATGAGAAGCAACCTGTACTCCACCCAAAGCCTCTGACCCCAACTGGTGCACTCGATAGTTGAAAGCTGCCCCGTGACGGTGCTGACTGTATACTTTGTGCTGGCTGCACAAAACGATCAGGTCTGTTACGTTGCCAACTCTGAAACTTCCTGTTCTGCGATCTATTTCCCTGATGAGACGGAGAGCGTTGTTGTTGCTCACCCTTAGTGGGTTCCTGATGACCTATAGAGGATCCTGCAGCCAAAACTGGACCTCCATGAGAAACAACACCTGATGCTGGTGTACTGCCCATCTGCCCTCCTATGTGTCCACCCAGTGCCATAGCTAGATTTTCTTCAACCAACCGAGCCTTCTCGACCGCTACCTCCATTGTCTTCGGCTGGAAGACTCTCACGCCACCACTAATTTGGGCATTTAAGCCTCGAACAAAATGTTGTACTAACATCCCTTCATCGTGACTGATGCCTGCATACTGCTTCAACTCATAGAAGCGTCGCTCATACTGCTCTACTGACATCGACAACTGCCTAAGGTCATGGAACTCATCAGCCCTGCGTTGCCTCCAGTGATCTGAGAGGAAACGAGCCCTGAACCTGTCTAAAAACAACTCCCATGTGACTATACTGATATCAAGATGTAACTTTTGTTCCTCAAGACGCCACCAAGTAGATGCGAAACCTCGTAGGTGCATAACTGCACACCGAGCCTTGGTATTGCTACCATAGGGGTGCATCGCGAAGCATCGCTCTAAGTCAATTAACCACGTCTCAGCCTTCAGACCTCCTCCAGAACCATCAAAAGTAGGAGGGTGTGCTCGCATCAGATCTCTCATATGGCCTGCTATGACTGCATCCTGAACCACTTCTGTATTCCTGCGCCTCGGTGACCTCTCTCTCTCTCTCTCAACCTGTTGCACCTCATCCTGCCTAGGTCCCAAACGACCAAGAATCTCACCAAGAATGTGCTGCAATTGACCATCCAAACCAGGTTGTCCCTGATTTTGTCCACCGCCTGACACATTGTGTTGAGGACTTAATCGTTCCTCGTGCATTGACCCATGAATGCTTGGCGGTGACGGACTTCGGCGGTTGACTCTATGACCACCACCTCGGCCTCTTCTTTGGCCACGACCTCTACCTCGAGGCATGATCCTGCACAACGATTAAAGTTATGTAAGATCAAGAGTTACGCAAAGGTTGCATAACGGACACAACTACCCAGAGGACCTAGCGTTAGCAACCTTGGCTCTGATACCAAGCTGTCACGCCCCGCCGTGCGAACCCCAAAGGAACTAAAACAACGGAACAATTTTTTTTTTAAAGAATATAATAACATACTTAAGTAGTACAACATAACAATATATTAAGAGACACAACTTGTTCCAAAGGGGTACACGAAGTGACATGACTATTCTAACCCATAACACGATAATAAATTAAACCATAATTAAACAGTTACATATATCCATTCATTCTCATTTCATCATTTAAGATATCCATTAAACAATAACTACATTCATGACATAAGTACATATGATAACACATGTGATGATAAAGATATAAGGTGTTACATATTTCGATAGCTACAACATAACATATCCAACTATTACAAGTGATCGCTCCTGAATCAAAACATGACTTGAATATACATTACATCCCAAGAGATAATGAAATACAAATAACTGAAGATACATCACAATAACTACATATCCAAATTACATCGAGGTCACCCCATCACACGTGGGAGACGATACATCAATAAGAACATTAAATACATTACAACTGGAGTATATACAACTATCTGGTACATAAGAATAACTGGATCATCAACATCCTCCAAAAGCTCTGCAATAAAGATACACCTGCAATAGAAAGGGAAACCCAACGGGGTGCGAAGCACGTTCCACCCAACCACCCCCGTGCTGAGAGTAGACAAGGAAGGGTCCCCGACCAAGCACGTCTAACAATAACACAAACTAACTCCAAGTAGAACAACATAACACCAAAGACCATGTAGAAACACAACCATGGCAAATCCAAAAGGCACAACAAACCACTGAAGACCATAACAACTAGTCACCCTCACATCATCAAAGAAAGTCAGGACATAATATCAAATACCGTTTCCAACAATGACCAAAGACAAATCAACAAATCACTTCCAGAGGACTTGAGTAAATCAACACAAACAGAATGTTAGACGAGAGTGTCATCGCATGGTTTTTACATGGATTCTCCAGACAACCTATTACAAGGTGCCGCCTCCATCTCTACATGGATTCTCCAGACAACCAAGTTGAGGTGCCGCTTCCATCTATGGTTCTCCTGACAGCCTATCTCAAGGCGCCGCTCCATAGGGTTACTGATGCGGAGTCATTGACCTTTCGTGAGGACAAGGTAATGACCTTGCCAACCACGGCCTTCTCAGTCCCCTTTAGTCTGTGATAGCACTAACAGGCGGACGAGGCTTCACAATTATCTTATTAGTGTTTAATCCCCACCCGTGGTTTATTACTTAAGTTATCACTGATTAAACTAACTCTACGTGGGTTACCCTAACAGCCCCTTTGTGCGTCGGCCCCCACTAGAGCCACTCTCTCTAAACACTCTAGCACAAGCATATCCAACTCACAGGATTATATCAACAAGGAAAGACGAACCAACAATGGCTCAATCGCGAGGCATAACTCTCTCACCCAAAATCACATGTATGACATCCATAAACGATTACGATCCAAGTATACATCAATACCACATCCGAAGCCAAAACATAAGGGAAACATCAAAATACAAGATCGAACACAAATACAAAAATCCCCGCCTCTGGAAGTCCTAACCACAACTTAGAATCCTATAAATGAATAAGTCAACTCAAAGGTTTTCTACATGACCTAGACTCAAGTTTAAGAAGGTCAAATTAAATCAACATGCATGATCTCGAGAGTAACCAAAGAATAAACAACGCCATAATACAGTTAACTATGAACAACAAATCCATCAAATAAATAAATCCACAACTCAAAAATAATTAACTAAATCAAACACATCGTTTACTCCTAATTTTCTCAATTAGACTATATCATTGCATGACAATAAATATTATATCGTTAATTCAGAATATCAACACCTTAAATTCTTTTAATGCATATTTATAACAATATATATATATATATACCGTTTATTTCAAAATTGCATCTATCAAACATATAATAGAAGAATTTGCCCTAATATTACACAATACTTTTACAAATTCACATAAATAAACATACCTACATTAAAATAATCGTTTTATAAAAAAAAACATTAAATAAATATCTTTTATTTTTATTTTATTTTTTTTATTTAAAAAAAAATATATATTATAAATTATAAATTATATATATATATATATATCAAAATCGAAATAAAGAAAAGAATAAATTAAAACTTATAATAAAAATAAAATAAACTAAAAAAAAAAAAAAAAAAAATCGAATTACCTTTTTTATAAGACATGGTAACATGACCGTGGTGGCCGCCGCTGGCCACCACGACCGCGGAATAATCATTCCTGCAAGAAGCTGCCGCCCCTGGAGGAAGCGGTACAGCGCATACTCCCCTCGTGGAAGCCGCAATGCCACGGGGCCGGGGTACGGCCTCGGCCGCCCCCACCCCAAAATAAAAATTTTTATTATTATTTTTTTTAGAAAAAATTATGTATTAAATTTTTAAATTCTATTTTATTTACAAAGACTTTTATAATTACATTCGCCCATTCGGGCACGGAAACAAAGACAGAAATAATCATAATTTTAAATTTTTATATACATATTTATATTTATTTATTTTTATTTCAGAACAATAGGCCAAACACAATATATATAGTTTATATATATATATATAACCAACCAGAAACAAACACAACCTTAACCTTTAATCTGTAACTATTTATATACTTAAAGAAAGGAACAGTATATGTAATTGTACGTATTTAATTCAGAGTCTTCAAACAGAGTATTTTTCTATTCTTTTCACATAAACTGGAAATTATACAGACAATACATATTCAGAAGCTCAAATAGAAAACTAATATATATATGTTTATCTATTTTTGTTTAAATGTATTAACGAGAGTCCCAACGCAATACATAATAATAATTTCTCTCATGGATTCAATATAATAATAAATTTTTATTTATTTATTTATTTATTTATTTATTTTTTAAGACCAACAAAGATTTAATATCTAAATGCATCTCACAACCAAAAAGGAATTTTCTTTTCAAAAGGTTATATTTTTTTTCAAACTAAGTTTCAAACAGGTTCTATAAAAGTTTTCTACAGAAGATTTAATATAGTTTCAGAAGCAATCATTCAAGAACATAACACAACCAAACAAACCCTCTTTAAAACGAAATATTGATCTAAGATATTACATGCATGATTTTCTTTATAGAATAAAAAGAATAAATAATAAACTCTATGGAACCTGGAGTCCTTCGTCTGAAGAAGAATCCCTTCTGAAAGCTCCTTTCGAATTCCTCCTGCAGCTCCTCCTCGAATCTATCTATCTCCCAAAACAATTATTTTCTCCCCCCAGTTTTCAACAAAACCAAATTCTTTTCTTTTATTTTTCCCTTTCAGATCCCCGAACCACAGAGTAGAAGTTCTCTGTCTGTATAATCTTCTCATAAAATAATAAATCAAAAATAAAATTCAATAAAGCTTCCCTGCTTTCTTTTCACAAAAAGTCCTCTTTCCTATTGGTCCTTTTCCAGCTTTTAAAAGCACAAATTTATCTACAGTTTTTAATTAAAATAATTTATTTAAACAAGCTATTATCTATGCAAGATTTGTTAAATTTAATTTTAACAAAAAGATATTATTTAATTATCTTTAACAATATTTATTTAATTTAATTATTGTCAACATTATTAATTTAGAATAATTATTTATTCTTTTAATTAATTAAATCACTTTTATAATATATTTAAATTTAACTTTCAACTAACACAAAATTAAATCAAAACAATTAGACAACTTTAATCAATTATCTTATAACATAAGGTTAATTAAATAAACATGACCCATAAATCAAATGTACACTTCAATAATCAACAACACAACTAACGAGAACCAAAACTTCAGTCATGACACGACTCACAACAGACGACGACTTGGGACGGGGACGCTTCCAAACTTACTCCCTTTTTCAACATTTTTACCCGTTGGGCTAGTTTATTGCTCGCCCTGTCCTGCCGAAGCAGGTGGAATCGAGACTTATTCCTGCAATCCTGCATCCAAGCAAACGTCAAGTAGCACATGTATATATATATAAATAATCAACATCCTACCGTAAGAAGGAATTGCAGTGTAGCAGGGCACTCGTGAACGAGTGATGCTACACTGTCCTCTCACCTAATCTATTCTAACAATTACAATATCTATAACAACTAACATTTCTAACCAATTGATCATAAGATAACATGCTAATCAACTACTGCATCATAATTAATTACTAACCATTGCATTATAAAATAACACAGAATTCAAATCACATGATCACCATACGATTATCGACATTTAAAACATTAGAGAGAAAGCATTACCTAATAAAATAATCCAAACCCTACATATAGAGTATCATAAATCATAATAAAATATTAATTGTAGCAATCAATTAAACTACACAACCACACACACCAAAATGATGAATCAGTCACCATCACAATTCAGTATCACACTAACACATAAAAGCAAACAATAGTAGCAAATAGTATCAGAAACATGGGGGTATTACAAGATAGAGTAGTAAATAGAAACTTATTTACTATCATTTATAAATTTTGAATTTAACATGAAAATCACTATACATGTACTATATATTATATCAATAATGCAATTAATTTTTACCTCAAGTCTTTCTCTCTTTTTTGCAAGATGACCTACTTATGATTGTCCCTTAGGATGATCAAGAGTCCTTATACAAAGAAATGGCTGCACACTCGTCAGAGTGCTGAGTCACCCAGGTAGAGGACTATATGAGTTAAAATAAAAATGATACAAATAAACATATGATTTTTGAAAAATAATAATATTTACTAAACATATATCTACTCCTATCTAAACATAAATATCTATAATATAAAATAAACACATACTTGTTATGATGCTTCTACACTAGATGGGATAATGGGGAATGAAGCAGCTAAGATGGTTTCCTATATAAAAATTAGAAAAATGTAACACAATTTAAATGCTCATACACATATAATCATAATGTTAAGAATATAAAAAATATATATACCTATTTTGCAGCTTCATCCAATGGGTGAGGATCAGTCAACATAGCTGTAAAAGAATCAAGTTGCTACATAAAAAGACAAGATTGCATTAGACTATCAATCTATGTATTACATGTATTTAAACATAATAGATTTCAAAAACTAATGTCTAAATAAAAAATTAAATAATACCATACACTAAGACTCTAGGCCAAATGAAATGGTTGATTGCATAGCCCCCCACACTTGGAAAATCTAGTCCTCTATTAGCAACTATTAAAGATTCCAGCACATAAACATATATTAGTACAAATATCTCTTATATATATGAAAGAATTTAGATAAAACACACTATGAAATTACTTTAATTCTTACCGATGCTCCCACATCATCCCTGGCAGCTGATGTCTCTCCTACAAATGGTCCACTTCATGCTCTATCAACTACTACATCCAACATATTGTGAACCTCATAGCTGGATGTGTCTATAAGAGTGTTACTAGACTGTGAGATAGGACCCAAACATATATTGTTGCACATCATGTTGTAATGGGGTGCAAAAATATGTGCCAAAGAGGATGATGTACCAGTTGAAGCTGATGATGATGTATTAGTCAAAGCTGATGCATCGTATGCACCACCATCATGCTGGGATGTATTAGGTGCAACAACATCATGCTAGGATGTATCAGGTGCATCAAAATCATGCTAGGATGTATCAAGTGCATCACCATCATGATAGGATGCACCGTTGTATGGTTGTGCAACATGATGGCTCTGTGTGACCAAATGATCACTCAATGAATGTAAGGCATAAATGATTTGACTCCTTGCATCTAAAGAAATCTTAGGGTAAGGTAGTGGAACCAAGGTGACAATAGGTGGAGTAGGAGGAATTGGGGTGACTCAGTGTGCTCTAGGTCTATCTTGTGGCATCCCTCTACCAACACCCTAGAAATATCACATGTCAGAGTATTTAACATGCCTCCCTAGGACAAACTCAACATATAATTTTTGAATAAAATATTGAGGGACATCAAGATTGTTGTTGGGTGGTTTATCAAAAACCATCCACCAATGTCTCCATAAATTATCTAATATGCCTCTATGTGTGCACCATTTATTTGAAAATTTTAGCTTCCGTAAATTTATGGGATGTCATATTCTAGGATTGATGAATAATTCAGCTATTTGGGATTTTTCAATATCAATTTCTCTCACCTCATCATATGATAACCCATTGGCATAAAATTTTTGTTCCTCCTCTCACCATTTTGCAAATCTATTATGCTGATTTCCCAAAGTTTTAACATTTGAAATGATTGTTTCCAAAGTATTTTTCATGTCTGATAGCTTAGTGAGTGTGTCATAGATTCACCATATATTTTTCAATTGATCTAATTTTCTATGAATAGATTCATGTATTGTTGGCACATTTTGATTTTGATACAATAGTCATGATGAAGGAGGATTTGGAGTGTTTGGCTGATCCCACAAGTCAAGCTTTACAAATTTCTCGAGAGGAATTCACTTTTGGCTTAAATCACATATTTTTAGAAAATATAATGACTTAAGCCTTAAAAGGTTCCATTTAAAGAATTAATTGAAGAGGGTTTGATCAAACTACCTTTAATCAAACCCCCTTGATAGAACCCCGCTAGTTTTAAACCATACCTATAACGGAGTCTCCTTTACACCTATCAAAATGTCGATAAAAAACTAATTTTGATTTACCTTTTGGGGGATCAAATGAATTCATTTAAAATTTAGTTTTTGTAAGTATTTAGTCCTTATTATAAGCTTCCCAAAAAGTATAATTTTAAATAAATTTAATTTTATTATTATATTTATTTTTTATTTCTTGTGAATGTAGGTTTTTCATCTAAAATCAAGCTCTTTGTTCTGCACAATATGTGGAAAAAAATAGCATATTATAAAAAATTTTAAAAAAATAAAATTACCGCACTGCATATCAAGTCCTCATGATCCAATGTTAAAAAACGGAATTCCCCGATGTAACAATAACAAAAAACAAGCTACGCATTAAGTGTAATGCCCAAAATTTACTCCAAAAAAAAACAAGACTAATTTTTTTAACACATGTTTGTAATTTTTTATTGTTATACTAACCATACACAATAAGATGATGTATTACACGCATCAAACGACGCTACCCCTACAACAAGATGAACATCACATCACCTGAGGGTGAGGGTTAGGTACTTAGATGAGCGGGTATGTGTGGAGACCATCACACATACCCTCAAGTGATCATGAGAAAGGTCAGGGTCTGACATTTGAGGATGAGTGAATTATTGGATAAAAACAAGGATTATTTGATGACACATTATTTTAGTTGTAAGCCCTACCCATAACCATCTTGATGACATTGTTGAGATCCACATTGATCATTTCACCTTGAAATTCAATGAGAATGAATAAAATATTTATAATTTACAAGTTATTTATTGAATTTCCATTTTAATTTTATTTATTATTATTATCATTATTTAATTATTTTTAATTTAATTATATATAAAAATTTAAAAGAAGATTAAAATACAAATAAATATATTTAAAATTCTTTTATATTTACCAATTATTAATTTCCCAAAAAAAAAGGGAGGAAGAAATAATATAAGTATTACCATTCTAAGAACCCCTAATATTAGGTGTTTTAAAATCTCTCCTTATTTTCTTATCTAAATTAAAAGAATCCTTCCAAAAGGGATGTGAATATATTCCATTTTCTTTCATTTAAAAAAAAAAAACTAAACATGAGATACAATGGAATGAAGATAATGGGAAATGATGTTACTTACGTGGACTAAGCGTATCATTTGGGGCTACTTAAAAGGAAAGGTTTACAAGCTAATTTATTTAGCACCACCAACATGAGTACAAACATAACTAATACCATTAAATCATGAAGGGCGAGATTTTCCATTTATCATTATAATGGATTCTATTTTATTCTATTTTCGAGTCATATTTTTAGCAAAGACTTTATTGCATAGGCAGCAATGTAGACTGCAATGATTTTAATAAATCGGTGGCATCCATTTTATATGTAGAGCGCCCCTTGACAGATACTCCACATTCCGTATTCTTCCGCATTCTGCAGATTTACGAGGAAACCTTTTTTTTTTTTGTTTCGCTTACACTTTAATGACTATATTCTATTTTTGGCCTCTAATATTTTTAATTAAATGTACTCTTTATAAAAAAACCATACAAGATCCTTTTTATTTATTTTGTCCTTAACATAAAATTCTGACTTTATGGATTTCATAGTTCCCATTCTTCCACAATACTTTATTTCATTTTACTTTTCTATTGCTAACATGGTTACTCCACGCGTCCTACATATGGGAGTTCTCATTTTTTTTTCTTTCTCTTAAATTTATCAAGGCATTCTATTCACTAAATTTTATTCTGTGATTTAAATTGGCATGACGATTCACTATTGTAACCTTTAATAATTATTTTTCCTTATTTTAAAGGGAACGGTGTTAGGAACAATGTGATGGTTTTCTCAAAATTGCATTTCATAACATATCGCCTCCATTTCTGAAGGAAATAAAAAAAAAACCCTAAACCTAAATGCTCCCATCCTTAACGTAGATGTCTTTGCTTGACCAACCTGGGTAAATCTACAGAGAGCGACGGCCATGGTAAGAAAACACACAATTTGTGGACTTCGTCTCCGTTTAATTTTTCTCATGTTCTCTTACCGTGCAGGGGTGGCGGCGGCCAAGCATGCTGCACTTTTTTTTTCTTTTGTGTATTGTTTTTCATGTTAACAGGGGGTATTTCTCTTGGTCAAGGTAGATGGTTTATCTATCCCAACTCGCACCATACGCACAGGGGATAAGGAGAGGGGAAAATACTCATACGTGGGTCAATGTCAAGCCATACGGTAAATTTTGAACAATCATGCATAGAGAAAATAAGCTAAGACCCAAGTCAATGTATTTTACTCTAGTTTTCATAGTGTTAAGGGAGCCACTCAAGGGCGAGCAATGAATCAGAAGTGTAAGAAACATATTTGTATGCAGTTTATCTTATAATTACAATTTATCTACTTTATTTAGAGACTTGAGTTGAAACACTCTTATGAACTAAGCTCGTCTTGTTCACTCTCAGCACTGTCAAACATAAAAAGAAATAATATGAGTAGATTTACTCCCATTATATTCTGAGCAGTAAGAGATATTCTGATTGCTTTTGTTTTTGTTTTCTTTCTTTAAAAGAACAACTATCTGCCTTTATTTTAATCCAAAACAGCAAGGGTAAGGGTTTCAATTCTCAGTATGCACATCTACATAGACTTCAAAATAACTTTCTTCCATATTTCAAGCACATTAAATCATAGGAACAATAGATAGTGTCTAATTTTTTTTAAAAAAAATAAAATCTGCAACTACTCCTTTATTTATAGGAACATAAGAGTCTTCCTTCTCCTAATAGTACAACAGAGTATAAATCTCTCTTTTTTTTTTTTAAACCAGAATAACAGAGTAAAGTATTTCTTTTAAAATAGAGTAACAAAGTTAAATATTCCTTTCCTTACTTTCTGCAGCATTTACTCTTTTACTAAATTCTCACATAATTTTTATTTTTTTTTTACACAGAAGTTTACTGTTTGTTTGTCAAAACAGAAACAGAGGCAAGTAAGACCATTCCTTTATCTTTTCACAGAACTAAAACACAATAGTGGTTTCAATTTTTATCTCTTCTTGAACTATAAAAATATAAGGACTTTATAACATCATTCTAACTTTTTATAAAATAAACTACACATTTTCATTTCTTTTCCTTGTAAATAATTTACAGAAGTTTGGTACAAAGCTTGCTTACGTTACGAAATAAACAAGGTAGTCTTTCTTCTATTACATTCCAATAATTTACTGCAACATTATATACAAAACTGTGACATAGTACTTATCTTCCTTACTATATACAATACAAAATTTCCATCTACTTATTTACAACAAGAAGCATCAAAGAGGGTAGTATCCTCTTGAGATTCATCAATGAAATCCATACTTCAAGAGCACATGTACTTCCAAATCTGAAACTCTTCAAACCTGCAAACTAAACAAGGCATAAAACTCCTTCTATAGGCCATGGGTGCTCACCTCCCAACCTTTGGTTGGAAAACCAACCACCCCCGAGCTAGGAGGCGCCTTGGGAACCAGGTACATTCATGCAAGCTAAAATACATTAACACACAAGATACACACAAAATTATTCACACCCACCCAAGGGAATTTTCACATAACAAAGGGGTCATTACGAGCCCAAAATGGGGAATGGAAGTGGACTACGCACTCCATTTTGGGGACTCAAAAGCAAGCACCATGAATAACATTCACCAAACCTTTCCACCCCTTCTTTACAACCCTTCCTTCTCATTTCCTTATCCACCCCAACCATCTTTCACATTTCACTAAAACATATGGGTACTCATACCCTTTTTTATTAACCTCTCCTTTTAAAGGAGGAATGACTAGCCACCATGGAGGTTCCTACTCCAACCTTCCCCAAACTTGGGATGCTCTTCCCAAATTTGGGTGAGCCTATCCCATTACAACTCTTTTCCCAACAACACTCATACAAAGAAAAGCAACACTTAGGAGAAAGGATTTCAAATACACAATCACATAGTGCATACAAATTTGACAACATAAGAAGCAAGAGGGTTTATTGATCCTACCTTAGTCCAAGCTTTGGAAGCAAGTGATGAGGATGAGCACAACTCCTCCAAGCTTGCTTTCAAATCCTTCAAGCCAAATCCAAGAGCTCACAAAAATCACAACTCCAAAACAAAGAATGCCCAAAAGAGAACCCCCAAAACCCTTGTTCTTAGTTTTTCTTATAGAATCTCTAGTTTGAATTTCCTTTGAATGGGGAAGTGACACTTGTCACTCACCCATTCAGCCTCCCAAGCACATTCACCCATGTGTGCTCTCACATGTGTGAGAACTTGGGGGACTTCCAAGACATCATAGAGAAGTGGGAGTGGAAAGGGACTAGTCCCCATCCCACTTCTCAAAACCTTATTTTCGCCAAACTTCTTTAATGTCTCAAAAAGGGTGCCCAATGATGAAACTAACTCAAAATTATAGGTTGAAAAGATACCTAACCCATAGGTACTTGACCTAGGGACCTTAAATCAATAAAAAACACTTAAAAAACTTAACTTTTCAACCCTCAAAAAGTGCCATAAAGATCCAATCCGAGTTTGTCCACTTGGGTGGCCAACTCACCACTTAATGGATTGACATGGGAATTGAAACCAATTTACAAAACATGCACAAATACATCACAAAAAAAAATACATTACAAAATGGAACTATAGTCCCTTCATATG
>VDFB02358134.1:52863499-52897314 GCA_007258455.2 Sequoia sempervirens
TTTTTCAAGAGGGGTTTCCCTAGGTGAAGGGGGACAACTAAGATATTCATGACCTTCATTGATTGTGTTGTTTAACATCAAAGTATCTACTTCACAACTAGGAGAGATACTAGAGGAAGGACAAATTTTGTTGTCATGATCATCTAAGGTTGTGTTATGTTGGTTGTGAATGTGTTGTCCACTAAGAGAGGCAAAAGAAGAGAAACAACTAGGATTCTCAAAACTCTCATTATTTGATTCTTCTACTAAAATATCTTCATCACCAAGAGGATAGATATTATGAGAAGAACAAGTATGATAGTTAGGAATGGCCCAAGCTATAGTCTCTTTCACGAAAGTACTCTCATAGGGTAGAAAATGTTTCTTAACATTTCTACATATGTAAGGTACTAGCATTATTTGAATAAGAATGAAAGGCACATGTAACCATCTCATGCAATGTTTCAGCAATAGGAGCAATGTATATGCAAAGATACAAAAGACTCTTATCCAATGTTAAGAATGTAAATGATATATATACAAGAATGAAAAGTAATTTTACCAAACTAATGCAAAGATTTATGAATAGAAATATTGTATATGCAAAAGTGAAAAGTACTTTTATCATTGTTATGCAAAATTGCAGAAATAGAAGCATTTTCAGATGTAAAGATGTGTGCAAATGAAGTGCTTTGAAGAATGAGTAATCTAAAATGATGTTTTTGAGCTAAATGCATAAAACCATTGTTCCAGAAACTTTCCAGACTTATACTATATGATACTAGGAGGGTTAGGAAGCACAAAAATGAGGTTTCTGATGCAGGAATAGATAGTCAAAAATGTAGACAGGGATTGATTCGCGCAGCATGGCAAATGAGTCCTAGTACAGGTTTTTTTGCAAATTTTTAGGAATTTCGAAGTGTTTTTGATGTGTTTAATGTTGTAAGATGCAAACCTAAGATGGAGATGCAGAATTTAAAAGATTATTAAGGAAATTGTATGCAAAGATGCAAGCTAACTGCACTTTTTAATAATGCAAAAATTTGGAACTAAACAATTCATGAAATGAGCTATTTTAAGTGAGATCTAGTGAAATGCATGTTACATAAATGCAACTAACTAATATAGGTATGAAATGGCACTAAACAAAAGCCTAAAAATAAGGTTTTCAACTCTATAAAAGATAGTTTCAAGGGTCAGAAGGGACTGATTCACCCAGGGTGGCGAATGAGTCCTAGTACAAACTTTTTGAGAATTTTCAAAATAATTTGAGGGATTTTGATGGTTTCAAAAAAATGAAAAATGTAGAATTTTAGAAAATGTGAATGAATTTAGATGCCAACAATGTAACCTAAATGCACTTTTAAGAATGCAAAATTTAACACCTAGCATGCAAATGAATCATGCAAACCCTAATGCAAGCTAGATCTATGATGATGAATGACTCCAAATCAGAAAAGAGAAGTATTCAAAAAGTAGGTTCACCAAAATGTAGCATAGATTTTTCGCACCCACTTGCTTTCTAGCTCTCTTAGGGTTTTCACCTAGAAGGAGAAAGATGGGCCAAAAATGCTTATGTTACACTCAAGGATTAATGCTATATGAATGGAATGTGGATGCAATATGTCTAGATGCAATATTTGAATGCAAGAAACTAACAAGAAGGATTAATTAATTAATGGAAACTAAAGGAAAACAACTTGTTTGAAAACACATTGTGTAATGCAATTTTTTTGAAAACACATCGTGTAATGCCTCTTGTTCAAGTTCCATGATGAACCCTTCTTTGAGGTCTCTTATTGGTATATCTATTTGAAGTCCCATGAACTCTGCCATTGCCTCATGGTTCTAGAATTGATCCATAACAAGTGTATGTTGTTGATTCCAATCTATGAGTTGTGGGTAATGGAGTGGGAGGTCATCATCTTGATCTGCAAAGCCTATGGAAGTGGATGAAAGGGTTAGTATGTCTTGGGCATCTTTTTCCCATTGAGTGTCTAGGTTATCATTGCTAGAAGTGGGAGAATCATATTTGGTGACAAAGGAAGGAGAATCCCATTTGTATTAATTAGAGTTTGTACCAAAATTGTAGTAGATGTTGGGAATGGATTGAATATGTTTGAGAGGGAACATATCAATGATAAAGTTATGAAATAAGTCTTCAATGGGTAAGTCATTGTCTAAGGTATGATAAGCATCCAGTTCCTTAACGCTAACAAAAGTTTCTTGCTTCTTCTAAGAGGTTCTTCCAGTTTTTGGAATAACCACATTTTTTGGCTTATAACCTAGCCTCATATTCTTCTCCCTTTATTCCACTATGATAGGCTCTGATCAAACTTTTTTGTGTAGCCTAAGGCCACCCTTTCCACTATGTCCCATCTATTTAACTAATTGATAACCTCTAGTAGTAGGGTCAATTAAAATGGGTTGTGGCTTTTCTAGTTCTTCTTGGTCCTCCTTGTAGATCATAGATGAAAAGTCCTCAAATATTTCTTCATCTTGCATGTATCCCCACCTAGTGAAGATAGTGGGATTAGCAATAATTTTCACTATCTTGATCTCTTTTGGAACTCCATATACTTTGGGTGTTGGTGGAAGCATTCCAATGAAGAATGCTTGGTTGAAATAGTAATTCCCATCACCCTTGTCAAGTACCTGAATCTTGGCTTCCATTTTTGGTTGGTCACTTGAGGTGTTCTTGTTTGAGGTTGATGGAAGTGTGGAAGGGTCAACATAAGAAAAGGAGTGGAATACTATGTCGTTTCTAGGCACACATTGTATTTCTCCTCTAACTTGGTGCAAAAATGAAAAGGATCAGGATTGACATATAGTGTTACCTCTTTTCCTTCATGGGGAAACTTTAGGCATTGATGAAAAGTGGAAGGGACTACTTGTAATGCATGGATCCAAGGGCGTCCTAGGAGGAGGTTGTATGGAAACTCAAGGTCAAGTACTTGACAAGTGGTTTCTATGAGGGTTGGTCCTATCTGCACTGGTAACCTAACTATTCCTTCATAATTTCTTTCAAGGTCATCGTAGGCTCTTATCGTGATACTCTTTCCTTTTTCAATCACATCATCAGAATGCCCCAACTATTTGAAAATTTTTAAGGTACAGATGTTTAAACCTGCTTCATTATCTATCATTACTTGTTTGAGCATGGTTTTATGAACACCAACCTCTATGTAGAGGGATTTGTTATGGAATGTTCTTTGGGGTAGATATTTCTTAGAAAAGATTAAATGATTACTTGTTGTGATCTTACTAAACCATAGCTTGGAACTGACTAGGATTGAGGTCATTAGGGATTGTTGTTTCCAATGCCTTTTCAAGTATTCCCTATGGGCAGGTGATAGTTTTAACAACTCCAAGATTGAGATTAGGGTAGGTGTTTTCTTTAGTTATTCCACAATACTATAGTCATTTGGTGACTTGATTGCAGGTTTGGATGAGACTACTTGAATTGTAACTTTTCCCTGATGAGTGGTTACATTACAATTATTGTCTCCACCTCATAGAGTCACTAAATTTTCCCTATTATCATCCACTTGTGAGAGTGTTCCTTAAACTGTGTCCCCATATGTGTAATTAGCATTATGGTACTTTTGTTTCTTTCCTTTGTGATTTCCTTTGGCATGGTTCAGGATTGGGTTTGAGTATATTTGCAAGACCTTATTCCTAGGACAATGTTTCACATCTACCTCCCCTTTTTCTATTAAATCTTGGATAAGGTGCTTGAGTCTCATGCAATTATTTGTGGTGTGTCCTTTGATCATATGGAAGTTGCACAGGTCCTTCTCATTATACCACAGTGTTTTGAAACTAGGTTCCTTATAGTTTGGATGATCATTAGTTTTAAGGAGGTTTTTTTGTACCAGTTTGCACACGACCAATTCTAGTGACTCACCTAGTACTGTGAATTTCCTCCTTGGTTGATCGTACTGCCTCTATTGCCCTCCCTGATTTGTTTGTTGGTTCATAGCCTGATTCTTTTAGAGATAGGTATTTTGGTTATTTTTCGCATTTTTTGGAACATAGCTTGTCTATGCTACCTGTGGTTTGTTTTGAACTATGCTATGTGTTTGCCATAATGTTCTAGCATCAACCACTCCATTGTTTGTGACGTTTTTATTTTTAGCCCAGACTTTAGGTTTCTCATTCAAACTTGATGAACTATCTTTTGAGCTATTTGATTTAAGGGAACCTCTTGCAATGAGGGATCTCTCAATACTAAATCTCTTCTCAATGGTTTCTTTAGAGTTTGCTGGACATAACATTGTGAGTTGATAATTGATCTCAGGTAAGATGTTGGTAATGAATATTTCCACCAATTCCTTATTGGGAATGGGCCATTTACATCTACTAGCCTTGTGTCTCCATTGCTATAGGTAGGAGGTAAAAGATTCTCCTTGATTTTTTTATTATGGAAAAGCTTCTGATGGTGACATCTTGCTCAATGTTGAAGGAGAAGTGACTTATGAATTTGTTAGACAGTTCATCAAAGGTTCTGACTGCTGGTGTCAAATAGGTGAACCAATCCATACCATGGCTCATAAGGCTGTGTGGAAATAGTCTCATGAGGTATGAGTCATTGTGTCATACTTCCATGCATGATATAGAGAAATCATGTACATGCTCTACTGGGTCCCCTCTTCCTTTGTATTTGTTGTCAAACTTAGGTATTTCAAAATTCTTCGAAAAGGGTATTGTAGTGACAGATTGATCGAATGAGAATGGGAATATCTCTTGGATAGTATAGGTTTTCTTTTGTTTTCCAGCTTGCATTCCTACTACCTATTGGGTGACAACCTCTAGCTTCATTTCTATGTCTATTTTTGGCAAGTTTGTTTGCGAGTTTTGTCTATAATAGTCTTGTTGTCTCACCATGTTTGGGTCGTATATCGAGTATTGTGAAGGTATGAGACCTTGGTAACTATTTTGGGTGTAGAACAGGTTAGGTCCCTACTGGGTGTAAGGAGGGTTGGCTCCTTGTTATTGAGATGAAGTGTATTGAAGGTTAACCTATTGATGCATTAGTGGGACACCTTGTTGGTAGGATGATTGAAGAAGGGTGCTCTATGGCACACCTTGCTATTGGGTAGGACTAAACTAAAGGTTACCTTGTTGATGTGCTATCAGGACACCTTGTTGGTAGGATGACCTGAAGAAGGGTTCTCTATGGCACACCTTGTTATTGGGTAGGACTAAACTGAAGATTACCCTATTGATGCATTATTGGGACACTTTGTTGATGGGCCAACTGAAAAAGGGTGCTTTGTGGCACACCTTGCTGCTGGGCAGGACTAAACTGAAGGTTACCCTGTTGATGCATTATTGGGACACGTTGTTGATGTGTTGACTGAAAAAGGGAGCTCTATGGCACACCTTGCTGCTGGTATTACTAGTTTAGAAGGGGACCATGTGGTCTACCTTGTTGGTGGTACTAATTGTTTGGAGGGGAACCTTGTGTTCCACTTTGTTGAAGGTATTGACTATTTGGAGGGGGACCTTGTGTTCCGCCCTATTGAAGGTATTGATTGTTTGGAGGGGGACCCTATGTTCTACCCTGTTGAAGGTATTGAATGTTTTAGGATGGGTTGATATTTAAGGTATTCTAAGGTACATACTATTTGGGAGGAGGATTGTTGTTTTGTGGTTCAGACTATGGTGTTCCTCCTTGATACAGTTGTGCCACTGTTTCTTGTTCAACTTGAGTTGGTTTTCTAAATAAGGGGTTCTCTTTTGGTTGACCATCATTTTGTGAGAACATCAATGGAATGTTTGGCATCTCTAGAGGTTTGGTTATTTGTTTTACAACTGAGTTATCCCCTAAGGGAATAAGGTTGGCATCCTTAAGAGCTTCTATGTTGAAATCCACTAGTAATTTAGCACCACTTTGTGCTTACTTGAAGAAACAAGAGTTTGTATCTTTTCTCAACAACTTGTCCATTAGTTTAAGAACCTTGGGGTTGTTGGAATGTTGAAACAATTCATCCTCGCTTATTTCTTCCTCTGTGTCTACCTCCTCTATAACCACTCTATTTGGGTCTTGGTTGTTTTGTTCAATTACCTACTTTTGTTTGCTATTTAGTTCCTCTTCACTAAAGGTATTTCTATACATAGGCCTCTTTTGTGGTGTTTCAAGATCACTTGGCCTATAGCCCCAAGGGCTACTTTCATTGTTCATGGCATTGGTTAGTGGGATGCTAGTGTTGGTTTTGTTTGCTTCCATTTTCTTTATGTGTTGTGGCCTTGTGGTTGTTATAAAACAACTACCAAGCTTTTGTGACTGTTTTTCCTGACTCCTATTCTCTGGAAAAGACGTAGCCTATTGGTGCAAAGTGATAATAGAAGTGATCTTGCCAGTTTTGATGGTTGCAATATCTCCTTGAGAAAAAACCTTTGGCAAAAAATTTTGCGGGGTGATTTTTTGAGAGTTGAAGTATAGATTTTCACTTAAGGATCTTGCTCTTTCCAGACCCAAGGATCTTTTTCTTGCTAAAAATCATGAGGTACATATATTTATTGCCATGCAGGTGGTGGTAATATAGGTCTTTTAACTGCTAGGTCTTCCTTTTCTTCCTCTTCGTCTAAGATGATGGATGTAGTGAGAAATTGGTGGGGTGTTTCATTTTTCTCAAATATAAAGGTTCTCAAACTTATTATTATGTTAGTTTGGGAACCTTCAATATATGTGTTACTTGGTTGAAATATTGGTGCTACAAGGTTCAGTTGTTGAATTGGAGCGGTAGGTCGCCAGATGGTCATAAGGTGTGATAGTGTTTTGGGGACATTATGGTGTTCAATACCCTATCATAATGTCACTCAATTTATATTTCTAAGAGGATCATACCTATTACCATGCAGGAGGTAGTAATACGAGTCTTTCAACTGCTATGTTTTATTTTTCTTCCTCTTCGTTTAAGATGATTGATGTGGTGAAAAATTGGTAAGGTGTTTCATTTTTCTCAAATATAAAGGTTCTCAAACTACTTGTGATGTCAGTTTGTGCACCTTCAATGTGCGTGAGACTAGGTTGAATAATAGGTGTTACAAGGCCTGGTTATTGAACGAGAGTTGTGGGTGGCCAGATGGTCATAAGGTGTGGTGGTGTTTTGGGGTGGTTTTCTATGAAACTCAAAAACCCTAAGGCTTGAGTGTTGTTTTGGAATGTGGCTACTTTTCATAAATCCAAATTTTGAAGAACTAGGGTCGATATTCCACTTCCTTGTCTAGAGGATATGTTGTGGGAAAGATACTTGAACTATCTATGAGTTCCAAGTAACTGTTGATATCATAAAATTTTTGAGTGAAGGAATGATCCTAAAGTTTTGTTGGATTTTGATTTCAAATAAGTAGTATGGGAATAATGGAGGAGAGACTTTGTGACTAATATGATTTTCCAAATTTTTTGTTCGAACAATGACCTTATAAAAAAAATTTGTTTGTTTTCCCTAGGTGTGTAGCAAAAATAATGTGAGCTGGAATAATAGTTTGTAACCTTTGTGTGTTTGTTTCCTCTGTGTTCTTGATTATGGAAAATGACATAATAGCACTAGACTAACTCAAAAGCATGGACTTTTTGTGACTTGAATGTCTTTAGCTCAAGTTGTGAAATCACAACACCCAAGCCATAGTTTACCCAATGTTTACTTTGATCAAGGTAACCTGAAATAAAAGCCAAAATGTTCGGAAACCTTTAAGGGTAAATCATTTCAAGGAGTGAAAAACATAAGGCTTCTTTCACAACTATACACTAGATCAAAGGGTTTTTGATTTGACCAACCTATTCAATGCTTGTTTTGATGTGTTCTTTTTCTTTAAATCAAACACATAATTTTATTTCACAATTGTTTTTGAATGTAATTGGACAAGTTTAACATTAACAAGCAATTACAACCCTAGTGGAGAGAAACCATCCTCTTAGGTGGGATTGCCTCATGCTTCAAAGAGATGATTTTATATGTGACTTATGGCATGGGCCTGTAGTCAGACTTGGCAAATAACTTCTCAAAAGTAAATTCTAATGCACCACTTTCAAAGAATGTTCTGGATAATAGGGTGGCTTCTAAAACAATTGGCTCTTAGTCATGTTCTGGGGATATTATTTTCGGGCACCTACACATGCGACATTTTCTTGAATTAAGAACCTTCCATCCCTTGCGTGTTTTTATGCATTATGAGGATACTGAGGAAGAATATGCCAGTATAGGACATTCGCACCTAGTGAGTGATGAAGTTCCCTCACACTCACAAAAGATTTATATAGCAGTATAGAATGAAAGTACTGCTTGGGTTGCCCATGAGTCCTCTAACATAGGAGATTCCTCAAGTAGGCATTCCCTCTAAAAAGGTATGTTTGAAAAAAGTGCAAAGCTCAAAATGTCCTGGCTCACCCAAGATTTCCAAAAGGTACAAGGGGAGAAGACAAACATTTACCCTTTCCAATCAATGAATACACAACATATAATTCATAGAAAATTGATTCATTTTAAACACCTAGAGCGGTGTTATCCCAAAAATATGTGAATAAAATAAACAAAATGTTCTTTTTATTCTTACACCAATTGAATTGTTCAGGACATCAAGGAGTTAAGAGAGCAATGGTGTGAAAACAACAAGAACAATTTGTTCATTTTAAGCCCCAAAATTGAAGTGTTTCTCAAAGAATCAGACTTGTTCTTAAATTTTCAACAAATGTAAATTGAACGTGCGTCAACAAAATGGAAATCGTTTGTTTTCTTTTTATGCACCAAATTCAAAGGTTCCTAATTATGAAAACATGAAATGTGTTTATTTTTAGAACCCAAAATTGAAGTGTTTTTGTTCTTTTTATGAGCACCAAATGAGAGTTCCTAACTTAGAAAGCTTAAAAATGGTTTATTTTAATAACATCAAAATCAAATGTGAGTTTGTGGTGTTAATTTTAATGCACCAAAAGAAAGTTCCTAACTTAGAAAAGCTTCAAATTTATTGAATTTAAAAAGCACCAAAATCAAATGTGAGAGTTGTTGTTCATTTTAGAGCACTAAAAGAAGGATCCTAACTTAGAAATCTTAAAAATTGTTCATTTGAACAACACCAAAATCAAATGTGAGTTTTTTTTGTTCATTTTAATGCATCAAAAGTAAGTTCCTAACTTAAAAAAGCTTAAAATTTGTTCAATTTTAAAAAGCACCAAAATCAAATGTGAGAGTTGTTGTTTTTCATTTTTTAACACCAAAAGAAAGTTCCTAACTTAAAAAAAAATTCAACTTGGTTCATTTTAAAAACACCAAAATCAAATATGAGAGTTGTCAAACATTGTTCATTTTAGTGCACCAAATGAAAGTTTTTCCTAAGTTAATAAAAAAATGATTGTGGCTCCAAAAAGCTTGGATCGATCATCTTCCCTGCACAAAACAAGTTAATATGTTTCAAATCCTGCATAAAAATCCATTAATTCTTGCAAAACAGGCAAAATGTTAGCAAGAAGGTTTATTACAATAGTGCAGGATCCGTGCACTTGTCTTCTAGAGAAAATGCTCAGAAATTTTTGTAAATGCTCTGTTCGAGAAGCAAATGCTCAGATCTTTCGTGTAGGTGAAAACCTAGAAATTTGCAAAAGCATGGTTTTTAGTGCAAAAGCGTAGTTCTCATTGAAAAAGCACAGTTCCCATGGCAAAGGAGATATTTCTTTGGAAAATGCTCAAAAATTTCATTAGTCAAAAGCGAGCATTTGTTGGGTAGTGCGTGAAACTTCTCTAGAAGGCTCTTAGAATCCTGTAACTTTAAATTTTCTCATAAAAATGTTAATAGGGAGGACCTAGGTCCCACCAGGTGTGCCATAATGTGTGACGGGGAAGGAATCCATTCGAAAATGAAAAGCAAGATCAAGATTGAAAATTGAAATTAGAATCTATCTAATCCAAAAACACTTAATCTATTCCTATTCAATCACTAATGAAATGAACAATCTAAGCTATTTGAACTTACAAAATGAAATCCTAAGATTAACACAATGGATTCAAAAGAAAAAGAGAGATTACCATCCCATGTTGGAGTGTATTTGCATGATGTTGGGTTGTTCATATCACTACAAAGCCTCCATTGTTTTTCTGCAAAAGCTTGATGAACAATGCTTGGGTTGATCAAAGGAATGAATAAACTCTATCAATGGTGATCTTGACAATGCTTCGTTGCATAAGGTAAGTTGAATTTTTTATCCATATTTGTGAGGAGAGAGGTTTGTTATACAGGAAATGAGATTTTGAATCGATGATCAGTATCGCATTGGAGAGTATCTAGATCAACGGTCAACATGTGAAGAGAGGATTTAGACATGAGAAGATTATGCAAAGTTGATTGCACAATTTGGGTGATTGAAGAATAGATTGGTTAGTTAGGGTTTAGATTGATTAGTCAGGATTTGATTGATCAGTCAACAATTGATTGATTTTAGTTAGGAAATAGATTGATTAGTTAGAAAAATTAGATTGCTTAGTTAGAAACCCATGATTTTCTCAATCAAAAAGTAAGTGGGTGAGGAATATTAATTAATTAATTCCTTTTTGTCTTTGGATTTTTGATAATTGATTTGAATAGTTTGATTTAATTATTCAAACTTTGGAGGGAAAGTATCATAATTAAATTATTATGATTTAATAATTCAATTAATTTAGATGAATAAGGTGAATTAGTGATGTAATCAAATAGTTAGCAATGTTTGACTAATCAGGATGAAATAAGATTATATTAGGACTTTATTAAATAAATGTAATTTATTTAATTGGTCAAAATGATGAAACATGAATTAATAAAATAATGTTTTATTATTCGATTAATAGTAGAATTGGGGTTTCATATGTTGTTTGATGTTTTTGGATGAATGTGGGATGATTCTGAGATGATTCAAGATGTTTTGAGATGTTCTAGGTTGATTCTGAATTTTTCTAAGACATTCTGAGATGATTCCACGTTGTTTCAAGACATTCTGAGTTGATTTTGAGATTTTTTGAGATGTTTCAGGTTGATTCTGAGTTTTTTTGAGACACTCCAAGTTGATTCTAAGATGTTTTGAGATGTTTTGAGTTCATTCCAAGTTGTTTCAAGACATTTTGAGTTGATTCTGAGATGTTCTGAGACATTTTCGTTTGATTATGAGTTGTTTCGAGACATTTTGAGTTGATTCTGAGATGTTTCGAGAAATTCTAAGTTGATTCCAAGATGTTTCAAGATGTTTCGGGTTGATTTCAATTTGTTTTGAGACATTCTGAGTTGATTCCAAGATGTTCTGAGACATTTCAAGTTGTGATAGGTGTTAAGTCAATTTTACATGTCTACAATAATCAAAACATTAAAAAATATGGTTATATAGGTAAGAGCCTAATGCCATCACAATTTTTTTATACTTGCATTGAAATACGTGCAAACCTTATGGATAGCATGATCACAAATATGTGAAAATTTGTTACCCTTTCACAAAGTGACTTCTTTGGTATGAAACGGTCATCCAACCCTTGGATGCCCAAGGGAAAATCCAACCCTTTGGGTTGGTATTTCTCAATGCAATCAGTTTGGTGAGTGCTAAATGAAATGCACCATTTGGCAAGCACCAAATTTGGTGCTCGCCAAATGTGAAGCATGACATTTTGGAATGCATTTTTTGAACTCTTTCTTTTTTTCTGTCTTTTTTATGTCTTTGTCTATCAAGGAAACTATATACATGAAATTAACATTTACATATGGAATTTTACTTTCTTATACTTTAAGTTATATTCCATGTATATAATTTCAACATGTTTGAGAGTGGTTTTGTATCTCTTGTCTAGTTATAATACAAATTCTAGTTTTTGAAAGATCTTATAATTTTCTAGACAGTCAAATTTTGATAATTTGGAGGTCACATTTTAGTAATCAACAAGTTTTATAATATTTCTCTCTCTTCATCTCACTAATTTTCATCTCTTATGCTTTATACCTCTCTCTCACACTATCTTCAACCCTTTATCTAACTCTCTCTTCCTTGAGCTCAAGAAAGTTACCTCTCTACATGTCCATCTCTCTCTCTCTCTCTCTCTCCCTCCTTCCCTCTCTAATTTATCTCTCTCTCTTCCTTCCACCAACCTTCACTCTCTCCTTCTCTCTATCTAACCTATTCCTATATATCTCAATCTCTCTAATTTTTCCTCCTTACCTAACTACTCTCTCTATCACATCTCTCTCTCTCTCTCCCCTTCCGTCTCTAATCTCTTTCTCTCTATCTTACCTCTCTCCCTACCTATCCCTCCCTCCCTCCCTATCTCTCCTTCCATCTCTACTTCTCTCTCTCACCCTCCCTCTCTATTGCTCTCTCTATCACATATCTCTCTAATATCTTTCTCTCTATCTCACCTCTCTCTCCCTACCTATCCCTCCCTCTCTCTCTATCTCACCTCTCTCTCACCTCTCTCCCCTCCCTCCCTACCTATCCTTACCTTTCCTTCCCTCTCTACCTACATCTCTCTCTATTTCTCTATCTCTCTCACTTCTCTCTCTCCATCTCTACCTCTTCCCCCATCTCTCCTTCCCTCTCTACTTCTCTCTACTTACCTATCCCTCTACACCTCATTCTCTCTCCCTCCTCCCTCCCCTCTCTATCTCAACTCTCTCTCCCTACATCTCTATCCCTCCCTCTCTCTCTCTCCCTCCCCCTCTTTCTATCTTTCCCCCCTCTATCTCCTCTCCCTCTCTCTACCTACCTCTCTTTTCCCCCCTCTTTTTATTTCTCCTCACCCTCTCTTTACCTATCTCTCCCTCTCAACTATCCCTCTTTACCTCTCCCTCACTCCCCTCCCTCTACATCCCTCCTTCTCTCTCTCTCTCTCTATTTCACCTCTATCTCACCTCTCTCTCCCTCCCTCTCTAATTCTCTCTATCTACCATCTCCATCTCTCTACCTACCTCTTTGTAACAACCTTGGTGTGCTGCTTAGTAAAATTTCAAAATTTTCATCTCAAGTGAATGATCCATGATGTCATAACATACAAAAAAAAAATCATATTGTTTATTACATGCACATTTGAAATAAATACTATCCCAAACTTCCATTGCATTTCATTGAAATTTCATAAATCTTTCCATAACATGGATTTCATGTTGAATAAACTCAGGTTTATCATTCATGATTACATTCTTCCATATAAATGGGTACATGATACATACATAGCTCCTCTGAGGTTCATTTGGAAATAAATATACAAACTTGGTCTTGATGTTGCCGCATTAGTGCATACATTCTAGATGTCTCCATTCCTTGGTGCGAACAATCTAGTTGTCCCCCAATACTGGCACAAACATTCACAAACCTCGACCACCAATCTGATGAGGAGAAACATCACTTGAGTGCTTTTTTTCTAACCATAGACTTAAATGCAGTCCCTTGCACATCTACCACATATGGTAAGATGGCCCTACCCTTTGACAAGGAGATTGGTTGGTAAAACCCCATAACAATAGCCTATCTAAGCTTAGTGTTGTGTCCTACATAACTAGAAACTAATCATATGGTAGAAACACCTATGAGTATGAAAATATTGAAATAGAATGAATAAAAGGAACATAATGAATTGACAGTGCAACTAGTGGAAAATAACACTACTTTTTCCAAAGTATTCTCACCCAGTACTTCAAGTGACAGTCATCCTATACACATACACTACCATGGCTTGGTTTGGATTATGACCAATCATATACTTTGCATAGGTAATTTTTGTAACATACCAATCCTTAATGAAGTGAAAATTTCTAAATTTACACCTTACGAGTAAATTAACTAAGTAACAAACCATTGCCATAAAAAAAAAAAATTCTTTATTGAATAAGATGCATTACATAATACAATATGGATTTCCATTTCATCATAATGAATCATAAGTTACATTTATACAAGAATGCATACATTTACATACATAGCTCAAAGAGCTTTAGTAAAAATAGTTGTAAGATGGTCTAGGATCCTTCCTTTCAAATATTGGTTCTTTTGTCACCTGCTATGGAGGAGAAGCATCACTCAAGCACTTTTTTTCCAGCCACAAACTCTTAATGCGGTCCCTCACACATCTATCATATGATAGATGGACCTTCCCTTCGACGAAGAGATTGGTAGAGTAATCAATAATGACAACCAACTGAGCATAGTGTTGTGTCCTACACAACTAGAACTTGTAATCCCACAATCTCAAACTAGCATGTAATAGTGGATCACAGTGAACTGATAGTGTAGTCTCGGTAGTCACACAATCCATGGTGGAGTCTCAAAAATTACACTACTTTGAAAATAGTGTTACATTCAATATTCCTACTAAGAGTCATCTATCACAAATACTACTTAGGGCTGATTTTACTAAGGGCTATCTTAAACTACGCATAGGTATTGACCTTCAATGGATATTCTATCACCCTAGATTAACCTATCACCATTTTAATCTACTTGGAGTAAACCTACTTAACAAGTACACAAGCTCCCTCCCATACTAGATTAACTATCCTAGGAGTAACACAATCTCTCCTAGTTAAATCAATAACTTAGCTAAGTGTATGTATCGCAAGTGCCTCTTGTATTCAATCATGCCTAGTATATAATATCTATGATATACACCAAACTCCTATTATGGAGTACTTACAAGCACAACATAAAAATAGCATAAAAGCATCAATTTCCTTTTCAAAGTCACTCTAATACCTCTAATGCACACATTGGAAAAGATATTTCAAACAATCATGGAAAACATATCATTTCAAAATAAATAACAAAGAAGAAGAGATCCTCATGCCTATTATCGCTTATCCAAATTAATTTCAGCACCACAACCCTCTCCAACAGTAGTTAGCTTAATAATCAGCTTCTCAAGAATGCCACAAATAACTCTACCTCACAAATTGATAGCTTACTCCTTTCAAATAACAATGTGTGAGGCCTACCCCTATGATACACCTAGTATTTAGACTATTTTGAGTTGTGGTTATTGATTATGCTTAGAGATACTTTTGATGACATGATACTTAGACATTTGAGTTCTTATGATTTCATTATGGAATTTAGACATTTGAGTTCTTATGATGATTTTATTATGATTCTACATGATTTGTTAGATGAATATGATGGCTCACCTAAGTTTATGCTAGTTACTGTGGTTGTTCAATTTAAATTTTGAAATGATGAACAAATGAAATATGTGTTGTGAATAAACCATGTTGTAATTTGATGAATTTGAAAATTAAGGTAAAAAGAACTAGATATGATATGTGATTAGTGATTTTTTTTCCAATTATGATATGAGATATATATGCTATGTGAAATTGTGAAACTTGTGCATATGAAATGGCGATTCAATTATATGATTTATTTGGATGAAAACTTGTGTATATGAAGTGGTGATTTGATTGTTTTGATGCATGATTTATTGGATGGATTAACGTGTGCATCGAGTGTGTAGGTACACTTTCCATGGCCAATGGAAATTGGAGGTAACCTTTGGGAACCCTGAGTATATTAGCCAATGAAATCGAGCTATAGTCCATATGGCCTGGACTATAGTTCCATTATGTAATGATTATTTTTATTCGTGATGTTATTTATGAATGGTTTTAAATCAATTTTTATTGCCATGTCAATCCATCAGGATGGTGAGTTGTCCACCCAAGCAGACAAACTCGGATTTAACCTTTAGAGCACTTTTTGGGGGTTGAAAAGTTAAGTATTTTAAGTGTTTTTTATGGATTTAAGGCCCCTAGGTCAAGTACCTATGGGTTATGTACCCTTTTAGCTTAAAATTTTGAGTCATTTGCATGATTGGGCACCCTTTTTAAGGCCTTAAAGAGGTTTGGCGAAAATAAGGTTTTGGGAAGTGGGATGGTGACTAGTCCCTTTCCATTCCCACTTCTCCATGTTGTCTTGGAAGTCTCCCAAGTCTTCACACATGGGTGAGTGTGCTTGGGAGGGTGAATGGGTGAGTTACAAGTGTTACTTACCCATTCAAAAGAAATTCAAATTTGAATTCTATAAAAAAACTAAGAACAAGGGTTTTGGGGGTCTCTTTGGTATTCTTGTTTTCTTTTGGACTTGTGATTTTTCTTTGAAGCTCTTGGTTTTGGGTTGGGGAGATTGAAGCAAAAGTTTGGAAGAAGAGGAGTTATGGAGATCCTCATCCCATTCTTCTCTGAGCTTGGATTGGAGGTAGGTCTACCATTCTTCTCTTGTTTCTTTATATTCCAAATAGATGAGATTGCATGTTGTTTCAAAATACTTTTGGTGTTTTTTTTCTTGTGTTGTTGAATGTGTATTATGTGATGGGAAAAGGGTTGTATAGGGATAGGCTCACCCAAAATTTGAGTAGAGCATCCCTCGTTGGGGATGGTATAGAGTAGGAACCTCCATGGGGATGTTTAGTTCCTCCTTAAAAGGAGAGGCTTAAAAAGGGTATGAGTACCCATATGCAAATTATGAAATGGTAGAAATGGTTTTGGTGGTATGGGTCTTTTGTGAAACAGGAGTTATGGTGGAAGGGTTGTATGCAAAGAGATGAAAGTATGCTAATGGTTTTATTATTGTTGTTCTCTTTGAGTCCCCATATGGAGTGCATTGTCCACCCTCCATTCCCCACATTGGATTTGTAATAAATCCTTAAGTTATGTGATAAACCCCTTGGGAGGGAGTGAAATTTTTTGTATGTTTCATGTGTGTTTATATGGATAGTTGGAATAGTCTTTGTGTATACCTGATTCCCTTTGCCTCCTAGCTCGGGGGTGGTTGGTTTTCCAACCAAAGGTTGGGAGGTGAGCTCCCCATTAGCCTCTAGAGAAGATTTTGTGTGTATTTTTCAGATTTGAAAGGAGCTAAACAATTCTTGGAATAGCTATGTTTCTTGAGGATAAAGTTGGTGCTATTATGTCAAAGTAAATCTGCCCTTTTTGGGTTGAATGTTATAATATTGAAAGGCTGATGTAAAGAGTAAATGTGTCTCTATTTTTTTTTCTAGCTATATATAGATTTTGTACAAGTGATGTGAAAATCTCCATGGTAGTGCAAATGTAAAGAAAATATTCCTTTTTATCACACTATTATATTTGGTGTATGTAGTTGTTGTTTAGAAGTTTTGAAGAGTACATATTTCTTCATCATTTTAATGAGTGTATTAAGTGAATAAATGTTGAATGAAACCTTCCTATTTCTATGGTTGTGATGTTAGGTAAGAGAAGATATTAGATTTATACTTTGCTATTCAAAAGAAGTTTTGTTTCATACATGACTGAATTAAAAATTAATAGAATGAATATATTTCATACAATCTAATTTATACTCAAACAGAAAAGAGAGTCGCTGATATAACTAATATATATATATATATATATATATTTCTGCTGCTCTCTTCATAAGATTCACATTTTGTTTGTATTCATGTAGCATCTGTAGCTTAGAAATATTTTGGATAATATATGCTTAAATGACTGTAAGTCTTGTTATGCTTTGGATAAAATGCTTAAATATGTATTAGATATATTTAGATCTTGTTAAAATGTCTAGATATTTTTACAAGAGTAGAATTCTTAGTATAAACGCTAAGGAACAGGGAGATTTCATGAACCACACTTGGTATAGTTTATATTACAAATGTAAATCCTCAAGTATAAATCTATTCCTATACATGATCATTATCTGAGAATGAAAAATAGAATGCAATACTACTTAGCATGATGTTGAGTTTTAAATAAGACACAAAACAAAAACAAAATATAAAAATAAATAAATGATAGATTAAGTCATTTTTACTATGGATGGGCAGTGCCACTGCCATGTTGTAGTGAATGTTTACCATCTTGCCAAGCCTTTTGGAATGATACTCTATGTTTAAAAAAACCAAACTTCTATCTCTCTCTCCTTCTTCATGCTGAGACTTTTTCCCTCACAGCAACCGTCATGGTTCCTAGTGCACTAAAACAATAACAAATAAGAATAGGAGGCTCTATTATAATCACCCTTCATTAAAATTTTCTCTATAGCATTTAATACAAGTAAACAAGAAAAAAAACAGAAAAAAAAAAAAACAATACAAGATAAAACGGTAGAATTCTAGGATACAACTAGCACTGGATTTTATAGCATGCTAAGGTGAGCGAGCAACAAGGGTTATAGTGTAACAAGGTCATCTTTCCCCTCGAGAAAACCATATACTTTGCCTTGTGCAAATAAATACACTCCTTTTGAAACCAACTTATACCTCTACGGGTTTTTCTTTAGGTACTCCATACTACCTTACTCATGCATGTCGAGCCTTCAACCTCGGGAAGGGAAACACTCTCTATTATCACCCAACTCAAATCTACTTACACAATGATATTTTCCAACTACTATGTCCTTATTTTTCTGCTCAGTTTTGTAATGAACAAAATGAAAATATTAGGGTGCTAAATGAAATATGAATAGATAAATGAGTAATACTTTGGCTTGTGTAATATTAACATTCATACTTTAAGAAATCCTTTGGTTAATCATAATAATAATTAAACTCATCACGTGGA
Source organism: Sequoia sempervirens (assembly GCA_007258455.2). Classification (NCBI taxonomy): domain Eukaryota; kingdom Viridiplantae; phylum Streptophyta; class Pinopsida; order Cupressales; family Cupressaceae; genus Sequoia; species Sequoia sempervirens. The sequence goes on from VDFB02358134.1 coordinate 52,882,016, forward strand.
ATGATGGCACTAAGAGTAGAGGGTAGCAATAAAGTGAAAAGGGAAAAAGAAATGTATTGCGTTAACATTATTAAAATGCCTAGCCTTAGCATTTTAGATTATTCACGTAACTCTAAACTTTAAAGGGGAAAATAATATACACCACACTTTAGATAAAAGTCATATTATATTAAAACAAGAGTATGTAAATAAAGTAAGGTTTAAGTAATTGATTTGGCATTTATTTCATTCTTATTAAATAAATAAATAAAAATATCAATCTCCCTTACTTTAGGTCCCTTTTAAAGTAAAAATATAAATATATGATATAATTCAATCCTTTTAAGGGGGCTACTTTTAGTTATTATTATTTTTATTAAAAAAAAAGAAATATTAAATGAAAGTAATATATGATTAATGGTATTAAGGAAATTAATAAGTAACTATTGGTAATTAAGGGAATTAATATTATGTAATTATAAAGGAATTTAAAATGTATTTATTTGTGTTGTTTAATTTTATAGCTTTTAAATTTATATATATAATTAAATTAAAAATAATTAAATAATGATAATAATAATAAATAAAATTAAAATGGAAATTCAATAAATAACTTGTAAATTATAAATATTTTATTCATTCTCATTTGAATTTCAAGGTGAAATGATCAATGTGGATCTCAACAATGTCATCAAGATGGTTATGGGTAGGGCTTACAACTAAAATAATGTGTCATCAAATAATCCTTGTTTTTATCCAATAATTCACTCATCCTCAAATGTCAGACCCTGACCTTTCTCATGATCACTTGAGGGTATGTGTGATGGTCTCCACACATACCAGCTCATCTAAGTACCCAACCCTCACCCTTGGGTGATGTGATGTTAATCTTATTGTAGGGGTAGCGTCGTCCGATGCGTGTAATACATCATCTTATTGTGTATGGTTAGTATAACAATAAAAAATTACAAACATGTGTTAAAAAAATTAGTCGTGTTTTTTTTTGGAGTAAATTTTGGGCATTACACAATGTTTCCTCTCAACCTAATAGAGCACTCACTATTTCTCATTCACAATAAAAGATAAGTTGGGCTAGGAATAACACAAAAATTATGAACTGCAAAAGATGTGTAATCTCTCTTGGGAAAGAATGTGTCCTTACTAATGAAATGAATCAACTATTTATAGAGAAGCCTAGCAACCTCATGGCCTACAGTTTAGGCATGTAAAAGGACAACAAGCTCCATGCAAAGCAACACATGAAACTCACCAAAAAGGTGGCGACTCCCTAAGCTCATAATCAGAAAAAATACCTATAGATTACCTTGCAACATTGACAACAAATTCAAGACTTATTCAATTTGCATATGCTTAATTTGAATTGTCACAAAGAATAGACATCTACAACAACTTGGATTCAAAGGTGGCACCAATTCTAGATCCCTCTTTCCTTCTTGTTTAGCATGGTTTTACTGCTAATAGAAAAAATCTTCTATTTCTTAATAGAAAACACCCATCGATTTGCATATATGATGAGTTGACCAAAGAATTTAACATAGTTGACAAAGTCAAGGTTGATATTGCTAAAGGCATCGACCAAGTCTATGCATTAATATTGACACAAACCAACAAATAACAAATGCAATACAATGTCTTATATTGCTTGTCACTTGAGTGATAATCGGTTCACAAAAATAGTAATAAGAAACTTCATATGACTTCAAAGAACATAGACATATCGACTATTATCAACTTCTATTTAAATAAATGATAATCAATTTCTATTAACATATATAATATGTAAAATATATATTATTGTATATAGAATATATATTATTATATATATAATATATATTATTTACATATATATATTTAAACCATCATGTATTATATATATGTATATATATAATCATTATATATACATATTTATATAATATTAGATATATAAAAGAGTACAGGAAAGATAGTGTATATATAATAAACACATTATATTTAATGTATGCATATATATATGTATAAATGTATATGCCTCTATGTACATGTATATATAGGTATATCTATATCAATGCATCTGTATGAGTGTGTCCATTCACCAACGTACACATGTATCGATATACATATACATATGGATACATGTATATACTATACATGCATATATATATAATATGTATATATATGTATATATACACACACACATATATATGTTCATATCCAATTCACATACAACCATTCACAATCACCATCATATTGATAAGTGTTTATGTGTGGTACATCTATACATGTGCATATACATGTTGTTAGATCCCATTGACATGCATGTGCATACATATACACATACTTCCACATACATCCCACTTGTTAATATAATCATAATAGTACAAGAAGATCTCAAAAGATAAATAGATAAACATCACCCAATAATGCATGCAGTAGTAAACAAGACTCTCAAATGCAGACATATCAACTAAGGATGACTTACCTACTATCCAAAAACTGACTCAACTCAATCATTCTAATGTGGTGAGTGTATATGCTCAGATAGTTTACTTTTACTAGTTACCTGACCAAGATCTTCTCTTGAGTGATACTTCCCCTCTGCCTGGAGAAATGGAACACATACCTGCATCCACTAACACATGCACACAATAGTTAATTGTTCACGATATACGTAGTATACATAAAACATCTCCAAGAGTTAGAATAATAATTTAATAACCATCCATTCACATATATGCAGTATTTCCCTATGAATAACATCAACTAGGATAACATCAAATGAGATAACACCAAATGAGATAACATTCAGATTGACAACAAGGTACAAGCATAATTTATTCATCTCCAAAATTCACATTACATTCATATTTACTCGATGTAGTAATAGTAAATAGTAACTACACAATTGGGGTGTAACATACTCCCCCCTTATGATTCATCATCCCCGATGACTTTAGGGATTATTATAAAACAAAAAAACTAACAACACAATGTTCACACATTCTCAAAAGCATTAAGAATATGAGGAAACTTTTGTTGAATTTTCACATAGTCCTCCCAATTAGCTAAGTCTTCTGCGTACTGGTCCCACTGGACTTTGCACTACAATAATTCTTTGTTACGTAAGCGTAGCTTATGTGTTCCTAGCACCTTCATGGGATCGAAAGTTACTACTATGGGGTCTTGTACCTATAAAGCAGCCCAATTAATCACATGATTATCATGAGATATATACTTTTTAAGGTAGGACACATGGAAGACATTATGCATTTTGGAAAGAGCTGGTGGCAATGCAATCCGATAAGCTACTAGAATCACTTCCTCTAGAATCTCAAATAGTCCAACATAACGTAGGGCTAACTTAGAAGACTTCCCAAATTTAATGGATCTCTTGTGAGGTTTCACTCTCAACAATACCTTGTCACCTAAGACAAAAATATGGGGCACTCTCTTAGCATCAATGTAACTTTTCTGCCTATTGTCAGCTTTAGCTAACCTTTGCATAATAATCTCAACTTTCTCATCCATTTTAGCTAATATCTCTGGCCCAAGACTTACTTGATCCTCAAGTTTATCCCAACTTATAGGAGTTCGACACAAGTTCAACCATTCAAAGCTTTGAATGGAGCCATCTTTATCATAGAATGATGAGAGTTATTATAAGAAAAATCAACTAAGAGTAGGTAATCTCCCCACTTGTACTATTGATCCATGCAATACATCCTAAGTAGGTCTTCTAATACTTGATTTACCCTTTTAGTTTTCCCATGCTTTTCTGGATGATATGCTGAGCTAATGTTCAATTGAGTCCCTAGTGTAGAAAACAAGGTTTTCCAAAACCTTGAAGTGACTCATGCATCCCTATCTAAGATAATCTTCTCAGGAATCCCATGCAATATAAACACTTCCTACACAAATTTTCTTACTATGATAGGTGTTCCATTAATTAGGTTCCCTAGTATAAAATGTGCTACTTTTGTAAGCTATCTACAACCACAAGAATGACATTGTGCTTATTCCTTGACAAAGGAAACCCTTGCACAAAGTCCATACTTATGACTTTCCACTTCTCTAGTATATCATATGGGTATAACAATCCCGCAAGATGATGATGTTGTTCTTTCACCCTTTGACACTCATGACACTTAGCCACGAAACTAGTGACATCTCCTTTCATTCCGTTCTAGAAGTATAATGGTTTTACATCAACCATTGTTTTTGTCACTTCGGGATGTCCAACTCGTATGGCGCTTTGTGTATTTCCTTCCATACTAGATTTCTCAAATCCTTTACATCAAGAATTCACATTCTACCCTTATATTTGAGTAATCCATTTGGTTAAAAAGGAAAACCTTCATACCTAGAATCTTGCAGATTATTAGCTAGTGCTTGCTTAACATGCAAGTAATACTCATCCTTCTTGCACTTTTGGAGTACTTGCCCCCTGAAATTAGTTTGAATTGTTACTATGGAAGCAATATTTCCTCTTCGACGTAGTGCATCGAAAACCCGATTTTCCTTCCCTTTAATATAACTGATATTAAAATTATAGTCAGCTATTAGCTCTAACCACCTTCTCTATCTAGCATTCTGATTAGATTGAGTAAAAAGGTACTTTAACCCATTATGGTCATTTTTCATCTCAAAGGGTTTTCCTAACAGGTAATGCCTCCACATTTGCAAAGCGTGAACCATAACTACCAATTCTAAATCATGTGATGCATAATTCATCTCATAAGACTTCAACTTTCTAGATTCATAAGTTGTCACTTTCCCATCTTACATTAATACACCTAACCCTTCTTTGCATTCATTTGTGATAACTGTAAAGTTACTCTCAGAATCTGGTACTTTTAAGATTAGTGTAGTGGTTAATTTCTCTTTGAGTAGGTAAAAAGCTTCTTGACACTTCTCAGTCCATACACACTTCTTAGTCCATACAAATTTCTTTCCTTTCTTTTGTAAAGAAGTAATTGGGAAAGCAATCTTAGAAAATTTTTCTATGAACTTCCTATAGTACCCTGATAGACCCATGAAACTTCTTACTTTTGACACATCCTTGGGTATAGGCCACTCAAGTATTGTGTGAGGGGGAAGGAATGCATCTGGAAAATGATACGAAATCAAGATCAAAATGCAAGATTGAAATCATAAACTAATCTAATTCAAAACACTTAATCTATCATATTCCATTAGTCATGGAATGCACAAATCTAAGCTATTTGAATGAAATGAGATCCTAAGATATTCAAAACCAATTCAAACAATAAAAGAAGAGATTACCATCCCATGTTGGTTTGTTTGTATCATTGCAAAGCCTCCATTGCTTATGTGCAAACGCTTGATGATCGATGCCTGGTTGACTAAAAAGTTTGAAGCTCTATCAATGGTGATTGCGACAACACTTCATTGCATAAGGTAAGTTGAAATTTTGATTCTTATTTGTGAGGAGAGAGGCTTGTTATATAGAAAAGGAAATTTTGAATTGATGGTCAAGATCGCGTTGGATAATATCTAGATCAATGGTCAAAATGATTTGAGAGGATTTAGACATGAGGAGATTGTGCAAAGTTGATTGCACAATCAAGGTGATTGAAGAATAGATTGGCTAGTTAGGGTTTTGATTGCTTAGTTAGCAATTGATTGATCAGTTAGGGTTGAGTTAGGAATTAGATGGTTGAGTTAGCAAAATTATATTATTTAGTTAGCAAAATAGATTGCTTAGTTAGAAAAATTAGATTGCTTAGTTAGCAATCCATGATTTTCTCAATCAAAAAGTGGGTGAGGAATATTAATTAATTAATTCCATTTTGATTTTAATTTTGATTTTTGCTAATTTGAATAGTTTGATTTAATTATTCAAATTTTGGAGGGAAGTGTGATAATTAAATTATTATGATTTAATAATTCAATTAATTTTGAGGAATAAGGTGAATTAGTGACGTAATCAAATAATTGGTGTTGTTTGACTAATTAGGATGAAATAAGATAAGATTAGGACTTTATTAAATAAATGTAATTAGTCAAAATGATGAAATGTGAATTAATGAAATAACATTATATTATTCGATCAATAGTAGAATTAGGTTTTCGATACTTTATTAAATAAACGATATTTATTTAATTTGTCGAGAAATGGTGAAATGTGAATTTATTAAATAATGTTATATTATTTAATTAATAAAGGAAATAGGGTTTTGAATGTTGTTCAATGCCATTCGATGCGTTGTGAAATGATTCTGAGATGATTTGAGATGTTCCGAGTTGATTGAAAGATGTTCCAAGTCATTCTGGGGTCATTCTAAGACGTTCCAAGTTGATTCAGAGTTGTTTCGAGTCATTTTAGGGTCATTCTGAGACATTCCGAGTTGATTCAAAGTTGTTCTGAGTCATTTTAGGGTCATTTTGAGACGTTCTGAGTTGATTTAGAGTTGTTCTGAGTCATTTTGGGGTCATTTTGAGACATTCCAAATTGATTTAGAGTTGTTCTGAGTCATTTCGGGCTCATTATGAGATGTTCTTAGTTGATTCATAGTTGTTTTGAGTCATTTCAGGGTCATTATGAGACCTTCCGAGTTGATTACGAGTTGTTCTAAGTCTTTTTGGGTTGATTCAGAGTTGTTCTGGGTTGTTTTGGGGTCATTTTGGGACGTTCCAAGTTGATTCAGAGTTGTTTTGAGTTGTTTTAGGGTTGTTCTGAGACATTCTGAGTTGATTTAGAGTTGTTCCAAGTCTTTTTGGGATCGTTCTAAGACATTCCGAGTTGATTCAGAGTTGTTCTAAGTCGTTTTGGGGTCATTCCAAGACATTCTATATTTGTGATAAGTGTTAAGTCAATTTTACATGTCTACATTTTTCCTTTCTTTGATACAAAGTACTGATTGCTTTGTTTCAAAGATTCTATTTTTAAGATCAAGTTTTTAAAAAAAAAATTATGCCCCACTGTAGACATGGAAAATGTATTGATTGACATTGCACATCTAATCTTGACTACTAACACTGTTTCATCCTAAATCATCCCTCGATCTAACCATTTAATCAAATACCCTTATTTGATTAAATTTATCAATTTTCCTCCCTTAATTAAATAAATCATTTATCTGATTAAGTCATTCTCTCTTGTTAACTAAATCAATCAATCTAATCTAATTATCTCTATTTAATTAAATAATTCATTTTATTTGATTAAATCCCTAAAGTCTATCTCATTAAATTAATTAAATTAAAACCTTATTTGATTTAATCTAACTTCAGCTCCTTTAATTAATTAAACAAAAAATCCTTATTTAATTAATCTTTTTATCATATTCTTCTCATATTTGATTTAAATCAACCCATAAATCTAAGTCAGATTTGTCACATCATCTAATCCTTCATTAAATTAATTAACCTTTGATTAATTTAATCCTAATTCATGTCCCATCCTCTAGCATTTGCCACTTGTAGATGAAAATAGATTTAATTCATTTATTAAATCCCTATTTTCTCTCAACATGGCATAATAGAGAATATTCCTTCAAATTTGAATTCAAATTCAAGTGGACTTTGTCCTTCCAACAAGGCATTTATTTCATCTTACATGTCCTTTTTCATTGAGCCAAGTGGCCATTACTCCATTCGACTCTACCTCCACCTTGTCATTTCACCATTTTCAAATTTCAAATTTATGCATTTATGGGCACATTCATTAAAATGTGCACATCCTTCATCCATCCATCTCTTGACAAGTGGCACCTTGCCATTGGTTGAATGTTAGTCCCACATTTCTTCATTTTGGGCATTTCTCCAACTTGTCATTCTATAAATAAGAGGCTTCATTCCTCATTTTAGCATCTACAATTTGAGCAAACTTACTATACTCAAATCCATACTCAAGCATTAGCATTCTCATCCATTTTATCAAGTTTATAGCTAGGTTATGCAGGTTTTTCATCATGGAGCATGTTTGAATCTTCATCAAGTGGATCACTCTTCATCACATATCAATCTTGCATCATAGGAGTTGGGAAAGGGCCAATTTTTACATCAAATTGGCACCAATTCCCCCATAAGATCAAGAGTTTGCATTGCTTTTTAATAGGATTTAATGTATCTTATTATTTTTGTAGTGTTCTTGCTTTCATTCCTATTTGAGCATTAATGAATGCATTTTATGGGAAACTTAGATTCTAAATTTCATTTCAATCCTCTAATATGTGTATTTGTTGTGTTTTGCAGGTGCTAGGATATTGGGTTCACATTTTGGCGCTAGAAGGAGGGATTGAATTACAAATCTAACATTTTTTTTTTTAAATTTTGATATTTTTTGATAGTTTTGTTTGTTAATCCCCATTATAATTCTTTTGCACACTGTTATAGCACTTCTACGCACTGTTTTGACACTTTTGCACATCCTTTTAGCACTTTTGCACACTATTATAGCACTTTTGTACACTCTTATAGCGCTTATGCACACTCTAATAGTGCTTCTACACACTGTTTCAACGCTTCTGCACATCTTTTAGTGCTTTTGCACATTCTTTTAGCACTTTTGTAGATTCTTTTGCACTTCTGTACACTATTTTAGCACTTTTATAGTTAGTTTTAAAATTATGATATCTTGGTCATACGAAGGTATTTTTTGAAACTTTTTTTTTGAAATGGGGTAGAATTTCGTAAGCTATCCAATGGTGTAGGTGTTTCTTAACTTTTATGGAGTTAACATTTTCAATTTTACATCTAAAGTCAAATCACATTATAACTTGGTCTAAGTTTTAGGGTTTTTATGCTTAATGATTCATCTAACCCTTATATCCTCTTGTTTCTTGATCTCATCTAACATTTTGAGCACTTTTGTAGGTTAGGGAATCAAAAAGGGGAGGAGGAAACAAAAGAAAAGCTTCCTATGACATCATTTCTCTATTGAATTAAGTGTCTTTAGACACTCTTGGAAGCAATTATAATTCCAAGTTTAAGGATTTTATCTCTTCAAGCTTTTAGGACTCAATAGATTTCAATTAAATGGGCTCTAAAAAGAACAAGCCAAAAGGATTAAAAAGAACCTTAGGAAAATTTACTAGATTTTGTTTAAGGTTAACAATTGAACAATCAAATCTCACACTTCTTTTGGTGCACTAAAAATAATTCACTTTTGCTTTATGAATTTAAAATGAACATGTGTCCTTTGGGATTTGTAATATTTTTTGCAAAGTAATCTCATCTAAAAAGGTGTATTCACTTCTCTCGCACTTCACGGTGATCTTGAGAATCAAAAGTCTTTTTGGTGACATTAAGTTGCATAAAATATTGCCTCCACACTTCATTTTGGGATTAAAATTGAACAAAACATCTTGCGAGTGTGAGTAAACCTATCGCATGTATTCTCTCTTTGTTTCTCAACAAAGATCGATCAAGTTATAGATATGTTTTCTTGCTTCTTTTTTATCTTAGAGGGCCTACCTTGGGGAAAAATTACTCACCCAAGGGAGTGACTCAACTGGTAACACTCTAAAGCCAAGACTATTTCCAACCGGGATATAAAAGTGGGTACTGGAACAAAGCCAGTATCACACGGTTGGCCCTGATGAGAAGGGAAGCAATGGTCTCTCACCTCGATGGGTCAACTCCTATGAACGAAAAGTCCAAATTAAAAACCTTGTTGTAGAAAGGACAAAATCCCACTACTGAATTTGACACCATTTTTCGATGGCCGTTTGTCGGTCGCTCGACAAATCTTTGTCGAAAGAGCGACAAAAAGGAAAAAATCTCACTGTTGCTATTTTTTTGTCGACAGTCCGATGATGAATTAAATGTCAAACTAACAGCGAAGAATCATCAGTTGACGACATCATGAAATGCCTCAGACATTTGTCTGAATATCGACAAAAACTTTGTGTATCCATTGATGAATTACACCAGAAGTTCATCCCCAGTTCGACGAAATGGGCAAGCAGTAGCATCAAAACAACAACAGACATTCATCGCCATTTTGATGAAATGGGAAAGGAGTAGTGTCGAAACAACACCAAGCGTTTGTCGAATGTGCGATGAAATATTCAAGTAGTAGTGTCGAAACAACACCAAGAGTTCGTCGACTTTGCAACGAAATTAGCAAGGAGTAGCGTCAGAAAAACACCAAAAGTTCATCGCAAGTGCGATGAAATGGGAAAGTAGTAGCATGGTAGCAACACTGAAAGATTGTCAAAATTGTGATGAAATGGGCAAGGAGTTATGATGAAATTTTTATCGCAGCTATAGCAACTTCGTTGAGCCTTTTTATTGATTCGTTGGTGGTTTTCGTCGGTGGTGGTCGTCGAAATTGCGACGAAGCAACAATTTAAAAAAAAATTATTCATGTAAATGTACCATTGGAGAGACTGACGACTAATCATACATATAGAGTACATATTGGTTTGATGCTTCAAACGATGCATTTCTTATATTGAAAAGTGCATTACCTTATTGAGCTTCTCTTTGTTTTGAGAATAGTTTAATATTCTCTACTTAATAGGGCCAACCACGTGACAATGGAAGCTCATTTGGCCCCTCCCCCCCTCACATCACTCTCAATTCCCCATACCCAATCATATAACATTAATCATTCATTCATCCATTAATAACATATAATATTCATTCATTCATCCATTAATAAAATATAAAATTCATTCATCCATTAATAAAATATAGAATTCATTCATTAACATATAACATTCATTAATTAACATATTCACATTTATTCATTAACATATAATATTCATTTTTTTAGTTTTTACATATTATCAAAAATATGGTTGTCATGATATGATTACAATCACTTTTTTTTTCTTTTTTTTCTTTTTGAAAGCTACATAAAGCTGAAGTGGAGTATCATTTTCTAAATCAATATCTATCCCCCCTTTAGTTGTTTTTCCCTCTTCTTGTGATCTTAATGTATGCGTAATCGTCTGCTCATGATGTGGATGCTACTTCAAGGGGGGATTTGCTATAATAAGAAAGAAATGTTAAACTGATATGTTTTATTATTATTGTTACAAGTGTTTCATTAATTAAAAGAACATTAGAGTGGTTCTCTTTACCTGATGGGTCCACATCATGTTCCTGAACTTTTGTTATAGACTCATGCTCAACATGTTGAACACCCTCTAAATCCTAATCTACAGTTGAAACACGAAAGGTTACATTAATTAATACACCAATTGAAATTAAATATGTTTAAGAGAACATGAGGGTGGTCCTCTTTACCGATGGGGCCACATCATGTTCCTGATCTTCTCTAGCCTGATCATGCTCAACATGTTGATCATACTCTACATGCTCTAAAGTTGAAACATGAAAGGTTACATTAATTAATACACCAATTGCAATTAAATATGTTTAAAAGAACTTTAGAGTGGTCCTCTTTACCCGATGGGGCCACATCATATTCCTGATCTTCTCTAGCCTGATCATGCTCAACATGTTGATCATGCTCTACATGCTCTAAAGTACCATGGATGCACACCATGACCTTCATCTGCAGGTTGTGCTCCACCCTCACGAGGCTGCATTTCAATGTCATGTGCAGTATTATCATTGCTTGAATGTTTAAAACAAATAGGCATGTAATTACTTTATGGTGGAAATTAATATTGAATAGATTGCACAAGTATTCAATTTTAGATAAACTTTATTGAGTTTATTTACCTGCATGTGGATGCAATGGAAGATTGTGTTTGCCCTAGAGACTCTTAGCCTTCACCTACTTCCATAGCCTTCTTTGAAGGCAATCTTTAGGTCCTCTTCTGTGGGAACTCTGCGAATTCAGAGCCCTACATTTTGTAGAAGATCATGAATTTTGCTTCTATGGTGATAAAACCAAAATTGTTTCAATTTATTATAATTTGGATGCAATATTTCATTTATTGATACTTACAATTCGTGCGGCTAATTTCATATAACCACCAGAGCCAAGTTTTGGGTTCGTGCTTTTCTAGTCTTGCCTTTTGTTGCCTTCTGTGTCCAGCCTATGAAAAGTTTGAAATATGTTAGATTATGTAAAAAGAAAGAAATCAGTATATAATTGCATTTTGATAGTATCACACATAGCATACTACTTTTAAAAAAATTTAATGGCATTTCCATAGCATACAAACATTAAGAGCAATAAAATACGAGTTCAATCCATGAATTATAGAAAATAGATTTTTGTTGGTTATATTCATATCGCTGATTACATTGCACAAAACATACTACAACTCCATAAATATCAGATGGTGACAGTTGTCTATGCTACCACATTTTTCATACATGTCTACCAAAGCATTTTATCAAACAGCCAATTGCCTTGGCTATGGCTAAAAGCCTAAAATAGGTGCTTTCAAACAAGCTATGGATGCTTGGAAAATTCTATCAAAGCATAATAGTAAGCAATAGCATAGACAAGGAGAACTATTTGAAAAAATTTCCTCAAAGAAATGTGGTCTCATGGTGATGGAATGCCATGACAATCCATAGTAATTTTCTTGTCATGGCATTCATTATGGCATTCCATCACCATGAGACCACATTTTTTTGAAGCATTTTTTCAAATAGTTCACTACCTTTTCTATGCTACCACATTTTTCATACATGTCTACCAAAGCATTTTATCAAACAGTTCAACACCTTCATGCTATGGCTAAAAGTAAAAACCTCAAACAAGTGCTTTTGAACAAGCTATGGATGCTTGGAAAAAATCTACCAAAGCATAATAGTAAGCAATAACATAGACAAGGCAGTGAATTGTTTGAAAAAATGCCTAAAAGAAATGCAGTCTCACAGTGATGGAATGCCATGAAAATCCATAGCAATTTGCTTGTCATGGCATTCCATCACCATGAGACTACATTTCTTTGAGACATTTTTTCCAAGTAGTTTACTACTTTGTCTATGTTGCTGCATTTTTCATACATGTCTACCAAAGCATTTTATCAAATAGTTCATTGCCTTGCTGCTATGGCTAGAATCCTAAAACAGATTCTTTCAAACAAGTATGGATGCTTGGAAAAAATCTATCAAAGCATAGTAGTAAGCAACAATCCATGGTCTCATGGTTTTTTTACGCAAAAATTGGCTCAATTTTATTCACATTTTTTTGCAGATTTTAAACACGTTTTTTTGGCGATTTTGAAGTTTGAAACAGAAAAAAAATTATTGACCAAAAAGTCAATGATTTTTTCAAAAAATTAGGGAAAAAATCATCCAGCCTATAGTTTTTTAAAAAATCATGATTAATCAGGATTTTTTGCAGATTTATGCTTCTATATCACATACCTTCCTTGGCCCGGTGGTGTCTTTCCTTTTTTCTTTTCAGTCTTCTCCTTTCCATTGGATACCGGGTCCTTCCACTCTCTCTCCAGAATCATGGGGGGACGCTCGTACTTTTTGTTCTTCTCTAAATGTGACCTATATTGGTCCCTCACATACTTTAGATAGGTTCCAGCTTTCTTAAGGACCTTGGTTCGGTTGAATGTTTTATCACCGAACAACACAACTAAAAGGTTAATGAGCTCATCTTTTAAATCTTCATTTTGGGCATTCCACCGTGTACGTATGGTGGGCTTGAAGAGCTTCAATGTAATACCACTCAGATGTTTATAAAAATGTCATTTCCTGCAAAATGATTATGGGATCAATAGTCTAAAAAGAGCGATTAATAAGTAAATTTCAATTGGATTATATAGAATAATACTTAAAACATTTTAAAGTACTTGGGACCTTCTCTATCTTTATGGGAATGAAATCCTCAATCACCACAAGTGTGACCGGTAATATTCACGTACTAGTAATACGAGAGGATCCAGGAAATGCTGCTAAAACATCACCAGTACTAGTGGCCTCTGCATCCCCGGGTACATGTCTTGACGCATGTTCTGGTATGTGTTCATTGCCAGAGGGTGTGTTAATGGATGCCTGCATGGTATGTGTTGTCGAAATTTTAGACGACAATATAGGCATAGATGATGGGGTCAGATAATGTGATGTATAAATAGGAAGATCAGGATGGACACTTGTACCAACCCTTACTCCTCGAGAAGCACTTGCAATACCCTAATCATAGCTAGGAGCATCATGAGGAGGAAAATAACCCTATAAAAACAACACATTTTAGTTCATGACATAAAATAGTACAAAATATAAAGCCATGAATGAACTTATGTTATAATTAAAGACCTCATGACAGTTTACTTGCAAGTTTTGTAATCTCTTTGTCAATAATTTAACCCTCTTTCTTATCCCATCTGTTTGAGGCATTTTGAACATCAACTGAGTCATTTCTTCATTGCATTTTTTCATGTGCTTCTTTATCGTATCAAAAGGGTTTGTTGAATAAGCCATGTCATCATCAGAAAATATTGATTGCACCTCACTATGGACGCTCTCCTCTACTGTTGGTGCCTTTCCCCGATTAGTCGACTGCAACAAGAATATTAAAAACATTATCAAAATTAACCTAAAAAACTTATGATAAAAACATAATAATAAAACATTTTGCTCGTATCTAATTTGTACAATTACAATGAGGTAAACCTATTGGGTAGAAGCGGCTGAAGATACATCGTGATCTATGCTTTGGGCCAGAGCCTTCTCCATACAATCAATGTCCCCTTGTGACAAAAATTAAATATAAAAAAACATTACCAAAATGAAACCAATAGACTTATGAAAAAAAACATAAGAATAAAATGGTATATTGGAGTCATTAATTGGAGGTTGGGTAAAATGGTACATAGTACGTACCACCCCCATAGTAACTGTGTTTGTAACTAAGCGATTCAAATTGTATCGATTAGCAACTTTTCCCCTGCAGTTATTGATTTTATTGCACATCTGTGAATGCAGTTTCCCTCATCTCGAATATGCAGTTGGGTTGCTTATTTGTTGACCCAAGTCGTGTACTGTTTATAAACCCTGCAATATTCCCTGATGCTTTTGGCCTTCCATCAATGTACATAGCCACTCCTTTATTTTGATCCTTATCTTTTAGTTGTATATAATTTGCTGACAATGCATACCTACGCATACTTCGTGTATATCGAACCAGTTGCATCCAATGTTTGTAATTGTAACAGGGTCCAACATACTTCATCAATTTAGTAACTTTGTTGTAACAAACCTTTATGTCGTCCATGCAAAATATGCCCAAACCATGTAATGACGATGGTGCTATGTGATATATCCTCTCGTTGACACAAAAATCAGTGTTTATTGGAGGAAGTTCCTTGGGTGCCAATTTTTTCTGTAGATGTTTGTACCTCAAGGGAACCTCAACGTCGCCTATGCTCTCATCATCATAAGAAAATGAACCCCCTTCAACAAGAAAAAAT
>VDFB02358134.1:52897414-53126236 GCA_007258455.2 Sequoia sempervirens
TTGCTATACTCTATAATTAATAGTTTATATATTGTAATTCTCTTATACATGATTTTTAGCAAGATTGGGGACAATTCAATAGAACATTCATTTAAAAAAAAAAAAAAGACTAAGAAAATGTATGAAAAATTGACAACAAGGAAACCATGAAAATAAAAATTTTAACATAGTGCAAAAATGCACAATCATGTGCCAAAAATGAAAAGAACCACTTGTTGTTACTCTAATATTTCAACCACATACTAAATTACTAAGTGCATTTTATAAATGTATTATGCAAGGAGCACAATATTGGGAATCAATGTGAATGATTCTCATCAAGAAATTAGACAAGCTTTGAGATTGAAGGACCCAAGCCCTTTGTAGGTTTTCAATGAAGATTTAATTAGCCACTAATAGGAACAATAAGAAAATAGATAAATGTGAAAATAAATCCTAATCTCTAAGAGTGTTGTGCTAAGAATTACATACACATCTCATAAATTTCATTAGAGACATGAGACACATTTATAGAAATAAAGGAAAGAAATAGCTATTTAGATAGTTATTAATCTACAAAAGATTAGGACCTATGTACTTCAAGAGATTAATAAAAATAAGTTTTTATTTATAATTTTTAAATTTGATAATTTTGAAATTATCATAGATGTAAAGTAAAGATAAAATATTTTTCAACAAAACAAATAAAATGACAAACAAATAATGTGATTAATCAAGAATAACATGATATTGCAAAAAATATAATAAATAAAAGAATATGCATAATTGTACATAAGCCATCAAAAGTCTAAATATACCTATCTTTATAAAAAAATAAAAATCTTTAAAATGGCTAAAAATCATTAAAACTTATTAAACTCCATGGCAAAACACTACCTTCCATATAAAGAGTATACAACATGATACTTATAGAAAACAAATTATGTAGGATACCAAAAAAATGTTAAAAAGATAAGATAAAATTATAAATGAAATTAATCATATTAATTTCATAGTTAAAAAGATAATTCTATGGATCTTTAAATATACATGACATATAATAATCTTTAAATCTTTATTTAAAAAAAAAATATATATATTTTATAAACTTATACATTAAATTTTTTAATATTTAAGTTATATACTAAAAGTCTGTCGTCAATATTCATTATTATTTTAAATTATAATATTGATTTTCAAAGATATATAATTATATTTATAAGATTTTAAATTCAATAATGAACTTCTTAGAAAATATTAAATCAATCAAAATTGTTTCTATTATCCAAAATACTATATAAGTAAATTATAAACTATTATAATATAATATTTAAATTTTCTATTTCAAATGTTAAATAATTCTAATGTTAAATTTTTATAATTATAAACTTACCTAGTAAGTTTTTTAATTAAAATTAGTTTTTCAACATATATTAACATATCTAAATATATTCACCAAAATCTATTATCTATTATTGATTATGTAATTTTGTATGTATAATATATTTTTTTAAAAATAAAAATATATTTTTGAAAAAAATATATATTTAAAAAATTAAATAATATATTTTTTAAATTATAAATATATTAGAAATATTTTGAATGTATTCAACTATCAAAATATGATTTTTTTTTAATATACCATTAAAATCACTAGTTTCCCTAATTTCTCCACTTTTGCTCATTTTTAATGAATTCCCCCTGGCCTTGTCAAATATTTCATTTTAAATGTTTTGCTTTGGAAGCAATGCAACATTTAAAATATATCATGACAAAATTTCCTCTACTTCCACCTTGTACTGCACTCATGTGGCAAAATTTCCATGATTTTGGTAATCAACCAAAGCACCATCAAGGATGGTGGGGAACGACCTTTGCATCATAGATAGTTGATGAATAGTCGTAAATTTGATCCCCGATGGGACACGCCTTGCATGCCTCAAGGAGCATTTTCATCCTACAATTCCCGATCACGGGATGGCGGGCAACTATTGATCTTGAAGGCATTTTCATCGATGGCAGCGCGAATTTCATCCTTCTGAAAAATAAAACATTCATTAAAGGGAAAGGGGACATTACTAGGTAGATGGAAAACAGTGACATAAGTTTTTTTAAAACTGTTCAGCACAGGACCAACCAGGACTTAGAAAAATAAAACCCGCGAAGGAAATAAAATATTAAGACCAAAGGGACCAAGCCTAGACAAAACAATGGGGCATAAGATGTTTTTAAAACCCTTCAAAAATGGTAACGGTGAAATAGATCTCAACCAAGGCATTAGGTAAACACAAGGGTTTAAGATGAAGACAAAGCTAAAACCCCAACCCTAAGAAATTTTCCAACACCATGAAAGACCACTGACATAAGGCAGGGCATGAGTGAAACATTAGGAACAAAATTTGAAGTTCCATCAGTACAAGCATTGGATAATTTTATATTAATAGTTTGTCCTATCACAAATATAAAAGGTCAGCACAATAAATAACATGTATTTTCCCATTAAATGTTAAGGATTTTAAAAAAAAATTAGTGTTCAACTATTCATCCATTTTTGTTCAATATAAGTTGTATTTAAATCATTATGTGTTGTTTTTATAAATAACAAATAGATTTTTGTGTTCAACTATTAGTCCATATGTGTTGTTTTATAAAATAGAACACTCATAACAAAACTTTGAAGTTCCATCACTACCCATAACCCTAAACCCTAAACTACTAACCCTTAACCCTTAAACCCCAAAACCCTAAACCTCTCTCTCTCTCAAGTCTCTCCCTCCTACCCCCTCTCCCTCTCTCAAGTCTCTTTCTCAAGTCTCTCCCTCCAACCCCTTCTCCCTCTCTTAGGTCTTTCTCTCACTCACTCACTCCCTCTCTTAGGTCTTTCTCTCCCTCCTTCACTCCCTCTATCTCTATCCCCTCCACCCTTAACCTTAAACCCTTAAACCATCTACACTCTACCCTTAACCCTCCCTCCCCCTATCTCTCTCCCACTCCCTCCCTCTCTTTATCTCTCTCAACTATCTTCAATATCCTACCCCCTCTCCCTCTTTTAGGTCTCTCTCTCACTCACTCACTCCCTCTATCTCTATCCCCTCCACCCTTAACCTTAAACCCCTAAACCATCTACCCTCTACCATTAAGCCTCCATCCCTCTATCTCTCTCCCACTCACTCCCTTCCTCTCTCTCTCTCAAGTCTCTCCCTCCCTACTTTTGGTAGTGTTAGACAAGGCAAATGCAATCAGGGAATGACTGTCCAAATGAAGTAATAGTGGTAATCATAGGTTCAATGTTTCTTCTTAGCCATTAATATTGTATAATGGAGGTAGTGGATTGCATGTTTGAGCAGTGTTTTGAGACTCACCAAAGATGGGAGAATAGTGAATATACCTTGTGGACTATGAAGTAGTGTCAATAAGGTTGAAGGATCTTAAGAACTACAATACCATGAAACAATGAGTCCCCTATAGTAAGTAGGCAGTCTATAGGGCATAGTTTGATTTTATAGAAGGATGCTCATGAAAGGAATCTTCAAGTGATAGTGAGTGAGTTTTTTGAGATTGCAGCTGAGGGTGCAATACCCAGTCTTAAAGGAAGTTAGCAAAAGCAATAAATGTGCAAGAAATTGAATCATACACAACAAACAATTCACAATGATATCTTCCATAATGCCTTGAGTTTGAAGACAAAAATCTCATTGTATCTTCATGATGAAAGTGGTGACCTTAATGGTCAATCACTGGCAACCATGATTTTAAAACATGCTATTGTGCTTATGGAGGCAACATTTTCAAGCAAGGAGTGGTGGTGGTTTGGAACAATGGCAGGTATGAAGGACTTGCTTTATATGCATACTATGTAGTCTAGCTTAAGACAACGTTCTTAGAAGAGATTGAAGGTGGATTATGGAACTCAAGGGTTACCATGAAAAGGATTAAAGCAAAGACTGAGATCTATTTAAAAGCCACGGTCATGAAGATATTAAAGATGTCACATGTAAAAACCTAGTAGCTGGAGTAATGAATACAGTGCCAAAGAGGATAGTGTGCTGGGATAGATTTAGGAGATCTCCACATTATCTAATTACAGGGAAATACATCATTTATTTATTTTTTTAATTAAAAGAAATCAATCTAAACCCTATATAGGATACATTGATACTTCAAAAGCCTTTAAAGGAATTTGAGATTATGCAAATATATGTCAAGTAACATTCATAAGGTTTAGAAAATCTTGATCACTCTCTAGAATAGCCCATTAAACATCGGTTGTGCTTGAATGCACTACATAATTGATATAACACAACCACTCTACATATCAACTAGAGTTATAGGCTCTTTATTGCAGCAAGAGGTAATCACTCTTCGATCATGCTATAATTACATCTTAATCTATCAAACTTGAGACAACCTTGAATGCACCCAATGATGATTGACACCTACATTATACAACCTGAATTAACTACATGATATGAGTGCCTCCATTTCTATCACAACATAGCCACATTAAACTTGGGTCACACATGAATGCATCCTGTATTTGTTATAGCACAACTGTGCCACATGACCAATAGAGTTATGGATCACATAATTACAGTCACAAGAATCTGTTCCTCGGTTGTGATCTTATGGTGATTCCACACAACAAAATCTGGACATGAAATTCTCAAAACCCTTAACCTCTAAAAATGAGATATGATGAGATGTTGCTTTAAAATATGATTTTCAAACCTGGAACTACAAATCTGACTTCACAACTGAATTCTGCAAAAATACAATGACTACCCTCAACTTGGTGATATCTTCTTGAATTTTTTCTGATTTTTCCCAAGAAAATTGTCCTTAGTTCTCCACAAACTATCTCAAGTAGAGAAAAACACTGTCACAATAAATTAGGTGCGAACTCACTTTTCTTTATGTCGGCCACAATTTGATTTTTTTAATTTTTCATGTTTGTAAAAAATTCAACGAAAATAATAGCCGACATTTCGATGAACCCTAGGTTCATCAAAATTTTGATGAACGTCGGGGATAAACTTTCAAAAAATTGGAAATTACACATCAAATTTTACAAGCACCCGACGAACATCAAATTTTACATATTTCGTCAGACAGTTTCGTCGTATTTGCAATCAAATGTATTAGTGTCCCTATCTATTTGTTGGTACAAGAACGGTCATTCTGAAGCCACCCCACACTTTTATAGTTTTTAGTATAAATGGAAATAATGCCATGGGAGTTTCATGGGTACTGATGCTTGGCTACCTTGAGAAGTGAGTGACATGGAGGGGAGCCAGTGGGGTCAAGCATCTAACTATTCACTAAAAAATAAGCATAGCTAGACTTGTCCAAGTGGGGACTCAACAAATATAGTCTTTTATATCCATAGGATTGTGCTTATTCTTGGTTACAAAACAATTTTTTTGTTCAAAAAAATTTGGAAACAAACATTTAACATTGTCATCAAAACTTCAAACTCTTTAGGAAGCAAATACAATTGACCAAATTCATGTGTTATTTCTTTCCCTTGGGATTTTATCCTTAGAGGTTTCTAAACACTTGGATTAATATCTCAATTTGCTTACTAAAGTTAACAATAGGTAACCCTTGCTTTGATTTCATAAATTTTCCACATGATATACCTTGTGGAATGAGAAGAAGTTGAGACATTAGATATCTAGATTGAAAAGTTAATCAAGAAGTGTTTGTGGTAAAACAAAGTCATTAAGCAAAGACTAAAACAATTGAATTCCACATGCGTCTCCAATGATTTCACACAAGATCAAGATCAAGAAACCAAAGTTAAAAACTCTTAGTCCAAAAGATCACCAAAAACGTCTCTCAACGCTATATGAATTCAGACAAAAACTACTTTTTAACTTTTACAAAAAGCTTCAAGAAACAATTCTAGATTGTACTCATTTTATTAATGTCAAAATCTGAATCTTTTTCATGAATTTGAACATCTTGTCTATAGAAAAACATGTTCTTCAAAACCAAGGTCTAGTAAACAAGCGTCTCTTTAGGTAAACATAGGATCAAAATCAAACCTTCATCCATCTTTGAACATCAAACCAAAATCATCTCACCATCAACTTTTGAAAATCTTGAAATCATCGTTCATGCTAGGCTTTTTGGAAAATCAAAATCATCAAAATCCTTGAAAAAAAATCAAAGTCCTTGAAATCTTTGAATCAAAAGATCAAATCATCTTTGGCTAGGTATGTGTAGATGCATCCTTTTGCATTTTCTTAGTCAAAATTATCAATTTATCTCGTTTAGCTAGGTATATGTAGATGCATCCTTCTTCATATACTTGTTTAAATTATCATTTTGTTTGAATAGGTGTGGGTAGATGCATCCTTCTCCCTACACTTAGTCAAATCATCATCCTTCCATAAAATTTACCCCCTAGATAATCATCCAACATCTTGGGGTTTATTTGTTCATAATCCAAAATCAAAGTAAACCAAAAATAAAATCAAGGTTAATCCAAGAAAATCAAAATCCAAAAACAAATCCAAGCATCCAAAAAGTCCTAAAAGTCTACCATCCCCTCAAGATTTCTCAAAATTTCAAACATCCACATCATCCATCTTTTACACATCTCCATCATTTCACCTTTGATCCTTAAAACATCCTAAATTTTCTCTTTGGTACTTAAAGTTAGATGAATCCTAGTGGTTGTTTTCACAATGAACCAATCAGGTCATAACAAGTACCTATGAGCTTGCCGAGCTCAATTATCGAATATCTGTTAGACAAGTGGCCAACTAACGAGATATGGCACCATTTGCTTTATCTCCTGCACTTCAACCTCTGTAAAACCCAAGAGGGTAATCCCACAATGTATATTATACTATTATTTGAAACAATTCACACACACATTGTATATACTTAGGCAGACATATTCTCATCCATAGCTAATAAGTTGAAATTCACCAGGGAGTTGGAAATTTGTGGGACAAACCACACACCTTAAGTTGAGAATACCAAGACAATACAAACACCACAATTTAAAGGTAGATCAATGATTATTATAAAATATTGTTCTCAGGTCGGATAACTAGGGTCATGAAAATATTAAAATGATTTATGATCAATGCCATTATCTCTAGGCTAGGAGTCTAAACAAATTGAAATATAAGGAGAATTTAATTCTAGATACTCAAGATCTATGCAATATCACTTAGCAATTTGCAAATTAGTAACTGAATTCCAAAGAATACTTATCATATCCCTAGATCATGTATAAGAATTCATGATTTGATTCAAGCAATTTAACTTCTTTTGTGAACAAGAGCTAAATCAAAACACATATCAAAGTATGAAACGATGACAATTAATGAAATGATCTTTGATCAATATTTTCATTAATAATTCACATACACAATCAAATGGAGAGGCTTTAGACTTGGAAAATCTCCATTATCATTCTAACATATCAAGAAACCATATATTTAACAAAACATGCTACCTAGACTCAAAGCATTTGATAAAGACCTAACATATTATCTCTGTGTTCTCAATTCTCAAAATACAACTCCAGTATTCAACAAAATACTTGTACCAAATGGCTCTAAATTCCCTTTTATGAAATAAGGGAGAAAAACAAGTCTTAGGCCAAGTGTACACATGTCACTATAGGATTGGACCACAAGAAAGAAGATTCCCCAATTCAGTTATATTTGCATCTATCAAAGAGGAGGGAAACCAAAAAAGACAAAGTTCATTTACATTCGCCAAGAGGATTAAATTTTTCCTTCAAAAGCACATGTCAAAAAGAATAAACATATTCATAGCAGCACATTGGTAACATCGAGAAAAATGACAAACTAATATGGATTGAAAATTAGTCAACATTCCAACCAGAATTCAACTTTGCCAATAATTTATCAACCTTTTGTGAAACATTTGTTTTATACAATTGTAACTTCTATGGCCAAACCTGTATGATACTCGACCAAGTACATGTTTCAAACTTCAATTTACAAACCAAATTTTCCAACATACACCCTCACCCATTCTTCATATTGTTCCTTGGATGGCCAATCAAATTCCATGATTTCATCCATGGCTTTTCTATAAGGGGCATACTTAGTTACCATTGCATTAGAGACTCTGCCAAAATCCTCAAGAAAGCTAATAAGAAATGTTGACCTCTCCAAGGTATCATTGATGAGATTAATATTAACCTCCCTGCATATTTCCTTTACTTGGGAATGAATAACTTCATCTAATTCCTTTTTCCAGTCATGCAATGGCTTCAACTCATAATTGTTGACTTCAACATTAGGTAATGGTGACATATCAATATGAGTGTATTGAGACAACAACTCTACTATATTTTTCTCAAGTGGGGATGCATACCCTTGGAAATTTTGCTCACTCAATCTGCATACAACATTTTAAACAGGTTGCACCAGTAGGTATTTATTTGCATGTTGACTTTCTCCTACCAATATTAATGTCAACATTTCAGATCTTGCAACCATTTATTTAAGGTTGGTATGGCCAACAACTTATCCTTCTTAGATAATCTCATTGCTCATAGCATCAAGGCATAGTTGTCATACATTTTGAGTCTAGCTTGAATCTTCTCATTTAGATGTTTTAATGTAATAATGACAACTTTTGATAAATTCTCATACATTGTATCTTGGGCCATTTCCAATAGCTTCTTTTATGTTTCAATTTGCAACAACAATTGTTCCTTACCGAATGAGCTAGCACCTAATCCACTTGACTCTGCCACTACAACTGATTGTTGTTCACGACTATATGGCACTATTACCAAGGCCTAGCTATGAAATTAATGTTGCATAGATGTCATAGGAGAAGCTGAGAGTGGGTGGTTCGAGCTAGGTTGACCATGTTCCCTTTGTTCCTCCTCTCTTCATTTATAGAATTCCAGTTCAGTTTCTAAGGTAGCCACCTTTTGTTGACCGCTTTCATAATCACCCAGGAGTTCACTATATTTAGCTATGATATTATCTATTTCCAAAGTGAGACCCTCCATAGTCCACTGGGTGAACCTGGAAACATTTACAACCATGTCTATAGCCTCCAGAGCCGGAGTATCAACAACTCTTTTCACAAACAATTGAATACTAATTTTTTTGGCTCTTCCAGGGCTGATTTCTTAGATATTGGAGATAGTGACCATATTGCTAATGCATCCCAATCCTCATTGAAGGCTAAGCCTCTAAGTGCCATTTACAATTCCTATTCATTTTTCACAAGGGGACTTTTTTCTCTTCTTATGGCATCTAGAACAATAGCATCCACAATGTTTCAATCTGGCAACAACAGTACACCACTCTTCTTTACAAGCTCTTTGCCCATTTGATCATTGACCTTTCTAAACTCCCCCTTCATAATTTTTCTAACATTCACCTCAATGAAATTCTCAAGCGATTCAGGGTGCAGGCTCCTCTCAATGACCACCTTTGCATAATCTACAATTTTAGATTTCCACCAGAAATCTTGGAATGCCAAAGTTTCAATGAAAGCATCATCCTCCATAAACTCTTTGCTGGCTTTAATGCTCAAATCATCTACAATATTCATCCCACATATATCTAGTTTCCTTAATTTGAGGATGCTCTGTCCTAAGCTTGAAGTAATTTCTCCTTCATGAGGAGGCATTCCAATCTACATTTCTTTAGGGGTGATAAAGAAATCATCTTCATCTGTATTAGAATAATCAACCAATCCTTTTGCTCCAATCCTTTGCTTCTTTTGAGGTGGTTGCTCAAGTGGAGTAGAACTTTTAGGAGTTGAATCAAGATCAATTACATTCAAAGAGGCATGCATGTGAGGAGTTGACATTGCACTCTTGGGAGATTCTGCTTTTGGTTCTTCAGAAACGATAGGGGCTACTAATTTACCTTCCTCACTTGCTATCTTCTTCATCCTAGAATAAATCCTCAATTTTTTGGGTGGTTGATATGTAGGCCTTTCTTCCAGTGGTATTCCAACACTTTCTTCAACCACCATTGCATTTCCTTTATCAGGAACCTCTCGCTTCTCTCTCAAAACACCAACAACATTCTCAAAATTTTCCAAGACATACATAGCCCTATTGAGATCACCTTGTATATTTGGTAGGGGTCATATTGAGGATTATTCTTCTTCCTAGCTTCCACCATATTTCTATAAGCCAAGTACTTAGCTTTCCTCTCATCTTGTTCCCCAGTGTTGAAAACATTCCCGATGACATCCTCTAGGTAATTGAAAGTATGCACAAAAGTACCCATTTTCTTGTCTTCTTTGAGCTTATTGATGAAGTCGTCAGGATCATGATTCCTTGGTCTCATAGTCATCAGTTCATAAGGATCCAAAATATGTTCCAATTTACTCAATGACCCTTTTGTCACAATGAAATTTGCAAATACTGTCCACTCTAGGAAGAAAGACCCTTTCCTTGTTGATTCAGGTAAATGTGTTCTTGTGCCACTCTCAACTGCCTCATAATCTCAAGGAAACCTATTCTCAAGGGAACATCTTTAGGAAAAACATATGGGCCTAAGCCACTACCATATACTCTGAAAATTGTCTTATCAAGATACAAAATCAAATCTCCCTAGTTATGACTCAAATTCAAATCTGGCCTTAGTTCCTCAGGTCTCAAAAATTCATGAATTTCTCTAGGGATCCTGGGAGGTTCATATATCAAAGCCTTCCTTATGTTGGATGCAAAAGTATTTATAAACAATAAAAAGTTGTACCTCTTATCATCTCTATCCAAGATATGGGGCCAACTTTGAATAGGCAAGTCGACCCCAACCTTCTTTCTTTCTAGGGTAATTTCCTTCTCAAAGACTTTACATCCATTATATAGGAACATATGCATTGATAATGAGTACCACCAGAACTTCACCCATTGTTTTCCTCCTTGCAATTCAAACAAACCCTCATGAATGTGATCAGCCAAATAGGTTGCATAATCATAAACCATACTACATGCTAGGTACTGTATATGTGAAGTCGGGTAGCTATATTCTTTCTCTAATGTGTTAGGTGGATTGGCACCTACAATTTGGTAAAAAGAATACATAGTCTTTTTGAAATAGTTGGTGAAATGGTTCATTGGGAAAGGCTCGAGCTCCCCATTATCAATCTTAACCTTCCTCCATTGCTTCCCAGTTCCAACCATTGTAGTATGTTGGGGAAACATTTTTTATCTAATGAATACACTAGTATTATTATACTCTGTTATGATAGTATCCATATTCAAAGGGAGCATACTTGAATTTATTTTATACAAATAAAAAGAAAATAAATTTCTTCACTGGTTATTTTCACCATGACCACCCCATCATATGATCTGACTTTCTGTGAGAATGGATCATATTTTGATGCAATATCCTTCAAGAGTTCCACATCCATGTAAACATTAGGGACAATTAGTTTTCTCATATTCAAATTCCATGGGTTACTAAAAGGGGGCCCCAAATTTCTATTTCCAAACCAATGTTGAAACATTTTCCATCCTGTGTAGGGTGCCTTAGAATCCTTGAAAAATCAAGCTTTATCTATCAAACCCTCCTCTCAATAGAGCCACAAAATAGGGCTCTACCCTTCGGCTTCTTGTTGGTGGATTGGGGTAATAGGTCAATAACATCCTGAGACAGGGACCTAGGCTGGGCAAAAGAAGAAGAAGCACTAGGTGCTTTGGGAGCCAAGGTTTTGTGTGCAAAAAGAAAATTCCAACAGAGGAATTTTACCTATTTTATTCCTAATTGCAATTTATGGCTCCGGATGAGAGCTAATTTTGGCAATGTATAGGGCCACAGATTTTCAAAGACAAATATTAGCCTTAATTTTAAATCAATGAAAGAAGAACAAACAAACACATTCATTTTAAAATAGATAAAAGAAAACCCTAGCTCAGAAAATTGGAAAAAGTATGAATTTTCGTTTATGGTACTTACTACTTTCAACCATGTCAAACCCTAGTGCCAACTAGTACAATCTCTGCAATTCATTTATCAACTCCTCATATTGTCTAAGGCACATCTCTGGACCTCAAATAAGTAAGAATCGACTGCACACAAATTTTGGTATGAAATAAATGAGCCTACCAAGTAATTTCTACCATTAATTATTACTCGTGAGAAGCAAAGGAGTTGCAATGGGCGTACTACATAATTTTGAATATGAGCCATTGATTTACAACTGAGTTGGGCATCTTGAACGACTCCGATCGAGTCAAAGTTTGAATTTTCCACACCATTCCAACTCAGATGAATGTCCAATAGGAATTCATGACAAGAAATTCCTGTGTACTTGTGGGCTCCACTATCCTATAGCTACAAAGTGTACATGGTAGCTTCTCGCGGGTCTCAACATTCTTAAAGAACTTGCATCTCACTTTCACGATCAAGTGGGGAATGATGGTGATCATCTTTCATCACTCAGTTGATTCCATTGATCTCAAGGTTTTGGGAATTGAGATGTAACTTAGCGGGTGGGCCCACTCACACGTGGTGACATCTTGCTAACCTCACAACATTTAACTTGTATTCATTTCAAATGGGTGAGCTAGTGGGGAATGACCTAGATGGAGTCTCGTGATCTGGTAACCATTCAACTTGTGCATGAAACAAAGTTATTTATAAAATGGGGCCTTGACTAGGCCAACAAGGAAGATACCATCATAAGTTAATGACTTAGACTTAAGTCATTCATAAATAAAAAATTTAAAACCTTACATGAGGATGAATTAAATGATCGATAATTTCAAGACTTTGGGGCCAGTAATAGATGTATGTCAAGGGCTTAAAAGATAACTAAAGAGACCGGTGACTGGGAAAACCAGTCAACAAAAAATTAGAACATTCAAGGATACAAAATTGAAGGAAATACTAACCAAATAAAACCATTGAACCCTGTTGCCAACTACATTTGACATGTGAATAACAAGCATAAAAGACTCAAAATGTTAGGCATTTTTAGAGCTCTATCAAATCCAAAGAATTAGAGATTCATCTCCCATATTCTTGAAAATTGATCCCTATTTTATGGTGCAAACTAGATCTCAATACAAGAGGAACATGGAAGCCAACAAAGAAACATCTACTTTAAGTGACCTAAGCCAAACAAATTCTAAAATAAATCTTGTTGGATCAACCCTCTAACTAACTTTCCTTCATCATCAAATCAACAAGAGGAAGTTCAAGTGGAGGATCTTACCAATAATCCCTTTGGAATGTCACATGAGGAAATCAATGAAATGGTTCAAAATCTAGAGAATCATAAAATTATCAACATCATGATGAGACTCAATCCTTCACTATACATGCTCAAATTAGCAAAGCAAGGGCCTAAAATCCCCTCTAATTTCAATCTGAGCACTATTGTGGAACCATCTTTTGGGGTCATTCCCCCAATCTCATCCACCATCCCCATCTCATCCACATCTCCATTCCAAAGCATCACTCAAAACATCTTGCAAATCACATCATCTATTGCTCCAACTTAACCCATTGCTAACAAGGGAAGCATATTTATCAATGTATTACAAATACACCCCCTTGTGAAAAATCAAGAATTGTATGCAAACACCATCTTGGGGCAATCCGTACCTCAAAATCCATCACATCCATATGTCCCTCTCACCTTTCATGATCTGAATGACCCAGCATCATCATTTTGTGCAACACCCCAAACCTCTCTCTCCATAACCTCGCAAGGAGAAGGTGACATATTTGGACTAGTGGACATTTTTGACACTACACCATTTCCTCAAGAGATCACACCCCCCACATTTCCACCAATTCCACCATTTCCATCAATATCCACATAACCTCTCAGTTTAGGGCTTCCCCCTTTACCAAATGGAAATCAACAAAATCAGATTAACCCACCAAGCATCAATCAGAGCATCATTCCAAATACTACCACCTTGCCATTGATATCACAACAACAGATGGAAACCATCCCGATAACAAAAACCACAACATCATCAAAACATCATCAACCATCCCCCAAACATCATCAACCATCCCCCAAACATCTCAAAACATGGTCTCTCAAGGACCAACCATATCAATCGCACCATCTACGACTTAAATTCCAAACATCAACACAATGATGCCTCTCATCACCACAACAAGCACCATTCCAAATCCACCTCCACCACCACCACCACCAATCTCAAATACATCAAGCCAATACAACATGGCATTGCAAGCCATTGAATAGGCTGCTTATCAAAAGGCATTACAACAAATCCATAACTGACAAGCTACATAGCTAGCCGCTCAACAAGCCACCCAAGCTACTCAAGCTGCTCAAGTTGCACAACAAGCACTACAAGCACAACAAACATTGCAGGCTGCACAAGCCCAAGCCTTATTGCAACAACAACAAGCCACTCAAGCTGCATAGGAAACACAAGCTGCTCAAGCTGCATAGATTGCACAAGCTGTCGCTCAAGAATAAGCACAGGCTCAAGCCCAAGCACAAGCCCAAGCACAAGCCCAAGCACAAGCCCAAGCTCAGGCACAAGCCCAATACCAAGCCCAACAAGCTCAAGTGCAAGCACAAGTGCATGCATAGTTACAAGCACAATATCTCACACAACAAGCAGCCCAACAACAAGCATTGTTGGTGCAACAATAAGCGCAACAAAAAGCTCAACAATAGGCACTAATAGCATAGCAACAATAGGATCAACAACAAGCATTGTTGGTACAACAACAAGCGTTGTTGGTACAACAACAATTGCAAGCATACTTGGCCCAATAGAATATGCAAACACCATCCATCAACATACCAACCAAT
The DNA here is from genome assembly GCA_007258455.2 of Sequoia sempervirens. Classification (NCBI taxonomy): domain Eukaryota; kingdom Viridiplantae; phylum Streptophyta; class Pinopsida; order Cupressales; family Cupressaceae; genus Sequoia; species Sequoia sempervirens. Next base: position 52,912,181 of record VDFB02358134.1, read on the forward strand.
TAGCCCATCGCACTGACAATTGAACCACCTCAGAACACTTTCATCCCACCCCTTGATCCACAAAATAAGATCGTGACACAAATCAAGTTTCTTTCACAACAAGTGCTCAACCTTCAATCAGGGTGAACCACAAAAATACCCAACAACTTGTGTCCTTATCTGTTCGACATGATCCTTGTAATGAAACCATTCCGAAGGGATTTGAGATCCCCAAATTTTACAAATATCGTGGGACAGGAAATGCTGAAGATCACATCAAGGAATTTCAGGTTCATTGCATGGAAGTTGCATATGACGATACCTATCTGATGCAGCTATTTCCTAGAAGTTTGGTTGGCCACGCCATGGAGTGGTTCTCTTGTCTTCCTCCTGGCATTAAGAAATTCCAAGAAATAGTGAATGCATTCATCAAAAACTATGCATTTTTTTATCAGAATGGATTTCAGTCTAGAGGAACTATCAACTCTGAAATAAGGAAAGAATGAATCATTTACTTCATTCCTACAATGATGGCGATCCAAGGCCAATCAGAGCAAATGGGTCATTTCTGAGGAACAACAAGTGTATACTATCGTATCCAACCTCAATGGAGCCTTGGTATTCCATCTCAAAGTGCAAGGCATAACAACATATGACCAGTTGATCTCCAAGGTGCTCAACATCGAACGAGCCCTTATGAGACAACCTGGGGGATCAACCACATCCTAAACAACAAAGCAATCACCCATCGACCAGTTATAATGACAAACCCCACACATGGGAAAATAACAAAAATGTTACCAATGATGGTGTTGTCGATGCCAAAGTTGTCATCAATGCACCTCAGTAAAACACACCCACACAGTAACAACAACCCCAAAAACACCATCAAAACAATCATCAGGCTAACACAACAACACAAAAACCAATCAATCAAGCGATCAACAATGTTAACAATCAAAGGGGACCACCCAGCAACACAAAAACTCCACCAAGAAGAAATACACCGATCTTGGGGAACCACTCGAGGTCATCATGAAGAAATTAATAAGAGAAAATCTAATCAAGGCTCCTACCTATGAGAATTACCAAGAACCAGATGTCAAACCACCTTGGTACAATGAAAATAAGTGCTGTGACTTCCAAAAAATCAAAAGGAACATGACTAATAGTTGCTTGAGGTTGAAAAACCTAATCCAAGACCTCATTGATCAAAAAATCATAAATGTGGAGCAGCCAGTAGGAAATTCAAACCTCAAAATATACAGAAGTCTAATGCCAAACCATAACAATAAAGGGAACAATAATAATGATAAGGGGAAAGATACCTACAAGAATGTGAATCATGTGTATGACCATGTCATTGCATCCCTTGATGACTATTGTGCTACCATCACCATCAAAGGATCCCATGCTGATTATGGAGTCACTACAAGAGGTGGAAAAATTACCATTACAGGGTCATCTCATCCAAATAGAGCACTCGTACCCACCCCTAGATCTGTTCCTAGTGGTTACAATGTCCTTGATTAGTTGAAAAGAACCCTAGCACAAATCTCTATCATGGAGTTGCTAAAAATTTCATCCGCCACAAGAAAATCCTTGAAGAAGCATTGGCTTCATCAACCATCCCCACAGATCTTGATGCGAAAGAATTCCAAGCTATGGTCAGAAACATCATTACTCTGAATCTCCTTACATTCTTTGATCAAGATTTTCCAGCTCAACCATCTCACAACCATGCACTCCTTAGAGGTCCTAGTGCATAAAAATGAAGTCAAGTGAGTCTTGGTGGATGGAGGTGTAGGTTTGAATATTTGTTCCCTCAAGCTCATTAAGAACCTAAAAATCTCAAAGATTCCATCGACAAAGGTAAAGGAATTACAATCAGAGCATATAATGATCAAGAAAGAGTGTCCCAAGGTACAATCCAAATCCCTATTCAAGTAGGGCCAGCTATCATGGAAACTACCTGTTAGGTCCTGGACCTCAACTTGCCTTATAACATTCTCCTAGGACGTTCGTGGATCCATGCAATGCAAGCAGTAGCATCAACCTTCCATCAATGTGTCAAATTCACATATGAATGCCAAGAGGTCACCATCCATGGATATCCCAAACCATTTTCTTACTGCAATAACTTAGAGGAAAAATACTACAAAATACCTCAAGTGCCTAAAAATGATGAAGGCCTATCAACACCATACATTGATCCAACCACTCTCGCTTCCACTTCTATGACAGAGACACCTGCCACTCTCGCCATCCCCACCATCTCTGATATCAAAGTCAACATCCAAGAAAATGGTTGCATAAACTATAGGATTCCCAAAAATGCTTTTTTTGTAGGAGAGTTACCACAATCTCGCATATCATGAGGACGACCACAATCAAATGAAGCCTCCAAATCCCAAATATCCCCTAAAGGTTATACCAACTTTAGAAGTTGGGGAGATCTCAGCCGAGAAGTAACAGATGAGGACCCATCCCATATCCTATACCAAGACAATAGACCGGAAACTGATCTACTAATGGATGACAACAACAAAGGTTTGCAAATGATGCTCGCAATGAGCTATGACAAAAACTAGAAACTGGGACAAAATGACAACAGGCTTCTAATACCCATCATTCCAGAGACGTGAATGAGAAATATTGGCCTTGGATGTACCCCTCCAAGTATAACCATATGTGGCCGAAATCCCCCAGTTAGGAAAGTTAAAACTCCTTAGAAAATGACAGCCAAAATTTGCTTACTCATATCTATAGGTCGAGTCATAGAGAACTTCACATTTGACATAACTAACGTTTGTAGTAGTAGTGATGATGAAGATCCCATAACCAGCCTACCTATGCTCTTCAAGGAAACCACCCTTCTCATGATTAGTACTATATCATTTGAGCCCATTGACCATCAAAACCATGAAATTTGCCTAGTTTACCCTTAACTCATCGATTATGACCAATGAGGATTGCCAATTCTTGACACATTTTAAAATGATGAGGCACTCTCAAAATTCATGGGACTGTAGGATAATATTCCATGTGGGGATCACAAAGCAGGATCATCGAGCTGGATACACATGCATACTATGGGGAAACGATAGAATCCCTCAATCACAAAAGCAAACAATTGAGAATAATCTCGAGGTCCTTGAGTGAAAACCACACTGTGGCACTCTTCAACCTAAAAATAGTAAAGAGAAAGGACACATCCAATGGTGAAAACCTCTCTGAGGTGCCTGAGGATGGGGGATTCAATATTCCTCTTAGAGCTCTACATTAAGAAAAATCAATAGTTCTAGCCAAAAAATGCAACCCAATTAATTTGGGATTAGAAGAGACACCGCACATCACATTTTATGCATCCATTACTATTAGAGGAACAAGAGCTCTTAGCATCCTTCTTAAAAGAGAGAAAATTCAAGTTTTCATGGAGCTATGAGGACATGCTCAGGCTCAATCTAGAGATTGTGGTTCATCACTTAGAGGTCTACTCTGAAGCAAGGCCAGTTAGACAAAAGCTTAGGAAAATGCATCCTCAGATTGCTTTATTGGTCAAGATGGAACTGAAGAAACTTCTTGATGCAAGATTCATAAGACCAATTGATTACTCAGAGTGGGTATCTAATCTAGTTCCTATTTCAAAACCTTATGGGGGCAGTTGAATATGCACAGATTTCAGAGACCTAAACAAAGCATGTCTGAAAGATGATTGCCGATTGCCTAACATTGACATGATTTTAAACATGATGGCAGGGCATGAAATTCTTTCTCTAATGGATGGTTTCTCTAGGTACAACCAAATAATGATTTCCAGAGAAGACCAATACAAAACATCCTTCACTTGTCCATGGGGGACCTATTGCTAGAACATGATACCCTTCGGTCTAAAGAATGTTGGGGCCACCTATCAAAGAGCTATGACACTAATCTTCCATGACATGATCCAAATTTTTTTTGAATATTATGTTGATGACATACTAGCAAAATCTAGGAAGGGGAGAGATCACATAGCAACCTTAAGTGCCATTTTTGATAGGCTGGAGGAATATAAAGTCACACTCAACCCAAAGAAGTGTGTCTTCAGTGTACAGTCAGGAAAGCTACTAGGATACATAGTGTTAATGAGGGATATTGAAATAGATCTAGAAAAAGTGAAAGCAATCCTAGAGATGGATGCACCCAAAACATTAAAACAGTTGAGAGGCCTTCAAGGTAGGCTTCAGCCCATCCACAGATTCATAGCATAACTAGCAGACAAGAAAATCCCTTATTCTCACCTACTTCACAAGGGAGTAGCGTACAAATGGGATGACAAGTATGAGGAAGCCTTCAACAAAATCAAAAAATATCTACTCACATCTCTGGTCCTCATGCCATCGATCCAAAGAAAGCCACTCATCCTCTATATATCAGCAACAACAACAACCCTCGGTGCTCTTTTGGCTTAGCATGATGAAAATGGGATAGAGAGGGCCATCTATTACATCAGCCGCACAATGGCCAGGCATGAGCTAAACTACTAATTCATCAAAAAAGCTTTTCTAGCAGTAGTGTTTGCTTCACAAAAATTTAGACACTACATGTTGGCGTATAAAATCAAACTCATCGCCAAAATCAATTCCCTAAAATACCTACTGCCAAAGGAAATGCTCACAAGAAGGATGGCTAAGTGGGTCATGATACTATCAAAGTATGACATTGAATATGCAGAGTGGAAAGCAATAAAAGGCCAAGTCATCGTAGATCAGCTTGCAGAAGCACCAATCTATTCAGAGAACCCACTCATATCGAAGTTTCTAAATGAATCAATCTTCAATCTCAACATAGTCGACCATTGGAAACTCTACTTTGATGGCTCCTATATGTAGCATGGATCAAGAGCCAGTGTTTTCTTCATCACTTCATAGGGGGATTGTATACCTAGATCTTACAAATTGGCATTCCCCTACACTAACAACATTGTAGAATACGAATCATTAACCATAGGTCTCATAATAGTAGTGCAGTGGCACATCATGACTCTCAAAGTATATGGAGACTCCCAACTGATAATAAATCAAGTGAATGATGAGTACAAAAAAAAAGGATGATAAGCTGACTCCATACAAAAAGTTAGTAGAGAGCCTCAAAGAATCATTCATTGATATCACATTTGAGTAGATTCCAAGAGCCAACAATAGAGTAGCAGATGCAATGGTAACGATTGGATCCCTACTGGATATCCCTCGCAATGTCCCGAAACATGAATTCTTGGTAGAGAAGCTTCTCATGCTTGCATTTGAGGTACCAGAGTCAAAATTTGTGTGCAAAATCATTGGTCCTGGTGGTCCCTGGTACCATGACATTTTTACCTATTTGTGAATAGGGGTCCTACTTGTTGACTTACCCTCAAGCCTAAAAAGAACCTTTGTCAAGAAAGCATCCCAATTTGTCATCCTAGGAAACACCCTTTACCGTAGGAGCATAGAAGGAACCTTATTACGCTGTTTAAATGTTGAGAAGGCATTGACTACATTAACTAAGGTGAATAAAAGTATTTGTGGTTCACACTCGAGTGGAATGACCTTAGCCAAGAAATTGCTGAGGATGAGGTATTATTGGCCTACATTGGAAAGAGAAGCACATGACTACATCAAAAGGTGCCTATAGTGTTAGCAACATAGGGACCTTATCCATGCTCCAACTCAAGAAATTCATCCCATTATTACACCATGACCCTTTTCACAGTGGGGGCTCGATCTCATTGGAAAGATAACCCCCACCTCATCTAATGGCCACAGGTTTATCATAACCACCATTGAGTACCTTACCAAGTGGGTGGAAGCCATCCCCATGACATATATCACTAGAAAGCAGATATCAAAGTTCATCTTGAACTACTTAATATGCTGATACAATGTTCCCCAAGCTATTATCTTAGATAATGGGACACCATTCAAGAATCAGGATGTTCGTGATCTATGTGAAAAATTCAAAATCCAACATCACTTTTCCACTCTGTATTATCCCCAAGGAAATGCACAAGAAAAAGCTACCAATAAAACCATTCTAAAAATCCTCAAAAAGACAATCAATGACATAGGTTGTGACTAGCATCTGTAGCTAAATCCTGCCCTTTAGGCCTATCGAACCAACATCCGTACACCCACAGACACCACCCCATTCTCCCTGGTCTATGGATCAAAATCCATAATGCCCATCAAGATCGAGCTTCCATCACTGAAAATACCACTGCAAAACCTCATCATAGATGAAGAATATCGAGTCTCAAGATTGAATGAGCTAGAGCTACTAGATGAGCAGCATATGGATGCTTTAAATCATTTTCAAGTCTATTAGAATCAGCTTAAAAGGAGTTATGACAAGAAGATCAAGAGCAAGAGCTTCCAAGTCAGAGAACTTGTCCTTAAGGAGAATAAAAAAATGTCCCAAACCCAAATGGAAAAGGAAAATTTGAACCCGACTGGTTGGGACCATTTGTTATCACAACAAGCTATAAGTCAGGGGCATATCAACTATCAACACCCAAAGGGGAACCTCTGTAGGAGCCCATGAACATCTACCATCTCAAAAAGTTTTATGCCTAAATCCTTCAAGGTATAGAACCAAAAATCCAAAAAAAAATCAGAAAAAGTCCTGAAAAATGGTTACCCTAATGAAAACCTAGAAAATAGGTGTCTTGGTGACAAAAAAAATATTAGAAAAGCAAAAAATCCAAAAAAATCAGAAAAGGATTCAAAACAGTAAAGAGAAAAAAATTGTCCTCTAGTGAAAACCACTTTGGTGGCACTTTGGGCAAGTACCTTGGTGGAAACCTGACAAACAGGTGCCTTGTGTAAATAAGCATTGTCCATCTACCAAGATCTTCATGACTCATTCTACACCATCCATCCATTACACATCCATATTTCATCGCATTCCATATCCTCATCCATCACCCATCTGCATCCGCATCATAGCTTGGTCTTGTGTTCCTATCATGATCCCTCCCAGTACTACTAGACCCATCCTCAAGGTCAGTTTGTATTGCCTTTATTGGAGTAGTCTATTGCATCATGCTAGGGGAATGTTCTAATCGAATCCGATTCATGTATATTCTTGAAGTCAAAAAATCCAAAAACATCAAAAAATCCAAAAAATCCAAAAACATCAAAAAATCAAAAAATTCAAAAAATCCAAAAAACATCAAAAAATCAGAAAATCCAAAAACATTCATAAAATTAGAAAATCCAAATACATCAAAAAAATAGAAAATCCAAAAACATTCATAAAACACCAAAATCCAAAAACATCCAAAACATATCAAAATCCAAAAATAGGTCAAAAAGTCAAAAACATAGTCATCTTGTTGAACTACGAGTCTTTGAACCTTGAATGTAGGAAAGGTTGATCTTTGATCATCCCCTGAGACACTTAGGTCAGTCCTTTTAGAGTATGTCATAATAAAATGGCAATCCATTTGTTCATATCTCATCAATAATCGAGTCTATGCTAGTCGAACTATATGGTCTCTATGTGTATAATGTATGCAAGGCTAATCTGTTGATCAGCCCCCGAGGCCCCTAGGATAGGTCCTTAGGTTAGTCTCTTGGTCAAAATCTTAGAAAACCCCAAAACATTTGTAAAATCTTGAAAATACCAAAAATAGCCTCAAAATAGTTCAAAAAACTCCAAAAACATCCAAATATTTCAAAAAATTCCATCCGTCTCATCTCACTTTCACCCGCAATAACAATCATTCACAATAAATCAATCATCATCCCCAACCTTTGGTAAAACAATCGGAAACAAGTCTGGCAATTCAAAAGTGAAAACTCAAAACGTCAAATTCTAATGTTTAGGTTAGTACGTAAACGAGTTAGTCAACTCTTTGTGTCAATAGCCTATCATCCAATTAGTCCCATATCAAATCATCTGATATCGTCATGTCCTAGGATGAATCCTTCCTACAATGGACATCAACATCAGGCATCACCGTAGTTTAGTCTTGGCTAGTGTTATTGAAGAACATTAGCTTGTTTGTTTACTATATCTTTATCTTGTTGATTTATCTTATTGCGCTCATTCCAAGGATCTCTCGATGATTTCTATGTGAAATATTTAGAGAGATAGGAATGGGGCAATGATCATTATCTTTTTATCTGTTGTGCTTGTTGGATATTCTTGCAAGATAACTTCATCGTGCATGCTTTGTTTGGGTGTTTTAGGTATCTTGTTGACCACATGGGGGCTTTCTTTCCTATGTTTTGGCCTAAGATGTTTGAAATATCTAAACTACATTCTGAATAAGGTTCTATATGCCAGATGTGAACAAGCATACTCCTATCTAATTTTTGACTCAAAGTCCATCACACTAGGTGCAACACCATCCTGGTTCTTTATACCTTGATGCATTGTGCCTATGTGTTTTATCAAAAATAAGATAATTAGTCCTTTAAAAATTCCAACTCCTTAGCAAGAAATCATCATCATCATTATCATCATCTCATGTCTTGTTGGAATCCCTTATTTTCTTCTATGTCTTGCTTTTCACACTAACATGGTACTATGATAGTTAATCAAAATTCATCATCATCAATGCTTCCATCATGCATCCACAAACCGTCAGCACATTACACATTGCATATTGCATATCATATATCAAGTATTAAATCATATCATAACATTGCACTTCTATCATTGCATAATATAGATTAGTTATTCTAAAGTATCATTTGCATCCATCATATTATAAAACATCCCATACCATTATAAGAATTTGCATTCATTTACATCATTTGCATTCATTCTATCATAACATTGCATAAATCATACCATAACACATATAAGCATCTTCACATCATACATTAAAAGCATCCATTTGCATCTCATAACCATCATATTCCATATATATCATTTCATCACATCATCAGCATATCACATCATCATAAAAACACATAAGAAAATATATTGAAAAAGAAATGCACATCATAACATCATTGCATCACATTGCATCCCATATAGAAAGTAAAAAAGCATCCATAAATAGAATAGAATATCACATCAAATCATCATCATTTATCATATATATCATCAAAATATACATTGTCATGGTACAAATCAGGATCAAGTGTGTAAAATATCAAAATAGGCATGAGGCTATCCATGGCTAATGACTGTCTACATCATCAAATCTATCTACATCAAACATTTGAGCTGAACTAATCTTGAACCTCTTTGTCACGAGATTGACCCTCAAATTGAACCTTTTCACTCGATCTTTTGAGGGGGTAGTATACCGACGTAATTCTTCATTCGCTAGGGCAGCAGTGGGGCATCCAAAAAAACAGAGAATTTTTGAATTTTGATTGAGAGCAGTTTATTCTTTGAACCAACGCAACAAGTGCATCGCTTCAAAGAGGGGAAAAATGTAGACATGGAAAATGTACTAATTGACATTGCACATCTGATCCTAACTACTAACACTGTTTCATCCTAAATCATCCCTCAGTCTAACCATTTAATCAAATACCATTATTTGATTAAATTCATCAATTTTCCTCCCTTAATTAAATAAACCATTTATCTGATTAAGTCATTCTCTCTTAATTAATCAATCAATTTGATCTAATTATCTCTATTTAATTAAATAATTCATTTTATTTGATTAAATCCCTAAAGTATATCTCATTAAATTAAATAAATTAAAACCTTATTTGATTTAATCTAACTTCAACTCCTTTAATTAATTAAATAAAAAATCCATATTTAATTAATCATTTTATCATATTCTTCTCATATTTGATTTAAATCAACCCATAAATCTAAATCAGATTTGTCACATCATCTAATCCTTCATTAAATTAATTAACCTTTGATTAATTTAATACTAATTTATGCCCCATCCTCTAGCTTTTGCCACTTGCACATGAAAATAGATTTAATTCATTTATTAAATCCCTATTTTCTCTCAACATGGCATAATAGAGAATATTCCTTCAAATTTGAATTCAAATATAAGTGGACTTTGTCCTTCCAACAAGATATTTATTTCATCTTACATGTCCTTTTTCATTGAGCCAAGTGGCCATTACTCCATTTGACTCTCCCTCCACCTTTTCATTTCACCATTTTCAAATTTCAAATTTATGCATTTATGGGCACATTCATCAAAATGTGCACATCCTTCATCCGTCCATCTCTTGACAAGTGGCACCTTGCCATTGGTTGAATGTTAGTCCCACATTGCTTCATTTTGGGAATTTCTCCAACTTGTCATTCTATAAATAAGAGGTATCATTCCTCATTTTAGCATCGTCAATTTGAGCAAACTTACTATACTCAAATCCATACTCAAGCATTAGCATTCTCATTCATTTTATCAAGTTTATAGCTAGGTTATGCAGGTTTTTCATCATGGAGCATGTTTGAATCTTCATCAAGTGGATCACTCTTCATCACATATCTTGCATCATAGGAGTTGGGAAAGGGCCAATTTTTACATCAAATTGGCACCAATTTCCCCATAAGATCAAGAGTTTGCATTGCTTTTTAATAGGATTTAATCTATCCTATTATTTTTATAGTGTTCTTGCTTTCATTCCTATTTGAGCATTGATGAATGGATTTTATGGGGAACTTAGATTCTAACTTGCATTTCAATCCTCTAATATGTGTATTTGTTGTGTTTTGTAGGTGCTAGGATCTTGGGTTCACACCCACTATGCCCTAGTGTTTCGTGGAATGATGGTAGGACTCTATGTTGCCCCCTCAAGAGGTTGACTAAAAATTTCAAGTTTGAGGTCAAGCTCATGACCCCAATAGAAAATTTAGCTGCAAAAAAATAAAAATTATCTACACCATTGCAAAGATTGTTAAATTCTACCCCATTTTTAAAAAAAAGCATTGAAAAATGCTTCCGTATGACCAAGATATGGTCATTTGAAGATAGGGTAAAAAATGTCCTAATTACTAGTCAATGGAAAAGTTTTCATGATTTCTAAGCATTTGCATCATTTTTCTCACTTTTGCATGTTGAGAATGAATGCCTTTGACTTATTTCCATGTTTTTGACTTATTTCCATGCCTTTGACTTTAGCATTTGACCTAAAAGCTTGCCTTTGATCAGAAAGATTGCCTTTGATCAGAAAGCTCGCCTTTGATTAGAAAGCTCGCCTTTGATCAAAAAGCTCACTTTTGATTGCTCTAGGTTCTTTATCCTTGCTTTTGAATCAAATCCATACCCTCGTGTCCTCGCCTTTAATTGAAATCCATGCCTTTTCATGAAAAGCTCTCTTTTGCTTCAATGACTTCTGAGCATTTGATCAAAACCCTAGCATTTGACTTTTCCTGATGCATTTGACTTTAGCATTTGCTTGGAACCCTAGCACGTGTTTGTTTGTCATCGTTTTTTGTGTCATTTTGCATGTTCAAAGTCGAATCCTAACATCGTGAGTTATAATTATTGTAGGTGGTCATTCTATTAGACAACCAAATCTAGATGGTGGTCCATAGCTTGTCTATAAAATGTTTCCCTTTTTGTTGGGCAGTGTTCTTGATCTTTATTATGTTGTTCAAAGACATATTTCATACATGTTTTTTGTATATATATATATATTCATCAGCCTAGTTGAGGCCTCATATATATGTATCATTTTGTATTATTCTATCACACTTTGTTTCTTGATGATGATGTACTCCCATTTTTATGATGATATACATGAGATATACCTTCAATTCATTCTCATTTTATGCTTCCCAGATGATGATGTATGATGATGTATGCCCCATACATGATACATGATGTTTTAATTGATTTATTATCATCATGATATGTACCAATGACAATATGGATGGAGGATGGATGTTAGTTAGAAGAAATATTTGATGATAGATATAAAAATGATGTTAATTAAAGGACATATTAATGATGGATAGAAATGTGATGCTGTTAGTAGTTGATGATGTTGCTTTTACTTTACTTGGAGGCTTCATAGTTTTGAAAAATCCTGTTTGATGTAGCAAATAGATATGATGCACCAGGGTATTAATGAACAAGGTGACTTTGTATCTATTGCATGGACTTTGACTCTACAAACAAGGAGTATTCTTGCTCATACTGGACATACGAAAACCTTGTTAGAGTGTATGGGTGAGAAGCTTTAAAAACATGTCAGACTAGTAACACAAGAGGTATTAAGAACCTAACATGTCACTACTACACAAAATGCTCCAAAACAACTTCCACACATAGAACAAATCAATTATTTGCCATGGTAGTATAGAAAAAATATCCACAAACAACAAATCAAAATGACACTCAATTGCCCCCATTCCTTATTCTCTAAATCCTTATGGACATCCTCAAGAGATCATGGGAATGAGTCAATAATGTAAATCACAAAAAATAAGACTATAAAAAGATAAAAGACAAAGTTGCAATATCACTTGCCATGTCTGTTTTTGGGGTAGGGCTATTATCTGGTGTTGATCATGTCTATCATAGGAACGGATCCCTTAAGGCATATCGCAGGATATTGTTGGGACTTGTCAAAAAGATAGGTAGTTGATACTTTGGCCTTGTTTTTCAGCTATTTATAGTCAAAACTTTGTGATTGTTTACTTGAAGGTTCTAGGTTTTGATGTTTGCTTTGTTTCTTTGTTTGTTTTTTCAAAGGGTGAGTGTGATGATTTTTTAATTATGGGTGAATAGTTTATTGTGATGGAAAACATGGGTATTTTTTATTTTTCTAAGTTTTATGATGCTATTTTTGTTGTTTTTTGGGGATTGACCTAGGGCCTCAGGGGCTATTGAACCTTTCCTACATTGTACATGCAGAGACCAGGCAGTTCAACCATTTGACTCAAAGCATAAATTATTTTTTGGTATACAACATTGCTAATCTGGATTGATATTCCACTTCTATGTCTAGAGGATATGTTATGGAAAAGCTTACTTGAACTAGTTGTAGGGTTCAAGCAACTGTTGATATCTTAGACTGTTTGAATGGAGGAATAACCCCATGATGTTGTTTTGTTTTTGATATTTTCTAAATTTTTTTTGTCTTTTGTGGTTTTCTAAATGTTTTTTACTTTTTGTTGTATTGAATGATTTTGTTCTTTTGTTTTTTTTTTATGTTTTTTTGGATTTTCACCCTCTTTCCTAGGGTTTAAGATGTTGACAACCTGGATTGATACTCCACTTTTTTTTCTAGAGGATATGTTGTGGAAAAGCTTACTTGAACTATTTGTATGGTCCAAGTAACTATTGATATCTTAGAATTTTTGAGTGAAGGAATAATCCATGTTATTTGTATCTTAGAAGGTTACCTTGGTAGTGTGTTGGTGGTACACCTTGTTTTTGGGATGAACTATTTCGAAGGCTACCCTGATACTGCATTGATGGGATACCTTATTGATGGGATGAGCTATTTTGAAGGATACCCTGATAGTGCATTGGTTAGATACCTTGTTGATGGTGAATTTTTACCCTCTTTCCTAGGGTGTAAGATATTGAAAACTAGGATTGATATTTCACTTTGTTTTTCTAGAGGATATGTTGTGGAAAAGCTTACTTGAACTAGTTGTAGGGTTCAAGAAACTATTGATATCTTATAATTTTTGAGTGAAGGAATAATCCACGTTGTTGGTATATTTGAAGGTTACCTTGGTAGTGCATTGGTGGTACATCTTGTTGTTGGGATGAATTGTTTGAAAGGTTACCCTGATAGTGTGTTGGTGGGATACCTTGTTGATGGGACAAGTTTTTTTGAAGGATAACTTGATAGTGTGTTGGTAGGATACCTTGCTGATGGTGGATTTTTACCCTCTTTCCTGGGGTGTAAGATATTGAAAAATAGGATTGATATTTCACTTTGATTTTCTAGAGGATATGTTGTGGAAAAGCTTACTTGAACTAGTTGTAGGGTTTAATCAATTGTTGATATCTTAAAATTTTTGAGTGAAGGGATAATCCATGTTGTTGGTATCTTTGAAGGTTACCTTGGAAGTGCATTGGTGGTATACCTTGTTGTTGGGATGAATTGGTAAGGGTACCATGTGGTACACCTTATTTTTTTGGCAATGCTTAGATCACAATGTGAGCTAGAAGACATAGATCAAGATTTATTTTGAAGCAAGATGTAAGTACTTGCCCCCCAATGTCTAGCAATGATAGATTATCTTGTGATAAGATAACATGTTTTGGATAGAGTATGCCCCTTTGGACAATGCATCCTGGCTCAGATAATGCTAGATAAGATAGGATCAATGATAGTGACCCATGTCAAGATGTTTTCCATAAGCAAGTGTAATATATACACCAAACATTTTTCAAGATTGAGGTATGTTGGATTGGGATAAAATGGATTGGATTTATTATGGATAGTATGAGATGCTTCCATCTAAAATGGTGCACGTAGATGCTTGATTTTACACATGACACCTTTTTGCTAGGTTTTCATCATGGTACTTGTCCAAAGTGCCATCATAGTGGTTTTCATTGGAGGACGATTTTTCTCTTGATTATTTTCTTTATTTTTTTTTGTTTTTTTTAATTGATTTTTGATGTCACACAAGATTCCTATTTTCCAAGTTTTCCTCATGGTGATAATTTTTTGCTCATGTTTGGACGATCTAGTGGTACTAATGTAGATGCTACTAGTGTTGATAGGGTTGTTGTTGTTGTCATGATGTGTCAACAATATCCTAATTGGAGGAGTTGTTTTGCTAGGATACAAGTGCTTGAATGTAACCCCTGCCAATTCTTATCTTCCTTGTCGATACCGCAGTTAACGTTACCTTGATGTGTATATCGCAATAGAGTTCCCTTAGAGTCCTTATGATAAAGAGTTGATGCCAACGCATGGTTAATGCAAGATTTGGATATCTTGGATGATGAAATTCGTTGAGGGATATGAGATTCAGATGAATTGGTTGACAGTTTGGAACCTTTTATTTTCCAAACTTGGGATGATGATAAATGATGGGTGGATATAGAAATTCGATTGGGACCAACATCTTGATATACCTTGTAGGTTGCTCTTGAAGCTTTCTTTTTCATTGTTGGAATTTTTTGATGGATGAACTTCCCTTTTTCATTTTTCCCCATAGTTTCTTTGACTAATGGAGTTTGATAGGGATGATTTTCCTTCTTTTTCTTTTGTATCCATTTTTATCTTTCTTTTCCATTTTTTTTCTGATTGTTTTTCTTCAATGATTTGTTCCTTTCTTGGGTATAACTTTTTCTCTTGTTGTTGGTCCCAATGATAGTGTGAAAAAATATGTGGATGATGATTCATGATATGACTAGTTATAGCGTTGGTAGAAAATTCATCATAAGGACTCTTCATGCTCTCTATGTTGATGCTTGCATTAGATAAAGTTTCCTCCAATATTATAGAGGTATCATTGATATGTTTAGATCCTTTACTTGCCGAATAACCAAGACCTTGATGCTTAGGATTGCCAATAATCTATATTGGTGCTAAGATACCATGTTCATGTAGGCCTAATCCTTTGTCTTGATGTTGAGAAATTTTATTTGTCATAGGATATGTCTTACCATAGAAACAAGGTGTTAATCCTTCTCTGCTCTATTGTGGATCTTCAACTGTGATAGCTTCTTCATTGATAGTATCCTTCATAGGTGGGATAACTTCATGATTGGTATTGTCAACTTGACCTTGTGAAATATCAGGTTCTAATAGCCCTTCAAAATATATTGGTGCTTCTTTGACTGTTGTCTACCTAATGCTCTACTGCTCATGATTGTCCATTATCTTTTCTGATTTTAAGATACTATGCTCCCTATTTCCATGCTCAATGTCTTCAACCTTCCTGGAGGATGTTTCTGATTTCAATTCTTCTTCTTGATCACTTTATGATAGCTTTATAGATTTTTCTATATCTTGATCATGTGTATAGATGTGAAGAGTAGGTGACTCTTGTTCCGTGGTAATGATATCAAGAGTATGAGACTCTTGTTTTGGATGAAGATCATCTACACATCCATTAGGAGTAAGAATATCATGGGTAGATGTAAGTGTGCTTGGCATATGGATGTGTTCTTTTGGAAAGCCTTGGATGTCTTGGAAGATATCTACCAAGTCATTGTAATATTTTGATGGTAAGGTCTCTTGATCTTGACTTTGTATGGTATTATATTTAACATGCTTTGGTTCACATTCTTGACATGGATCAATTTCAAATAAAGGAATGCCTATAAAAGATCCTTAGATTTCCTCAAATTATGGGAATATTGGTGACAACTCTTGGATTATATTTTCTGCATTGGGTATAAGTGTTGGCTTAAGAGTCTCTTGATCATCAATATGTACTTCCATGAGGTTGGATGATGTCAATATATGTTGGAATGAATCATTGCTAGACTTGGGCAATTGATTTTGATCATGCTTGGGACTAAATTCTTGATGTATGTCCTCTTGATCACTGGATGATGTAAAGAAGTTGTCAATGTGATCAGTGATAGATAGATCTTGATCATTTCTTTCAAATTTTGAGGTTGAGACATTATCATTTGTGTCATTTGTGGTTGGCCCTTGAATGTTAATAGCCATTTCTCCTTGATCAATAAGGTCTTGGATGATATTTTTGAGTGTAGCACATCTGTTCAATGTGTGACCCTTGATTTTTTGGAACTCACATTGTTCATACTTGTTATACCAAGGAAGTTTAAAGTTTGGTTCACCATAAGTTGGACTATCATTGATTTTGATAAGTTCCTGTTGTACCAGTTCGTGCATGGTTACCTCTAAAGTCGCTCCCAAAGGGGTAAATTTTATTTCTGGTTGGTAATCTTTCCTTTGTGGCTTTTCTTGATTATTTTTCTCTTGGTTTTGTTGAACTCTTTGATATTGTGTTTGAGGTTCATTTTGATATTGCACTTGAGGTATGCCTTGGTGCTGCAAAATTTCTTGATATTGCGGATATTGGAAGTGTTGTTGATGTGGACATTGAGGTATTTGTGGAATAATGTCTGTTTGTTGTGGATATGTAATGTTCCAGCCTTGAATAAGGAGTTGATGGTATGTTGTATTTCATTTTCATTTAATTTCCTCAAGATTTATCTCAATTTTATCTAGCACAATTTGATGTTTTAGATTTATTCCTTGATCATGATTTTGAAATCCCTAATGTTGTTGCCCTATTTGATGTTGTGACCCTTGATAAGAGTAATTTGGGTAATAGATCGACATGTATTGGGGATATTATGGTGCTCAATACCCTATCATAAGGTCACTCGGTTTATATTTCCAAGAGGATCATACCTATAGCCATGTGGGAGGTAGTAATACGGGTCTTTCGGGTGCTATGTTTGCTTTTTCTTCCTCTTTGTTTAAGATTATTTATGTAGTGAGAAACTGATGGGTTGTTTCATTTTTCTCAACTATAAATTTTCTCAAACTACTTATGATGTCAATTTGTGCACCCTCAATGTGTGTGAGACAAGGTTGAATAATCAGTGGTATAAGGCCTGGTTATTGAATGAGAGTTGTGGGTTGCCAAATGGTCATAAGGTATGATGGTGTTGTGAGGTGGTTTTCTATGAAACTCAAAAAACCTAAGGCTTGAGTGTTGTTTTGGAATGTGGCTACTTTTCATAAATCAAAATGTTGAAGAACTAGGGTTGATATTCCACTTCCTAGTCTAGAGGATATGTTATGGGAAAGATACTTGAACTATTTGTGAGTTCCAAGTAACTATTGATATCATAGAATTTTTGAGTGGAGGAATGATCCTAATGTTTTGTTGGATTTTGATTTCAAATTAATATCAAAATAATGAGTGATAGACTTTGTGACCAATATGGTTTTCCAAGTATCTTTTTCAAGCAATGACCTTATAAACAACTTCAATTTGTTTTCCCCTAAGTGTTTAGCAAAAATATTGTGAGTTGGAATGGCAGTTTGTAACCTCCGGCTGTTTCCTTTGTGTTCTTGAGTATGGAAAATGATATAATAGCACTGGACTGACTCAAAAGCATGGACTTTATGTGACCTGAATGTCTATAGCTCAAGTTGTGAAATCACAACACCCAAGCCATAGTTACCAAAGTGTTTACTTTGATCAATGTAAGCTGAAAATAAAAACCAAAATGTTCAAAATTCCTTAAGGATAAATCCCTTCAAGGAGTGCAAACATAAGGCTTCTTTCACAAGTACACACTAAATCAAAGGGTTTGTGGTTTTTACGATCTTGTTCAATGTTTTTTTTGATGTGTTCTTTTTCTTTAAGTCAAACAAAAAATTTGATGTCACAATTGTTTTTTAATGTAATTGGGCCAAATTAACATTAACAAACAATTACAACCCTAGTGGAGATAAACCATCCTCGTAGGTGGGCCTACCTCATGCTCCAAAGAGATGATTTTACATGCAACTTATTGCATGGGCCTGTAGTCGGACTTGACAAGTAACTTAAGTAAATTCTCATGAACCACTTTTAGAGAATGTTTTGGATAACAAGGTGGATTCTAAAACAATTAGCTCTTAGTCATGTTCTAGGTATATTATTTTTGGGCACCTACACATTTGGTATTTTGTTCAATTAAGAACATTCTAGCCCTTTCGAGTTTTTATGCATCACAAGGATATTGAGGAAGAATACGTCGGTATAGGACAACTACATCGGACGAGTGATGAAATTTCCTCACACTCACAAAATATTTATATAGTGGTCTAGAACAAAAGTATCGCTTGGGTCGTATATGAGTTCTCCAATGCAGGATGTGTCTCAATAGGTAGGCCCTCTAAGAAGGAAAAATTTAAAACAAATGCAAAGCTCAAAAGTGTTATTCGCTCACCCAAGATTGCCAAAATGGTGCAAGGGGAGAAGAAAAACACTTCCTCTTTCCAATCAATGCATGCACAAAAGACAATTCATCGCAAATTGATTCATTTTAAACACCTGAAGCAATGTTATCCCAAAGACTATGTGAGTAAAAATGAAATGTTCTTTTTATCTTTGCACCAATTGAAGTGTTCAGGACATCAAGCAGTTAAGATAGAAATGGTGTGAAAACAATCAAGAAACATTTTTTTCATTTCAAGCCCCAAAGTTGAAATGTTTCTAAGAAAATCAGGCCTGGTCATTAAATGGTGAACAAATGTAAATCGTACGTGTGTCAACAAAATGAAAAATGTTTTGTGCTCTTTTTATGCACCAAATTTAAAGGTTCCTAATTATGAAAACATGAAATGTGTTCATTTTTAGAGCCGAAAATTGAAGTGTTTTATGTTCTTTTTATGAGAACCAAAAGAGAATTCCTACTTTAGAAATCTTTGAATTGTTTATTTTAACAACACCTAATTGGAAATGTGAGAGTTGTGTTGTTCATTTTTAGAGCACCAAATGGAGATTCCTATTTTAGAAATCTTTGAAAATGTTTATTTTAACAACACCAAATTGGAAATGCGAGAGTTGTGTTGTTTATTTTTAAGCACCAAATGGAGATTCCTACCTTAGAAAGCTTCAAAATGTTCATTTTGAAAACACCAAATTTGAAATGTGAGAGTTGTGTTGTTCATTTTTAAGCACCAAATGAAGATTCATACATTAATAAACAAAATTAATTGGTATCTCCAAAAATCTTGGACCAATTGTCTTCTCTACACAAAACAGGTTAGTATCTTTCACAATCTTGCATAGAAATCCATTAATTCATGCAAAACAACCAATATGTTAGCAAGAAGGGTCATTACAATAGTGCAGGATCTGTGCACTTGTCTTCCAGAGAAAATTCTTAGAAGAAAATCAAAAGCTCATAAATTTTTTTTACAAAAGCTCAGAATTCTAGCAAAAGCTCAGATTTTCTGTATAGGTGCAAACCCAGAAAAAAAGCAATAGCTCAGAAAAATGAAAAAGCGAGGTTTTTAGAAGCAAAAGCATAGTTCCCATGGCAAAGGCACTGATCTTTTGCAAATGCTTAGAATTTTTTCTAGTCAAAAGTGAGCTTTTGCTAGGTAGTTCATGAAATGTCTCAGAAAGCTCCCATAACCCTATAACTTCAACTTAGGTCATAAAAATGTTAGTAAGGAGGAACTAGGTCCCATTGGGCATGCCAAAATGTGTGATGGGGAAGGAATCTATTAGGAAAACGATATGAAATCAAGATCAAAATGCAAGATTTAAATCAGAAACTAATCTAATTCAAAACACTTAATCTATCCTATTCCATCACTCATAAAATGTGTAAATCTAAGCTATTTGAATGAAATGAGATCGTAAGATATTCAAAACAAATTCAAACAACAAAAGAAGAAATTACCATCCCATGTTGGAGTGTATTTGTATGATGTTGGGTTGTTCATATCATTGCAAAGCCTCCATTGCTTACGTGCAAAAGCTTGATGATCGATGCTTGGTTGACTAAAAAGGTTGAAGCTCTATCAATGGTGATTGCAACAACACTTCATTGCATAAGGTAAGTTGAAATTATGATTCTTATTTGTAAGGAGAGAGGCTTGATATATAGAAAAGATAATTTTGAATTGACGGTCAAGATTGCGTTGGAGAGTATCCAGATCAATGGTCAAAATGAGTTGAGGGGATTTCAAAATGAGGAGATTGTGCAAAGTTGATTGCACAATTAAGGTGATTGAAGAATAGATTGGCTAGATAGGGTTTTGATTTCTTATTTAGCAATTGATTGATCAGTTAGGGTTGAGTTAGGAACTAGATGGTTGAGTTAGCAAAATTAGATTGCTTAGTTAGCAAAATAGATTGCCTAGTTAGCAAAATAGATTGCTTAGTTAGAAAAATTAGATTGCTTAGTTAGCAATCCATGTTTTTCTCAATCAAAAAGTGGGTGAGGAATATTAATTAATTAATTCCATTTTGATTTTGATTTTGATTTTTTCTAATTTGAATAGTTTGATTTAATTATTTAGATTTTGGAGGGAAGTGTGATAATTAAATTATTATGATTTAATAATTCAATTAATTTTAAGGAATAAGGTGAATTAGTGACGTAATCAAATAATTGGCGTTGTTTGACTAATCAGGATGAAATAAGATAAGATTAGGACTTTATTAAATAAATGTTGTAGACACCTAAAAATGACCTAAGCCTGCAAGCTTCATTTTTACCACTTTCGTCCTAGCATAATTAAGTCATTTAATTATGTCCTTGGTCCACATTCGACTATTGATTAAATAATTCATAATTATTTAATTAATTCATGTCATTTATTCGTCATGATTATTAAATAAATAAATATTGTTTATTTATCTAATACGTCATTAATTATCTAAGTCTTCCTTTAATTAAATAAATTTCTTAATTTATTTAATCCCCCCTTTGTCATTCATTTCTCCTTGATTATTAAAATAAATAAATGTTATTTATTTATCTAATATGTCATTAATTACCTAGGTCTCCCTTTAATTAAATAAATTTCTTAAATTTATTTAATTCCCCTTGTCATTTATTTCTTCTTGATTATTAAATAAATAAATTTTATTTATTTAATTACGTCACTAATTAGGTTCACTTTCTTTCCAAAATTAAATAAATTATTATTTATTTAATTTTTGTCCACGTTCCACTATAATTAAATAATCATTATAATTATTTAATTATTCATTAGCCTCTTCTCTCATAAATTAAATAAATTTTATTTATTTAATTTGGTCCACTCTCTTGAATTTTGAATTAAATCATTATTTAATTCAAAATGATTCTTTGTCACATTCCTCTATAATTAAATAATTTCTTCATTATTTAATTATTTACTGGTCACTTGGAGTAAATAAATTTTATTATTTAATTTCTCCAGCAACCTCTTTGTCCGTGCCAGTCTTATCCTCCAGATCAAATCTTATCTTTTGACATCTCATTTAATTCCAACCCTTGATTGAATTATCTTATAATTCAATCTTAGCCATTCATTTCTTGACATTGCCCTAATTTTGACCTAACCCTAATTCTTATTGCAACATTCAATCTTGATCATTGATTCTAGGGTATTTGTCATCTTCTCATCCTGGCCGCACATTCAAAATTGTAGTTTTTATAAAATGGCAATTTTGTTCTTATTTTGGGCTCTCTCTCTCTCTCTCTTGGTCTCTCTCTCTCTCTCTCCATCTCATGCTCATTTTCTGTCAACTCATGGTCATTGTCATTTTAGTCTATTGTCAAGTCATTTCTTTCAATAAAATCCTTCAAAACCTGCTTTGGTCTTGTCATTTGTCATAGTTGCTCATTTGAAATCTGAGGGCATCTCTATTTACAGCAAGCTAGGAGGTGTAACAAAAGTTAATCATGGAAGGTGGAGACTTAGGGTAACTTCATCCCTTTTGTTTTCATATTATTTCCTTTGTACTTTGTTATTTCATTGGAATTTTAATGTTATTGTGCTAACCCCTTTAACAAATCTGAGATTTTCTATTGATTACATTGGTGAACTTGACATATTTTAACACATTTTGAGAAATCTTGGAGTTGGGTTTCTTTTTGTTGCAGGTTTGACATCATTGTGGACAAAACCCTAGTTTCTAAAGATTCGACCATAACTTTCAAACGGCTACGTATTTCTCCACATTTTTTTTTTTGCAGATTGGAGACAATGTTTAGAGATTTCATTCCAAAAATCAGATTTTTTGAGGCCGATTTGAATTTTTTATAATTTATTTTATGTTTTTCATAAAAAATTAATTTCGGGAGAAAATAATCGAATTTTTAAGATATGTTTACATTTCTAGAAATCTCTTTGAATTTTGATAGGGGTCTACTCTTTAGTTTTTAAATTTGGATGTGCAATTATTAGTCAAAAAATAGATTTTTTGAAATTAGGGTTTAAAACAAATTTGCTTAGATCTCACTCATGGCTGCCGATCTGATCACAAATGTTTTTTTGCAAATTTGGAATGACAGCATACGACTTCAGTAAAAAACGTAGAATTGTTGGAGATATTTTGTATTTTTTATAAGTTTTTTATGATTTTTAATAAAAAATTAATATTGGGCGCAAAATAGGGAATTTGTCTGACTTCTTTACTTTTCTGGAAAGCTCTCCAAAACATAATATCAGTCTCTTCTTTGATTTTGTATTTTTCAGATCAATAATGTCTTCAAATAATCGAATCTAATTCGGCTATGTGAAAAATATGTATCTGAAATTGCAATTTTCTAATGAGTTTTTTTTTTTTTCATGGCTGCATTATGATATTATTTCTTTTGATTTTGTAGGTGATCATAAGGAGTTTTAGTGGTAGAAATATCATTCATACACAACAAATTGGAAAGCGAATAATCAGGTGCACATATCCCATCTTCCATTTCTTAATCTTGTTTGTCACACATTTCAATTTGGGGCATAAAATTAATCCTTGTTTGCAAACACATTTGGATTTGGGCTCTTAAAAATGAATTTTGTCTTCAATCACATATCAAAATTGGGTCTAAAATTAACCATTGTCTTCCTACACATTTGAATTGGGGTTAAAAAGAACATGTGCTTCTATTGTTTGCATACAAACATTTCATTTCTAAGGGAAATTAATTGTTGTGAGTGTGAATCAAGTGTGTGTGTGATCACAAACACCTCACCTGATTTGCTTTTGTCAAACCCTTCATAGGAGGCCTGCTAGGGGATTTCATCACCCCTAGGGACGACCTCAATCGAAGTGTGAATCGAAAGACACGCTTGTTTGGAAGTTAAAATCTTGTCACTCTTGGCTAAGCCCCAAAGAACTTTATACCTTTGGGAAGTGAAGGTGAAGGGTGGGTTACCCCTTTCTCCCAGCTGTGTGGCAGGATTTTTCTTTCAATTCATTCCTTAGTCAACCTTGTGCAATCTAGCTTGAGACCTAATTGGCCATACCCCACTTGACTAGTCATAGGGCTTGTTGTTGTGTATTCAAGTGCTTGATTAATCATAGCATTTAATCTTGGAAGACAAACTTATCATTGTGCTTGGTGTGTGTGTTTATGCATTTACATGTAAAATCTTGTGTTTGATATTGCCCAAGTCAAACTTCCAATAAAATTTCTCCAC
Organism: Sequoia sempervirens; assembly: GCA_007258455.2. NCBI lineage: Eukaryota > Viridiplantae > Streptophyta > Pinopsida > Cupressales > Cupressaceae > Sequoia > Sequoia sempervirens. Next base: position 52,936,162 of record VDFB02358134.1, read on the forward strand.
ATCATCCAAGTCATCCAATCTCGTCATTCCACATCATCATCTCTTTCATCTAATCAACATCATTTTACACCATGACAACATTTGAAGACATAGCACTAGGGCTTATTCACATGCTTCATAAAGCTCAAACAAATCAAACACCTTTAGACCAACAAATCATTCAAAGCACCCATAACATTATCCAAAAACTTCAAACCAACCAATCACCACAAATTCAACAACTCATAGCACAAATCCAATACCTCATGGCCAACTGTCAAGTCCAACAAGCACATTATCAAGTCCAATCACCACATCAACACATTTCACATCAACCCTATGTGTCACTTACATCATCATATCAACCTCATCCATCCACATATCATGTTACCTCTTCGTCAACCTATCACAACTCTTCTAATTTCAACTCTTATCCACATCAATCAACCTTTCAACAGTCATTGTCCTATTCAACCCCTCCATCATCATCACAACAACAAATCATATCACAAGTCCAAACACCATTCCAACCGCAAGACATTCAACCCCAATCCTATGTGTCACCTTCATCATCATGCCCACAAAACCCATTTACCTTCCATGTTAATGCCACATCGACATGTCCACCCATATCACAACAACAACGTAGCTTCCCAAGTCCACCTTGGCAACAACATCAAGAGCCTTTAAGTCTTAATGCCACCTTTGACAAGGGGAACACCAATCTAGTTCATGCACCCTTACTACCATCCAATCAAATGCCTATCTCTAATCCACCATGTCCTAGTCCTAATCCATTGGCCTCTCCACCTTCTAACCCATCAAACTATTCATTACCCCCACCATCATCTAATCCTTCATCAAATCAATGCCTTACATTTAGATATTTAAAACATAAATTGATGGCATTACATAAATTCACCAATCCACCTACAAAGGATGTGACCCAAGGGCTACAAGTAAGGAATCCATTGTTGCCATGTCATTCAACACATATACTTGAACATACAAAACAGTCCTCAAATGTCATGCCAAGTACTTCAAGTCAACCATGTCATCCACAACCCCTTGAGCCAAGTCAAGAGTCTCCCCTCATAAGTCCAAGTCAACCTCCATCATGCTCCTATGTTGTTGACCATCTAGAACATGTCAAGTCTCTCCAAGAGTCATCCCCTTCTACTTCCATTCAAGCAACCCAAGATGTATGTCAAGAGCCTAATCCTAAGCATGTGGAAACATCAAGCCCTAGTCCTAATCAAGATCAAATCATTGTCATCCAACCTGTCCATAATCTATGTCTCTTTTATGATCAAGATGATATCCATAATGATGAAGAGCCTATCCATGAGCAAGATATTCCAAATTCACCTCCACCTAGCACCACCCATGACCTTCAAATATCCACTTTCCTTGATGAGATACTTGCCTCCCAAGCTAGTATAGAAGATCAAACAAATACCTTGGATCTAAGTGAACACAATGCTAATCAAGATTCTAATGATCCTCCATCACCCATTATCGACCCCATTGCAAGTTCTCCATCATATCCACTTGGTCTTTCCAATAAGGAACTCATGTCTAGTGTTCCACCTACACCCAGTCCCATTGTCCATTGCATACCCCAAGGACACCAATCTCAAGATGTCGGTACTTCCCCCATGGCTCCTAAGTCCACCCCCTTCCATCATAAATCCTACCATACACCTAAGACATATGTTTCCATTCCACCACCGTCATCCTACAAATGTCAAAGGCATGTGACCATACACCTTCCTCCATCCAATTTACCACCATTACTTCCAACTCCTAATACCCCTCCATCCGCTTTTCCACCATTACTTCCAACACCTAATATTCCAATCATTCATAAATACCCTAAATATCCTAGTCATGACCAACAAATGCACACATTGTGTAAACATAAAGCTTCCACTCATTCCATCCACCCCATGGGATTCAAAAATAAAAATTTGGATGTCTCTATTTATAAAGTCAAAAATTCTAAAGGTCTTAATGACTTAGAATACAATTTCAAAAAGTCAAAGCCAAGTGCATCCAAAAAGTTATATAAGCCCATGCCTCCAAAAGAAAAGTCTAAAAACAAAATGGTTTGGGTACCTAAGAAAAAGAAATCAAGTCAAATGAGGCATCTACGTCACAAAAATCCCAACCATCCACTTCCATCCAAAATACACATTCCATTCAAAAATTACAAAAATCCCACAAGACAAATAAAAGCCATAAAAATACTAAGTCTATGTGGGTACCTAAAGCACTTCATCACCCATCTCCTAAGCAAACATCTCCATTGCTTTCTACACCTCGTCCACATCAAAAGCTTCAACGTTTATCACAATGTGTGCAACCATTGGTCATGGTTCCCTTCCATTTCACAACAAGCCCTTATACCTCCATCTTGTCACCCCCCATCCACTATCCTACATATCTTCCCCACCACCTTCCTATGGTCCATGCTTTTGGCTAAGCCTCCCCATTCATATTTTGCATAATTCCCATATAAGTCCTATATCTTCCCTCCATAATCCTCCATAATACACATCATAATCCATCATCTACCTACTCTATCTCCATTTCATGTCATCCCTTACCAACATCTATGAGCATAATGACATTTGACATGGTCCATGCAATGATATCCATTTCTAGTGGGACTATCACCTTTCATGCAACTAGACACTTGAGTCCCTCCTATCCAAAAGTCAAAAAGTCAAAAAGTCAAAAAAAAAAAAAAGTAAAGAGAAATCCCTTCATCCAATGGTGAAAACCTGGTAAACAGGCGCCTTGGATAAGTACCATGATGAAAACCTGGCAAACAGGCATCATGTGTAGTTTGATCTTCTATGTCACTTACACTTGGGGGCACAATGTCTTATCTATCCAACCTATTATTTTTATGTCATATCATTTCCATCCTACCTACCATCTTTAGCCATCATACCTACCTATCATATTGGGTCCACTTATCCACTCTTCTCCTTTTGATCTTGAGGAAGATATAGGGGCAAAGTGTTGAAACATGTTTTTTGGGTATCTCTTGACATACCTCATCCTATTTAAACCAATCATATCATTATCCTATTGTCATTAGCTTTGTCACGAAAAATCCTAATTCTTGTACCTAGAATGGGGCATGTCATTCCTATGCGACATAGTCTTTGGAGATCACATCCTTGCTCTCTTATGCATACATCCATTTTATCCATTAATCCCATTTATCTCCTTGCACCTAGACTTGGTTTTCCCCTTGTCATTGGTATCTAGCACAAAGGCTACCCAAATTTTCATCCATTGACACCTCAAAAATGTCAAAAATCCAAAAAAAATCATAAAATGACAAAAAGACAAAAAAAATCATAAAATGTCCTAAAAAAAAAGACAAAAAACATCATAAAATGCAAAATAAAAATAAAAATCATAATAAAGGAGTCCGGAGAAAACACAAAAACATTCAATCAATGTCAAAATCTAAAATGGAGTCAAAGTCAGTCATGTCAGTTAGTCCATGTCATTGTCGAACTACGTTGTCTCTGCGCATTTGCTACGTAGGCAAGGCCATCAGTCGATGAGTCCCCGAGACATTAGGTCAGTCCTTTTAGGTTGGTCAAAATAAAATCATGGCATTTGTCACAATCGTCACATCGGTCAAATAAGTTAGACAGTCAAAATCAAACACAAGACAGTCATTTGAAACATCAATGTCAAAATTGGTCAAAATTAGTCAACACAGTCCAATTAATCATACAGTCAACAACAGTCAACTTGCCAAAACATATTAGTCAAAACAATGTCAGTCTCGTCACTCTTTGGTCCTCTTCAAGATGTGTCCTTCTTGGAGTTAGACCTCATCAAAATGTCCTTTGCCTTTTCAGGATGTGTCCTTCCTGACAATAGGCCCCGTCAAACCGTCAACACCGTCAAATTGGCAAAACTCTTAAACTGTGAAAATTGTCAAATCGACAAGAATTCAATCTTTGGCAAACAAACATTGGCAAACAAAATAAAATGGTTGTTAATCTTTCTGGTCTATCTTGTCTTATATTTTGACTATCTTAGCTATTTTGTCTTATATTTTTATTTTCTTGTCTTGTGGTCATGTTACTAGCTACCTCGAGGATGTCCCATGAAGGATTTAGAGGTGCAATGATGTCTCCTGACCTATTCTATTTTCTTTGATTGCTGTCTGTGGATTGTCTTGACAAAAAGACTGGGGCAACTTCGTCCTTAGTATGAGTTAGGACATTCCTTGTCTGTGACTGTCTGTTTTTCAAGTGGATGACCTTGCACACCTTGGTCTATGTCATATCATGGTGTTTGTTGTCCATTTGTGTCATTTTTACCGCCCAATGATGATTAAGAGCAATAAATATTAGTCCTATGGCAATGTTTTGAAGGATTTGGTCTAGGAACTAACATGCATCTTCTTTAGTCATGTCATCTTCTCTAACTCGTCTCATATAGGCATTGCATCCATATCATCATCCATATCTTTTGCACTAACATTTCTTTGTCTCTTCATATTCTAGTCTTCTCACCAATTTCGAGAGCACACCCATGTTCTGGGAACCTGTCTATCCTCTCGAGGGGGCATACCGATACCCTCCTCGTCATTCTTCCTCATCTTATTTTGCACTGGGGCATTCTTTGACTTATTTTTCTTTGTCACAATGCGACAAGCGACATTATGACAAAGAGGGGCAAAATGTAGACACCTAAAAATGACCTAAGCCTGCAAGCTTCATTTTTACCACCGTCCCTAGCATAATTAAGTCATTTAATTATGTCCTTGGTCCACATTCGAACTATTGATTAAATAATTCATAATTATTTAATTAATTCATGTCATTTATTAGTCATGATTATTAAATAAATAAATTTTATTTATTTATCTAATACGTCATTAATTATCTAAGTCTTCCTTTAATTAAATAAATTTCTTAATTTATTTAATCCCCCCTTTGTCATTCATTTCTCCTTGATTATTAAATAAATAAATGTTATTTATTTATCTAATACGTCATTAATTACCTAGGTCTCCCTTTAATTAAATAAATTTCTTAAATTTATTTAATTCCCCTTTGTCATTTATTTCTTCTTGATTATTAAATAAATAAATTTTATTTATTTAATTACGTCACTAATTAGGTTCACTTTCTTTCCAAAATTAAATAAATTATTATTTATTTAATTTTTGTCCACTTTCCACTATAATTAAATAATCATTATAATTATTTAATTATTCATTAGCCTCTTCTCTCATAAATTAAATAAATTTTATTTATTTAATTTGGTCCACTCTCTTGAATTTTGAATTAAATCATTATTTAATTCAAAATGATTCTTTTTGTCGCATTCCTCTATAATTAAATAATTTCTTCATTATTTAATTATTTACTGGTCACTTGGAGTAAATAAATTTTATTATTTAATTTCTCCAGCAACCTCTTTGTCCGTGCCAGTCTTATCCTCCAGATCAAATCTTATCTTTTGAAATCTCATTTAATTCCAACCCTTGATTGAATTATCTTATAATTCAATCTTAGCCATTCATTTCTTGACATTGCCCTAATTTTTACCTAACCCTAATTCTTATTGCAACATTCAATCTTGATCATTGATTCTAGGGTATTTGTCATCTTCTCATCCTGGCCGCACATTCAAAATTGCAATTTTTATAAAATGGCAATTTTGTTCTTATTTTGGGCTCTCTCTCTCTCTCTTGGTCTCTCTCTCTCTCTCCATCTCATGCTCATTTTCTGTCAACTCATGGACATTGTCATTTTAGTCTATTGTCAAGTCATTTCTTTCAATAAAATCCTTCAAAACCTACTTTGGTCTTGTCATTTGTCATAGTTGCTCATTTGAAATATGAGGGCATCTCTATTTACAGCAAGCTAGGAGGTGTAACAAAGGTTAATCATGGAAGGTGGAGACTTAGGGTAACTTCATCCCTTTTATTTTCATATTATTTCCTTTGTACTTTGTTATTTCATTGGAATTTTAATGTTATTGTGCTAACCCCTTTAACAAATCTGAGATTTTCTATTGATTACAAATGTAATTAGTTGAAATGATGAAATGTGAATTCATCAAATAATATTGTCTTATTCAAATAATAGTAGAATTAGGTTTTTGAGACTTTATTAAATAAATGGTATTTATTTAATTTGTCGAGAAATGATGAAATGTGAATTAATTAAATAATGTTATATTATTTAATTAATAGAGGAAATAGGGTTTTGAATGTCGTTCGATGCCATTTGGTGTGTTGTGAGATGTCATGGGATGATTTCGAGTTGATTTGAGAAGTTTCAGAGATGTTTTGAGATATTTTGAGGTGATTTAGAGATGTTCTAAGTCGTTCAGGGGTCATTCTGAGACGTTCTAAGTTGATTTAGAGTTGTTCTGAGTCATTTTGAGGTCATTTCAAGACATTCTGAGTTGATTCAGAGTTGTTTCGAGTCATTTCGGGGTCATTATGAGACATTTTGAGTTGATTCAGATTTGTTATGAGTTGTTTCAGGGTCATTCTAAGATGTTCTAAGTTTATTCAGAGTTGTTTTGAGTTGTTTCGGGTTTGTTCTAAGATGTTCTGAGTTGATTCAGAGTTGTTTCAAGTAGTTTTGGGGTCATTCTGAAATGTTTCAAGTTGATGCAGAGTTGTTCTGAGTCATTTCAAGGTTGTTACGAGACATTCCAAGTTGATTCAAAGTTGTTTTGATTCATTTTGGGTTGATTCAAAGTCATTCCAAGTTTTTTCGGGGTTGTTCCAAGACATTTTAAGTTGATTCAGAGTTGTTCCAAGTCATTTTGAGGTCATTCAAAGATGTTTCGAGTTGATTCAGAGTTGTTCCAAGTCATTTCAGGGTTGTTCTGAGACATTCTAAATTTGTGATAAGTGTTAAGTCAATTTTACATGTCTACAAGTATTTATTTGATCTTAGTTGGGTCTATAGAAATTCCTTCTGCCGAAATCACATGACCTAGGTAATGTACCTCCTTTTGGAATAATGTACACTTGGAAATTTTACCATACAACTTATGCTCTCTTAAATGTTGTAGAACCATTTCTAAATGTTTGCAATGCTCTTCCTCATTTCTAGAGTAAATTAGAATATCATCTAGAAAAACTAGTACAAATTTTTTAAGATAATCCCAACATACACTATTCATTAGGTTCATGAATGTTGCAAGTGCATTTGTTAAACCAAAGGGTAAAATGGTGAAGTCATAGTGTCCATATTTGGTTCTAAATGTAGTTTTAAAGATATCTTCATCCTTAATTCTCAATTGGTGATATCTTGATCTCAAATCTATATTAGAGAATATGACGACACCCCTTATTTGATCAAAAAGGTCATCAATGTGTGGCAATATATAATTTTTCTTAACCATGGCTTCGTTAAGCATACAATAGTCAATGCACAAACACAAGGTACCATCCTTCTTTTTAACAAAGATGACTAAAGCTCCCCAAGGTGAAACACTTGATCTTATTAGTCCTTTTGACAACAATTCATCCAATTGTGCCTTAAGTTCCATAAGTTTAGTGGTTGTCTTCATATAGGGTACCTTTGAAATAGGTTCTGACCCTATAACTATATCAATGTAGAGAAACCAAATATTCTTTTTGGAGGTAACCCTAGTAAATCATCTAGAAACAAATTCAAAAAAAATCTTAATATTGGATACTTCTCCATATTTGATTTTCCAATTTCATCTATTTCACCTTTTTCAAGTTCTTGTAAACTCTGGAACTCTGAATCATATTATCCTTCTGAAATTCTTCAATCTTTACAACAAAGAGTTTATACCCTTTCTTCTTAGATCTTATTAGTTGCATTACAATAATTTGTAGAATTCTAACCTCTCTTGGTACCCCTTGGAATTTAACTTGATTTCCAAAATCATCTAAGAATTCTACAATCTTTGTATGGAAATCTACTTTAGCACTATGTTTCCACAACTAATTCATTCCTAGGATAACGTCATATGATCCTAGAGGTGTGACATAAAGGTTTACTTCTATAGAAAAACTGGATAGTTCTATCCTAGCTTCAAATAGACATTGATCCACCTTTGCTCTTGTTTGGTTTGCATAATCTACATCCCAAGAAATTTCCATGTGTCCCACCTTCCTAGATAATTGTTTAGCTACTCTAGGTGAAATGAAATTCTCAGTTGCATCAATATCAATAAGAACAAAAATAGGTAAGCCAAACAAAATACCTAGAATTTCAACTAGAGTTACTTGGTACTTTGCATGATGATCATCCACAACTGCATGTATCTTTTGCTGAAACATTACCTATTGGGTGGGTAATGGATTACCATATGGTCATGATCCAAAAGTTTAATTGGGACACTCACTAGCATAGTGATCCCCTCAACATATAAAACATCCCGTAGCCAATCCTCTTTTCCCTATGGTTTCTCCAGACTTGTTGGTATTACCCATGCTAGAGTCATTCCTTTTTCACTCTCTCCTAATCTCTTTTGCATTATTACAAAATATTTTACCCTTTTTCCTTGGAACATTTTTCATATATTCCTCCTTCTTTGGAACTATCTTGTTAGGAACTTCCACCTCCTTCTTTTTTTCTTGTCTTTCTTGATGAGTGGAATTAGCCCTAAGATTTTTCTCCTACTTAATTGCTTTTTCATATACAAGATCCATTGTTATTGAACCGTGCATATCCACTTCCCCTCCAATCTGACTGTTGAGTCTCATTATAAATTTCCTAATGTAGAAGCACTCATCCTTATGATATATGGGAACATAGCACATAAGTCGATTACACTTCTCCCAATATTCATTGACTGTCATGTTACCTTGCTTTAGACCCTAGAAATCCAAGAGTTTTTGGTCATAGTATATTTGTGGAAACCATCTCTTATGGAAAATATCTACGAGTTCCCACCATATCAACTTCCAAGAATTAATATTGAGTTCTAACTTCTTGTTTATCCACCAATTAGAGGCTTATCTAGCTAACTGAAACACACCCCAAGCAACTTTAGTAACCTTATTATAGTTTTATATTTCAAAATACTTTTCCATTTGGACAAGCCACACTTCAGCCTCATTCATCACCTCTAGCACTACCATCAAACTTGGGTGGAATAATCTTCTTCATGTCCCTAGAAATTTTGGAAGCCACAACCTTCTTATTCCTTTCCATGGAAGGTGTAGGTGATTTTTCCTTCTCATGATTATGGGTTTCATTATGTCCATGGGAAGATTTTTCTCCTTCATGCTCATTAACAAGTACTTCCTTTTCTACCCTATCCTTAACTCTTTCTTATTCAAGGTTAGCCAAACTTTCCAAGATTTGGTCAAGCCTAGCCTCTATTCCAGTGGTTCCTTTTCCAACCTCCTAACTTCCACCAGGATTAGTTCATGTCCTCACCATCCTTATGTAATCATTCTTTACTTGAATTTTTATCCATGTTAGACTAAAATTTGTTATCAATTATCTTATGGGAAAACATTTAGAAAAAGGCATTCATATGCACACAAGAATTCCACATAATGCTAAGCACACACTTCTTTTGATAAACACATAATTTTATTCATTTTGTTAGGATTTCAATATCCTTTCGATTACTTGGAGTGACTATTTAGATAGTCGAGTAGAAAGAATCCTTTGGATTAACTCTTTGACACATAACTTAAAGGAGTATAGCCTACAGACTGAGATAGTTGTTGTTCCTTATCTTTCTATTCATCTCTCATTTTTTCATACCTATCCCAAAAAGGATAATAACCTTTGGATTTATCATCTAATACCTGGCGGTGTCCTTAGTACATATCCCTCAGACTCGCTACTTGAAGAAATTAATATTACTTTAGCCAATGGAAGAACCCTAGGATCCCTAAAGATGAATGTCAGACTAACACTTTCTTTTGAAGGCATATCCCTAGAAAGTGGTAATGACTCAAACTTTTCTGGTGAGATGGTTGGTAGGTAATTGTACATAGCTTCTATCTTCATCTTTCTCTTCACATCACTAATTTGAGAAAGTGCATGACTAAAGGTTTCAACGTCTCTCAACTAGACAACATTGTTGTAGTTAGTTACCTCTATGGTTCTAATGATGGCTTCCCTTTCCTTCTTGGCCTTGAGGTAACACTTGTTTCCGATTACTATATTTCGAGCCATTAATCTGAGATGCACCATCCTAGCATAAGAATTCATAACATTAGATAACATTGGATGAAAATAATGACAAGCTCATAGGTTCCAAAGCTAAACTTGGAAGCTCTGATACCACATGTAACATACCAACCCTTAATGAATTAAAAATTTCTAAATTTACACCTTACAACTAAATTAACTAAGTAACAAACCATTTCCATAAAAAAAATTCTTTCTTTATTAAACAAGATGCATTACATAATACAACATGGATTTCCATTTCATCATAATGAATCATAAGTTACATCAATACAAGAATGCATACATTTACATACATAGCTCAAAGAGCTTTAGAATAAATAGTTGTAAGATGACCTGAGATCCTTCCTTTCAAATCTTTGTTCTTCTATCACTTGATATGGAGGATAAGCATCACTCAAGCACTTTTCCGCCAACCACGAACTCTTAATGTGGTCCTCCACACATCTATCATTCAATAGATGGACCTTCCCTTCGACAAAGAGATTGGTAGAGTAACTAATAACGACAAACAACTGAGCATAGTACTGTTGTGTCCCACACAACTAGAACTTGTAATCCCACAATCTTGAACTAGCATGTAATATTGGATCACGGTGAAGTAACAATGGTCTCGGTAGTCACACAATCTATAGTGGAGTCTTGGACATTACACTACTTTGGCCAATGTGTTATATTTAGTATTCCTACTGAGATTCATCTATCGCATACACTACTCAGGGTCAATTTGACCTAGGGCTATCTTAAACTATGAGTAGGTATTCTCCTTCAATGGATATTTTGTCACCCCAAATTAACATATTACCATTTTAATTGACTTGGAATAAACCTACTTAACAAGTAAGTACACAATCTCCCTCCCATACTAGATTAACTATCCTATGAGTAACACAAGCTTTCCTAGTAAGTTATTATAACCTAACTAAGTGTATCTCAAGTGCCTCTTGTATTCAATCATGCCTAGTACATAATATCTATGATATACACCAAACTCCTATTATGGAGTACTTACAAGCACAACATAAAAACAATGTAAAAGCTTCAATTTACTTTTCAAATACACTCTAATACCTCTAATGCACACATTGGAAAAGATATTTCAAGAAATCATGGAAAACATATCATTTCAAAGTAAATAATAAAGAAGAAGAGATTCTCATGCCTGTTATCCCTTATCCAAATTAATGTTAGCAATGCAGCCCTCTCCAATAGTAGTTAGCTTAATAATCGACTTCTCAAGAATGTCAAAAATAACTCTACCTCACAAGTTGATAGCTTACTCCTCTCAAATATCAATGTTTCCTCTCAACCCAATAGAACACTCACTATTTCTCACTCACAATAAGAGACAAGTTTGGCTAGGAATAACATAGAAATTATGAATTTCAAGAGACATGTGTAATTTCCCTTGGGAAAGAATGCATCCTTACTAATGAAATGGCTCAACTATTTATAGAGCAGCCTAGCAACCTCATGGCCTACAGTTTAGGCATGTAAAAGGACAACAAGCTCCATGGAAAGCAACACATGAACATAAAAAAAAGGTGGCAATTCCCTAAGCTCAAACTCATAAAAAACACCTACAAATCAGCTTACAACATTAACAACAAATTCAAGACATTCAATTTGCATATGCTTAATTTAAAAAGTCACAAAGAATAGACATCTAGAAAACAACTTGGATTTAAAGGTGATGCCAATTCTATCAAGTTCTTTCCTTCTTCTTTGGTGTGGTTTTACTGCTAATAGAAATAGTCAACTTCTTTTTTTTAACAACAAACACCCAATGATTTTCATATAGGATGAGCCGACCAAAGCATTTACCATGATTGAAAAAGTCAAGGTTGATCTTGCCAAAGGAATCGACCAAGTCTATGCATTAAAATGGACACAAGAATACAAATAACAAATGCAATATACAATGTTTTATATCGCGTGTCACTTCAGTGATAATCGGTTCACAAAAATAGTAATAAGCAACTTCATACAACTTCAAAGAATATAGACATATAAACTATTATCGACTTCCAATTTCATAGTCACTATCAACCTCTATTTAAGCAAATGACAGTCAATTTCTATTAACATATATAATATATTATATATATATATATATTTATATTTAAATACCATCATCTATATATATATCGTAAGCCAATAATGGAAGCATACATTCGATATATATGTATAAATGTATATACCTCTATGTACACGTATACGTAGGTATATCTATATCGATGCATCCGTATGAGCATGTCCATTTGCCAACGTATGCATGTATCGATATACATATACATATGGATATGTGTATATATGATACTTATATATATGTATATGTATATACATACATATATATATATATATATATATATATATATATATATATATATATATATATATATATATATATATATATATATATATATATATATATATATATATATATATATATATATATATATATATATATATATATATATATATATATATATATATATATATATGTTCACATCCGATTCACATACAACCATTCACAATCACCATCATATTATTAAGTGTTTACATGTGGTTAGACCCCATTGACATGTATGTGCATATATATATATATATATATATACATACTTCCACATGCATCCCACTTGTCAATATAATTGTAATCGTACAAGAAGATCTCTAAATCTCAATAGATAAACATCACCTGGAATAATGCATGCAGTAGTAAACAAGACTCTCAAATGGAGACATATTAGCTAAGGATGACTTACCTACTACCCAAAAAATGACTTAACTCAATCATTCTAATGTGGTGTATGTATATGCTCAGATAGTTTACTTTACTGGTTACCCGACCAAGATCTTCACTTGAGTGATACTTCCCCTCAGCCTAGAGGAATGGAACACATACCTACATCCACTAATACATGCACACGATAGTTAATTGTTCACAATATATGTATTATACATAAAACATCTCAAAGAGTTAGAATAATAATTCAATAACCATCCATTCACATATATGCAGTATTTCCCCATGAATAACCTCAATTGAGATAACATCAAATGAGATAACATTCACATTGATAACAAGGTACAAGAATAATTTATTCATCTAAAAAATTTACATTACATTCATATTTACCCTATGTAGTAATAGTAAATAGTAACTACACAATTGGGGTGTAACAATTTCCTTCCATAGGTAATCATTAACCTCAAAAATAACCTTTTCCCCTTTCCCAAAAATACAATGGTATCTCCATCAATAAAGTATAAGCATAATTTACCCCCTTCAATGGATGTTCCAATCCTAGGTATAACATTTTCTAGTCTACACATTAACTATGCATAAACAACTTATCAAGCTATTCCCTTCAATGGAAAATCTAGTCCTAGGAATAACTTTATAATCTAAAGTATGAGTTCATAAGCTTCATCTTATCATAGAATATGCATTCATAATTAACTAACTCCATTCAAGAATATATCATGACAATAAGTGATTCTCATCAAGAGTATAATCTGATTTAATAAATGACCTCAATCAAAGAATATTCATCTCAATAAATGATTCCATTTGAGAGTGTAATCTCCTTAGTAAAAGGGTTATTCAAAAAGTAGAATCTTGTCAAAATATGACTTCACACCAAGAGTATTAAGCAACCAATTAAGTAGCAACTCAAACTCAATAGGTAATCCCACCTATGGCTTTAGTCAAATAGTAATTCATAAACTCAAGTGATCAACTTAGTCACATAGGCGAGTCTCAACCTTGGTATACCATAATCTTGGATATAATCAATAATCAATAATCACTATGATTGCGTAGGTTAACGTCAACCTATGTGCTTTAAAACAATCTCAACTACATAAACCATCCAAGTAGGTTATACTCAACCTATTGGTTTCAATAGGTAATCAAGTAAATATTCCATCCTAGTAGGTAATTCTTAACCTAGGGTTTCATTCATTAATCAATATACATCTCGACCCAAGTAGGTTACTCTCAACCTAAGGTTTCATTCAGTAGTAAAATAACATGATCAAGTGATCAATATGACATCTCATCCTATCATATCTTTCACACTATCACTATTGTTGTTTGCTAAACCATATCATTCCTAAGGTTTCCTAGCATTATAAGCTAACAGTGTCAAATCACTTCATGACAGTGATACATTTCACATTATACATGTAGTGTAAAATATTTATGTATAGAAACATCATCTGAGTTCCCATACAAGTATATAAGAGTATTTATTCACTTCCTTAAGCTATTCATGCTTTCATCAAATCTAGTATATGATACAATTGATGACATCCACTCCTTAATATTGATTATATAATAACACCCACAAGGAAATCATAACATTTACGAATCTTTTCCTTTATATAAGCAAATAGATCTTTACTCTATTTCAAGCAATCTAATGTTTTTCCAAAAAGAATACAAGACATTCAATCATTCACAAAAATAGATAAACATAAAGAGAGTAGAATATCCTATTATGCACTATAACCAATTGACCCATTGGTTCTTAAGCTTGACCCCCTCCCAAAATCAGCTTAGCAACAAATCTTCTTTAATCCTCTCACTAAGTTTCCTTACTATAACTCTCAACAATATGAGAATCTCTCAATAAAAATTACAATAGAATGGAGCAGTGTAATGTTGCATAGAGAATTATATCCAAATGAGGTGAGAAGGCCTCATATTTATACCTAAAAACTAGCATCTACAACCTATAAACAAGGATTATGCTATGATACTTCTTAGCCATATACCATCGACTCAGCTTAATAAAGAAAAGGTGGCATATTCCTATAATAATACTCATCAAAACTATACAACAGATTGACCTAATGCTTGCCAACATTAGTTTGGCTATTTCATAAAGCACATGCTTCATTCAGAAAATCAACTTTCAGGCTTATAAGACTTCTAAAAGAACAATGAACTCATATTATGGCACCAAGTATTCATCTCATTTCCTATCTACAAGCTTGTTGTTTTAAACAAAGGAAATAATTAATCATTGTTTGGCTACGTATTACTTAGTCAACTTGGACCAAGGCATGGAAATTGACACATTGCAAGGAATCGACCTCCATCATTATAGTGTTGTTTAATGTTTGACTTAGTATGTTTCATACTATAATGCACAATAGTTTATCATTGTGTTAATAAACTTTACACAATAGATTTAAACTTGTATTTCCATCACCTACTATTATTGATATTTTATGTGGTTTAAATACTTAGCATTGCACCATTCTATGTAGTGCTATAATCACATTGTATCGACCATGGCTTATACTCTATAAATCTGCCAATAGCTTATGTGTTTTCAATGCATTAACTCCTTGACAATATATGTGGACTTTGCATTGATAATACTCACTTTACATTATGCAACATGTGGCCTTATAAGTCTTTGTGACTTGGTTTTATATTTTGTTTTAAGTGTTGGCTCGTAGGTATAAATTTTTCTTGCATATTTCATGCCCTCTCATTTATAATAGTATGACCATTTACTTTTTATGTGTTGGCTTTTATCCAAACATATTATCCTTAAGAGGTCCATGCTAGAATCTCAAGATACTTTATAATGTATATAGTATTAATATACATATATTATATATATGTGTGTATTGATATATATACATGCATATATTTATATATCAACTCCTAAATTTGAAGAATGTATCATTTGATATCCGAATCTATATATCAACATTATCATTTTCATAAACAATACACATACGCATATACACATTAATTTAATATGTTTATACATCTTGTTAGAAATTTAGTACTTGAAATATATAGTATATAGTTAAATTAATTAATTAATATGCTAATGTTAATTTAATAAATAAGTTTAGTTTTGGTAGTTTCTTTCTCATAAATAGTTTTATACGAGAATAATGGCCTTTTCAAAGGAAAACTATGTAATAGTTTGGGTGTAGTGTGAATGACCAAATTTTGGTTCAAGAGCAATGTCATTTTTTTCACTCATTTCAATATGGTATTAGAGTAGGTTTCTTCCTAGACATCTCTCTAATCTCCTTCCATTTGGTTTTTTTCATCCAAAGTGGTTTTTAGGTACTATAGTGAGGACCATGTGCAACTACTATTATTTTCTTCCATTCTTACTTTTGTCAATAGGTGAGCAATGTAGACCATGCGCAAAACCCTTTTGACTCCATCATTCATCTGCATTTCTTCTCTTTCTCTCCACCTTGTTCATTATTGCCATTGTTTATCACTTCACTTTGTTCATTGTTATCATCCCAAAAAATGAATTTAAATAATATATAGGGAAATTGTTCCAGGCTGCCCAGTTTTTAGATGAATTTTCAAGCAAATAAGGTGATTGTTTTGAGGTGAATTTTCAAATGAATAAAAGGAGTTCTGAAAAAAGCTAGTTAGTGCACATTTTTTCTTTATGCATTTTTCCTTTTATAAAGGTCTCGAAATATTTCGGGAGTGCTAGATGATTGTGGAATAACGATGTATGAATTGGAGAAGATAAAATAACCATTTCATATATTGAATGAGCACACATATATTCATCTCTCTATTGAATCTTAATATTGACTTTAGAAGGAATCACGGTTATTGGAGACTTAATATTGTTGCACATTGACGATTAAGTGGAGATTCCATTATATGATGACTGCTAAAGGATATTGCAATTATGCGAGGAGGGTTTCTATCATTTGTCGTCAACATACTTTCCCTACTTCAGAATTATGTAAGATTATTATTTTTTATTCCATTATCACATTGGTTCCTTATTCAAAAGAAGAATGCAGATATTGACAAGAGAAACTATGCAAGACAACAATGAACTCTTGCATTCCAGGCACCTAATCCATCTCTTAGACAGAAGATTGAAAGTGCTCAAGAAATGGAAAAACAAATAGTTATCAGGAAAGATCACATTGTATACAATACTAAGAAATATTTTTCAGAACAAAATTATGATGCCAAATATTTGGAGTGCTGATTTTGAGAGCTAGAAAGATCAGATTAACTATGTAGATTACTAATTTCTTGTTTTCTTTGTCAGTACTAAGGGGTGTGTTAGAAATTTAGTACTTGACATATATAGTATATAGTTAAAAAAATAAATTAACATGCTAATGTTAATTTAATAAATAAATTTAGTTTTGGTAGTTACTTTCCTATAAATAGTTTTATATAGGAATAATGGCCTTTTAAAGGAAATAATATGTAATAGTTTGGGTGTAGTGTGAATGACTCAGTTTTGATTTGAGAGAAATCTTTTTTTTTTCTCTCATTTCAATACATCTATCATGTTACGATTCCTTATCAACCTAAATAAATTAATATCCTCGTCGACAAGCATACAAATTAAGTGTATACATATATATATACACATATATAATTGATACCCGTGCATGTATGCTCATAAGTATTTATACTTACATATACACATAAATGCAATTATGATCGCATGCATGAGTCATTATATATATACATATTTATATGTATACTTTTAATGTACATACAAATCAACGTAAAGACAACTATCCACAAAGCCCAAATACTCTAAGATTCAATCACGATAACTTGATCACACAATCAAAGACATTTGCACAAGCATTTCAACCTATCCTCAAAGGTTAGTTCAAACTAACCCGAATCAACTAGACCAACTAAGGTGTGAGTGTGTGTAAGCTAAGTAAGGTTTCATTAGGGGTTACCTAAACAATCACTTCTCCTAAGTGATACTTCCCCTCCCTTCTAGAGGATTGAATCTGTCCCTGCAACTAGCTTAGTATGACGCCAAGGTAGTTAGACATTCATAGTAAATCCATTTACATCATAGCACATTTGTATCAACAAAGCATTCCACTAATTCAAAACATATTCATTCCTTCGAAATCAATAACATCTTAATGCATATTCACATATTTCATTTACCTAACAAACATATTGAAGCCACAATTTACATTTACGAACATTTTTACTCATAATGATAAAAGTAACTTGGTAATTATGAAACAAGATGTGATATACTTTCCCCCTTATGAATCATCATCCTCGATGATTTAAAGAACTTTAACATATAGATAAATTCAAATAAAGGTTTTACTCACCATTTCTAAATCACATAAGAATTATAAAATGTTCTTCCCTCATAGCATCACTCCTTGCAATCTCATCCTTCTTGGACCTTGCAATGAGTGACTCTTGCTAATGCAAAGGGAGAACTTGTGTGCTTCACACATACTTTATCTCTCAAAGAGTTTATGCATTGTAATTGTAATACCTCATATGTACATCTCAAGTATAATAGTAACTGTATACCACGACACCTATGTCACAATGATTGGAAAACATGTTCTCATTGGTTAATGAATTTATCCTCAGTGTAACCCAAATAGATAAGGAATTTCGATGTATTATATGCTACACCATGGGTCCCTTCCTTTCCTTTGGTATTTACACGATTGGACAACTCAAAAACTGAGACCTTCCATCACTGACTTAACCATTTTCCTTAAGCAAAAGATTGCTTCCTAATTCAAACTTTGTATCAATCAAAGTTTTTCCTTGATCCTTTTGATATTCTATTACTTTTGACAACCTTTTTGGTCTAAGGTTAACCCTATTTCTTAACCTATTTCAACTTAATAGAGATTGAACCCCTCTTTCATACAATGGATCAAAATTCAACAATGGAAATTTTATTGTAGTATAAGTATATCACAAATTCTCCAAGATTTTGTTTATCACTTTTTCCTATCTAGCTATCTTAAATAATATATTGAGAATTTGTTCAATTGAAATTTTCATGAGATAATCATGGTTTACAAAAAAATATTATTATTTGCTTGTTCTCATCTGAGATAACCTTCTTAGGAACACTAAGCAACTGATTCACACAATATATTATTTAAGACTGAAATCCTATAAGTCAAAATTTACAACCAACATTGGTTGCCTTGGTGAGTCTATCCACCATAAAATTATGTCAGTTCCATTGGCATAGAAAGATTAAACTATTCCAATGGTCTACCACTTCACTATAATCTTAAGAGAGTAGACACGTCTTACCAATGACAACATCTTGTCTTTATTTCCTAGCATACTATACAATAACTTGCTACACATATTGCAACATATTACTCTATCCCCTTCCAAATTATAGTGATTCCTGATCCGAAAAATAATTTTTTCATTCCAATGTCCTAAATATGACATCCATTTCCTCATTTCATTCCTTAATCTCCAAAATTTTGGGTACATAGGTTCTTTTCTAATCCATATTAGCCTATTCTGACTAAATGAAAACCTATTTCGTAGGCTCATGCCACATTTTATTTTCAAGTAAAATGGTTAGATATTTTACGGAGATAAATCTCCTTCATATTAGGACATCCATACCTTGGATTTATTTTTTCCTTCGATCAGCTCAATCTAACTTTCCCGATGAGCATCATGTACTAATTCGAGTATCAATTCTTGTTCAAATATGTTGGTTCCCAAAAGATATCAAATTTAATTACATACCTAATTACCAAGAACAAACATTTCTTAATGACTCAAAATCATGAGTAATTAGATCTTTCCTTTACTCATTCCATAGGCAATGACCTTGCTTTTCTAGATCAAGCATACTACCTATCTTTTTCTAAGGCATAAATGATAATAGCAATTGTTCTTACAATATATATATATTATAGAAAGTATTGGGTGATAAACATTCCTTTCTCATTGGTCAAAATCCTTGACCTTTCCACTATATTTTTCTAAAAATTCCAATCTCTCCACCCTTATGGTCATGGAATATATTTATGAAGAAGTCAATGAGTTCTTCCAAATCAAAAATACATTGGTGATCTTCGTTGTGTGGAGTAATTTATCTGATTCAATCCACTTTCTTTCTTCCCCCCTTAGTTTTTCCATGATATTTGATCAACTTAAAGTTGACTTCTTACCAAACATTTTCTTTCTCAAAATGATTTTTCATTGGTCTCTAATCTCATAGATTCAACAATTGGATCATCAATAAAAAGATCTAATGAATAATTAACAAATTTACAAGCTAAGAGTCACTCTAATATTCTAATTCTCTTTTCCATTTATACCATTATCCTTTTTGTTGAGGAATATCCATATCCACAAAGCCTCTTTTGTTGGTGTGTCTTCAACTTAGAGCATTGTTTCCTTACTAATTCTTTTGATTTGACACTTAGTGTCACTCTATATCTCATTTCCTTTTGGAACCTCTAAACGTAGGTTTACTTTCATTGACAAGTTAGTGAGTTCAATTTACACTTCAACCAAACTATGTACTACCCGAACCTTTGTCGAGCCAATCCGAATTACCTTTCCAAGTTTCTTTCTTACAATCATCTTTTCAAGTGACTTTGTCCCAGTTCTTGGTAATTTATTTTATCATAACCTTAAGCACCCTAAATTTGCTTGGTTTCTTTTTTCTCACCATATTGGTCTCTTCCCTTATTCTAAAGTACTAACTCTTCTCACAAAATTTTAGCTTTGTTCAAAATCAGAGTTTGTCAAGGGTTATCCAACCTCTTGGATACCTTTTTTGTAGACTTTCTACTTCAATTGAAGTTTCCAATTTATGCCAATAAATCATATTCATAGGTTCATAGTATTCTTACAAAATTCAAAAATATTTGACTCTTAGTAACTAAAGGTTGCTACTAATAAGGAGGTTATTTCAATTCTTCCTATCCCCTTAGAGTCATATAGCTATTTCGTAGGGTGAAGGTACATATTAGTTATCCTTCATAACCTTCCTACATAACTTGATTGCATAATATTTCAAAATTCAAGGGGGTATCATAATGAGTTGTTGGTTTAGGAGTTTTCAACTTTAGAGATGACTCTTTCCTAGTCCCAAATTAAACAAGTTTCCAAGAATCATAACTTCTTTTTCTTTTCCCTCTACTCTTTCTTATTTCCATCTTGGCATAAGAACTTTTCAGCCATTATCTTCCATTAAGGTTTACGCAATACTTACCTAATGAGCCCATAGGCTCTAGAGGTGAAATTGGTAGCTCTGATACCACATGTAACAACTTGTAACATGCCAATTGTTCAACAAAGATAAATTCTCTAACTTTTACCTTTCAAGAATATAAACTAGGTTCATTTCCCAAAGCAATAAAAAAATTTCTTTAAAAAATATATTTAATAAGAATTAATAGCATAACAATATTTCCAAACTTTGATTCCTTTCATAATAAATATATTTACATGTTTCCATAGATGGATTACAAATGATTCATACATATCTTCTCAAAGCTTCCTTTGACAATATTAGAACTAGTGGTACATTGATCTAGGAAGATTCCCTCAGACCTTAGATGCTAGCTGTGGAGGAGAAGCATAACTCAAGCACTTTTCTACCATCCATGGACTCTTATGTGGTCCCCTGCACATCTTCTAGAAATGGCTATATGGCCCTACCTTTCGATGAAGGAGTTGGTTTGTTAACCTCATAACTTTAGCCTATCTGAACTCAATGTTGTGCCTTACATGGCTAGAACATGAATACATCCTATCTTATATAACATATACATCATATCTTGTATGTCAATTATGGACTAGCATGCATAAAAGGAACACAATGAAATTGAAAACATAACCAATGACACATTACACTACTTTGGTCAAAGTTTCATATAAAAAGCCATCCTAGATCACATATACTTCCCTAGTTCATTTTTTCTCAAGATCATTTGTACACTATGCATAGGTAATCCCTTCATGAGGTAATCTTTAACCACAAGAATAACCTATTACCCCCTTGTAAATATAAGTATATCTACTATGTAGATTCCCTTTTATAAACTACTATCTACATAAGATTTAACTACTCCCAAGAGAAGATATGAACTATCTAGAGTTTGAAATTCACAAACAAGTAGATCAAATCAGACACTAATTAAGCAACTCGTATCCTAGTATATAATACTAAAGGATGCAATCACTCCTAGTATGAAGTGTGTACAATAAATACTTTCAAACACATTGGTAAAGAGAGAGAATATATTCTTTTACTTCAAGAATGAAATACAATCTTTCCCTATACTAACAAGTCCAAGTTTTTCACACAAAACAAATAAACATTTAGTAAAACATAAAGGAATAGACTCCATGCTTGTAAAGGCTTTATTCCTAATTGAAAAACTAGCTCACTAACACATTCATTCTAGATTCAACTTTCCAAGCTTCTCTTAGAACTTCAACTCTCCAAATAAACAATTTTCAATAACTCTCTTACTCTATCCTCACAAATACTCTCAAATCAGAAAATGGATAACTTGGATAAAAAAGTAGCAAAATAGTAAGAATGAATGGCGTCCAAATGAGAGAAATAGCTCACCTATTTATAAAAAATCATGAGACAATAATGCCTAAAGGTTAGATAAAAATGTTGACACCTCTCAACAATAGAATTTAACTCAGCTTATGCAAGAAAAAGGTGGCAATGATATACACAATTACTCATCCTATTTGAACACAGATCGACCTCATATTGTGCTAGCAATGGTTTGACTAATTTATATAAGAAAATGATTATTAACAAAAAATTGACTTGCAGTCTCAAAATTATTTTTGGTTTATGCAAATTCATAATTTGGTGCCACCAATCAACTCAATCCCTATTATTTTGGCCATTGTTTTCCTTTGAAAGAATAAGTCAAATTCTGGTTTATGTGTTTAAAGCAGTAGACTTGTTCTATATTTAACTTCACAACACCTTGCAATAGTGTTGACTCAACTAAATGATTGCATATCGACTTAGCTTACATGTGTTTTCACACTACAATTATGAGCTTCAATCCAATCTCTATTTCATACATTGGAGCCAAAATACATGGCACAGGTTATACTTGCTTATATGTGCATACTTTTAAAACAATTCTTTTATCACTTTATTCATTTATGTGCTTTACCATAACAATGCTATGTGCTTAAATAAGAATATGAACTTATGTATATATTTGTATATATATATATATATATATATATATATATATATATATATATATATATATATATATATATATATATATATGTATATGTATATATATATTTATTAACATCGATCATGATAATAAACCATTTAATATCTGCATGCATATTTTAAGCTATCATAATAATAACATCATTACATGTATATAATTATATACATATACATACATGTATTGATATACATGTATGAACATTCTAATACATCATTTACATACTCGTATGCCAATATGTGTATATACGTGTATATATGCATATATCATTATATATACATTATTTATACAATCATCCAAATATATTTATCAAACTATCTATAGTCATATATACATATGTTGTATATATCTATATATATGTCTAGTTGTCCATCTGATACCCTCATGCCCATGAGTATCTAAAGGTACTTCTACCTTTGCATACTCATGTACATGGGCTTATCATCGACATATATATGTATACACATATATATGTTCTATGTATACATGTCTGATCGATTACACTAAGAACATAAGAAAAGAGCATTCACCAACAAAGCACTCAATCACCAAATCAAACATCTTAAAATGAGATCACAACCTATCTATCACATGAAACAAATAATATTGTGGATTGAATTACCAATATCTGAAACAATGATTAGACTTAACAATTCTATATGTGAGTGTGTGTGATTTTAGTTTAGGATTTTTTAAGGTTTCTAGACCAAATCCCTCTCTTGAGTGATACTTCCCCTCCTTTCAGAGGCTTGATTCATACATCTGCATCCAACTCAACATATTCACCATAGTAGCTAGATGTTCACAATATTATCATTTGCATTATATAGATCATCATTGAAATATCAAATTTAATAAACACCTTTCCACATAGTCAGTTCAATATAACATAAACCAAGTTAATATTCATTCATTTCATTCCAAATGATCAACAAAGTACATGCATATGATTTTTAATCAAAATTGAAAACACATTCATAGATTCAATATATTAACCACTCATAGTAATAGTAAATAGGTAAATGCACAATGGGGTGTAACATATCCCCCCTTGTGAATCATCATCCCCAATGATTTTATGTAGCAACAAAGAATAAACAAAACAAACACAACATTTTTTTCAAGCATTAACAAAAGCATGTAAGACATGTGGAAATTTTTGTTCAATTTTTCCATAATCCTCCCAAGTGGTAGAATCTTCTGCATATGGGTCCCATTGGACTTTGCACTACAAAACCTCCCTATTATGCAAGTGAGGCTTACACATTTTGAGCAACCTAAGAGGCTCGATGGTTACCACTCCAGGGTCTTGTACCTATAAAGCATTCCAATCAATTACATGATTATCACCTAGTATATACTTCTTTAAGTATGAGACATGAAAGACGTTATGCATTCAAGAACTTAGATATGGTGGCAAAGCAATTTAGTAGGAGACAAGATTTACTTCCTCTAGGACCTCAAAAATACCTACATAGTGTGGGGCTAGTTTGGATGACTTTCCAAACTTGATAGCACTTTTATGTGGCTTTAGCATTAAAAATACTTTCTCACCTACAACAAAGTTCCTAGGTACCCTTTTAGAATTAACATAGCTTCTCTACCTATCATTGTCTTTAGCTAGCCTTTGCTTAATAACTCTAACTTGTTCCTCCATTTTTGATAGAATCTCGATCCCAAGACTCACCCTATCCTCAATTTTATCCCAACTTATAAGGGTTTGACACTTTTGACCATACAATGCTTCAAAAGGAGCCATCTTAATTGTAGAATGGTAGGAATTATTTTAAGAAAATTCCACTAAAGGAAAATAATCTTCCCACTTTTATTGTTGATCCGTGCAATACATTCTTATTAGGTCCTCTAATACATTGTTTACCCTTTTCGTTTGACCATCTGTTTCTGGATGATACACTGAACTTATATTTAGTAGAGTTCCAATTGTAGAAAATAAGGTTTTCCAAAACCTATAAGTCACTCGTGCATCCCTATCCGAGATAATTTTCTCAGGAATACCATGCAAACTAAACACTTCTTGAATGAATTTGTGAACTATGATAGGAGATCCATCTATCAAATTCCTAGGTATGAAATGCGCTACCTTTGTAAGCTTTCCCACTACTACAAAAATGGCATTGTGCTTATTCCTTGACATGGGTAATCCTTGGAAAAAGTCCATACTAATGAATTGCCACTTTCTTTCGGGTACATCATGTGGATACAATAGTTCCACAAGGTGATGATGTTCAACCTTCACTCTTTGGCATTTAAGGCATCTAGCCACAAATCTAGCAACATCTCCTTTCATCCCTTTCCAAAAATATAATGGATTTACATCAACCAATATTTTTGTCACTCTAGGATGTTCAAAGTATGGTGCGTCATGAAATTTTTTCCATACAAGATTCCATAACTCTTTGGAGTTAGGCACATATACTTTTCCTTTAAAATTTAGCAATCCATTGGGTTCATAGTAATATCCCTCGTACCTTGCATCTTGTGGATCCTTCAGGAGTGATTGCTTAACTTTATCATAAGGCTTCAACTTTCTTGATTCATAAGCTATTACTTTCACTTCTTGCATCAAGACTCCTCCCAAACCTTCACTTGATGCATCTGTGATGACAATAAAGTTTCCTTCAGGATCTGGTACTTTCAAAATTGGAATCATCAATCTTTCCTTGAGTAAGTCAAATGCTTTCTAGCATTTCTCTATCCACTCAAACTTTTTCCCCTTCCTCTACAATGAAGTAATAGGAAATGCTATGTTAGAAAATTCTTCCACAAAATTATGATAATGTCCAGCTAAACCCATAAAATTTTTTACTTCAAGTACATTCTTAGGTATCGACCAATCTATTACTACCTTTATCTTGGCTGGGTCTACTAAAATTCCCTCTGCCAAGATCACATGATATAAGTACTGTACTTTCTTTCGAAAGAATGTACACTTGGAAATTTTTTCGTATAACTGATGCTCTCTTAACCATTGAAGAACTATCTCAAGATTCTTGCAATGGTACTCCTCATTCTTGGAATAAATTAGAATTTCATCCAGAAATACCAAGACAAACTTATCTAGGAAATCCATAAACATGTTGTTCATTAGGTTCATGAATGTAGTAGGTGCATTAGTAATTCCAAATGGTAGGACTATAAACTCATAATGCCCATACCTAGTTCTAAAAGCAGTTTTGAAAATATCTTCATCCTTGATCCTTAACTAGTGATATCCCAATCGTAGATTAATTTTTGAAAACACAATTGCTCCCTGCATTTGATCAAATAGATCATCAATGTGTGGCAGTGGGTACTTGTTCTTTATCATAGATTTATTAAGCATTTGATAATCTATGCACAACCATAGTGTACCATCCTTCTTCTTTACGAAGATCATTGGTGCTCCCTAGGGTGAAACACTAAGTCTTATCAATCCTTTAGATATCAACACTTCTAGTTGTACCTTGAGCTCCATTAACTCTATTGTTGTCATCCAATAAGGAACTTTGGAAATAGGTTATGATCTTGGTACAAGATCAATGGAGAAATCAAATATCATTTTGGGCGGTAATCCTGGTAACTCCTTTGGAAATACATTTGTAAACTTTTGAAGAATATGATATTTTTCCATATTTATTTCTCTAGTTTCCATCATTTCACCATCTAACTCTTGGTTGAAATGAGAAATGAATTCCTCATCTTCCTCAATATTTTCCATCTTTACAACATAGAGATTAAATCCTTTCTTCTTGGCATTATGTAATTTTATAGTGGAGATTTGATGGAACTTGACTTCCTTAGGTGTCCCTTGCAACATTACCCAATTTCATAGATTGTCTAAGCACTCTATAGTTTTGGCATGAAAATATACTTTGGCTCTATGTTGCCAAAGCCAATTCATTCCTAGGATGACATCATATGTTCCTAAGGGAGCTACATATAGGTTCACTTCAGTAGAAAAACCAGGAAGTTCAACCTTAGCCTCGAATAAGCATTATTCCACATTTTCTCTTGTTTGATTTGCATATTCAACATCTCAAGATTTTTCCATGAAGCCAACTTTCTTAGATATTTTATTTGCTATTCTAGGTGAAATAATGTTTTCAGTTGCTCTGGTATCAATAAGTATGGAAATTGGTAAATACCAAATAAAATATACCTAGAGTTTCCACTAGAGTAATTTGATAATCTACTTGACAATTATCCAAAGCAACATGGATGTTCTGTTGAAAAGCAACCTGCTAGGGTGGAAGAGGATTTCCATATGGTCATGTCCTTGAAGGTTTATTGGGACAAAAAGTAGCATAATAATTTCCACCACAAGTAAAACATCCATTTTTTGGTCCTTTCTTTCTCGTGGATCCATTAGATCTATTAGCATTCCTTCCAGTGTTTTTGGGGTTATCATTATTATTATTTCCCTTGCAATCCTTCCTTGAGTCATTCCAATTTCCATGGGATCCCCTATTTACTTGCTTTTGAAAATCTTGTGCTTCATTATTCTTCTTGGGATTTTGGTTAATTTGAGTTCCACCAAGCTTCTTATGATTCCTTTTCTCCTTATAGATGAAAATGACCTTGATCTTTTGCTCCTACTTCATAGCCTTTTCATAGACTAGGTCCATAGTAGATGGTCCATGTAGATCCACTTCTCAACCTATATGTCCATTAAGCCCCATGATAAATTTTATAATATAGAAATGCTCATCTTTTTGGTACATAGGAATGTACCTTAGCAAACGAGTAAACTTCTCCCAGTACTCATTAACATACATGTCCCCTTATGATTTTGGAAATCTATAAGTTTTTGGTTGAAAAAGAGTACCCTTCAAATAGTCAAGGGGAGAGTACCCTTCAAACTCACTCTTAGATACGTAATGAAATGATAGATTTGTGGGATGGTGCTATCATATGGTTTTTGGTCATAGAGCATACCCATAGTTCCAATTTCATTCAAGGGTAACCCTAAAGATCTCAATCCAAAAGAGAAATAAATCTTGTAATAGGGATGTCCTAGGGGATGAATGCAAACTACTAAGGGGTTCATCACCAAGTTTAGACTTGGAAAAGATAATGAAATGAAAGATAAAATTCCAAACCCTAAATAAATGCAAACTAACACTAAATGACTTAGGAAAGTGAATGAAATGGAACCAAAAAATGAATATAGGAAGGTTTGCACTTGGAAAATTGGAGATGGTTGAATAAAGGTCTGAATCAATAGAAAACCTAACTGGGACTCATTCGCCAAGCTGGGCGAATCAATACTATTTCTAGAAAACTGTGCAGGAATAAGAATCTACCAAAAGGGTGTCCAAATTTGCAAAATCTTGAAAATTGACTAGAAGTGGGACTCATTCGCTAGAAGTGGCGAATTAGTCTTGTTGGGATTTTCTACAACTTCAAAAGCTAATCCTTCTCTTCTCTATCTTCTTTTGCCTTCCTAAGTGATTTTCGGATCCGAATCTCTGATTTGCAACCTGTAGGTCTTCTCCAAGGTTCTCCAAGGTTCTCCAAGGCTTGATGACAACTTTGACAACTTTGAATGATTTGTAACTTTTCTCCATTCTTGCTCCTTAGGAAATCTGCAACCTAGATCTACAAATCACAAACAAAGGAGAGGGAAAAATGTTGTGGTGTTAGTGGATAGGGGTTTGCCTTGGTCAAACCCTGTTTTGGAAATTAATTCTTGAAATGAAATCAAATAAGAATGGAGAATGATGAATGAAAAAATAACAATGTTGCAACTCACCAAACCCTAGCAATGAAGTGCTACAAATATGCTTGAAATGGCTGAAATGGATGTAGACATTGAATCTTGGTGGAAGGAGAGATATTGAATGTAATGCTTTCTTGAATCACAAAATCCTAGACCACAATTGTTAGCACGATAACAAACATGATGCATGAAATATTTGAAATGATGATTGATGCTTGAATGTTGCTTTAAAATGCTTGAAAATATTCCCTTGAATTCTCTTGTGAACTCAAACTTGCTATAAGAATGCTCATTCAACTTTCTAGGTGTAAAATGGATGAAAGAAACTTGTATTTATACTCAATTATGCAAAAATTATCAAAATTACAACACTACAAGCCCACACTAGATCTAGGAGAATAAAATCCCACCAAAGATTTGAATTAATTTTGATTTTGAGTTACTCATTCACCACCCTAGGCAAATGGGTCCCACCTAAGGGGACTCATTCACCCAGAATGGTGAATGAGTACCACCTTAGCTTTTTGAGGTGGGTTTTCAAGATTTTGATGTTTTAAAATGGTTTTGTCAGGATTATCCTTGAAAATACACATAAATGAGGCTTGTGGATGTAAAATAGGGCCAATTAAAGCATAAAAAAAACCAATTATTAATGGAAAGCCTAGAAAAGTGTGAAAGTGCATTACAACACTTTACAACACTTTAAAATAAGGCAAGATTAATGTTAAAAAGAGGCTTTATTAGGTGTATTTCATTAATAAGACCTTAGAAAAGTGTGAAAGTGTGCTACAACACTTAAAAAAGGTACCATTGATGTTCATTTAGTTCAAAAGGGCCCATGACCTAATGTGAATATATTAGGAATATTACAACACTAAATCAAGGCCAAGTTAAGGGTACCTTTTTCTGTCATTACACATAAATCAACAGGGTATACCCCTTAGATTTTTGTTCATCTCTTATTTGTTCATATCTATCCCAAAATGGGTAGTATTCTTTGGATTTATCTTCCAATACATAATTATGAGGAACATATCCTTCAAACTCATTACTTGAGGAAATTATAATCACCTTCAATAGAGGAAGAACTTTAGGGTTCCTAAATATTAATGAAGACTTATGCTACATTATGAGGGTATATCCCTAGAAAGTGACAAAGAATCAGAATTTTCTAGTGAGATTGGAGGTAAATAGTTGAAATTAGCTTCCTCCCTCATCCTTGTCTTAACTTGACTCACTTGAGAAAGAGCGTGATTTCTTATCTCAGTATTGCTTAACTAGACGACATTATCATAATTGGTTACCTTTATCATAAAAACAATGGATTCTTTCTCCTTCTTGGCTTTTAGATAGTGTTCATTCCCAATTACTTACTTTCTTATAGTTAACTTGAGGTGCACCATCCTAGCATAAGAGTTACCAAACATTAGATAATGTTGGATGGGAAGTATAGTGAGAAAGTAGGTTCTAGAGTTAAACCTAGTAGCTCTAATACCACGTGTAACATGCCAATTGTTCAACAAAGATAAATTCTCTAAATTTTACCTTTCAAGAATATAAAGTAGGTTCATTTCCCAAAGCAATAAAAATTTTTCTTTCAAAAAGAGATTTAATAAGCATTTATATCATAACAATATTTCCAAAAATTTATTCCATTCATAACAAAGATATTTACATGTTTCCATGTAGATGGATTATAAATGATTCATACATAGCTTCTCAAAGGTTCCTTCAATAATATTAGCACTAGTGGTACATTCATCTAGTAAGATTCCCTAAAATATTGGCTTCTAGAGCTATGGAGGAGAAGCATCACTCAAACACTTTTCCACCATCCATGGACTCTTATGTGGTCCCTTCCACATCTTCCATAAATGGCTAGATCACCCTACCCTTCGACGAAGGAGTTGGTTTGATAAACTCATAACTTTAGCCTATCTAAACTCAGTGTTGTGCCCTACATGACTAGAGATTGAATACATCATATCTTGTATGTAAATTATGGATTGGCATGCATAAAAGGAACACAATGAAATTAACAGTGTAACTAGTGGCACATTACACTAATTTGGCCAAAGTTTCATATAAAAAGTTATCCTAGATCACATACACTTCCCTAGTTTAGTTTGTATCAAGATCATTTGTACACTATGCATAGGTAATCCCTTCATGAGGTAATCTTTAACCACATGAATGACCTATTCTCCCCTTGTAAATATAAGTATATCTACTACGTAGATTCCATTTTATAAACTATTCTCTACGTAAGATTTAACTACTCCCAATAAAATATATGAACTATTTAGAGTTCAAAATTCACAAACAAGTAGATCAAATCACACACTAATTAAGCAATTTGTATCCTAGTATATAATACTAAAGGATTCAATCATTCATAGGATGAAGTATGTACAATCAATAATTTCAAACACATTGCAAAAGAGATATAATAGATTCTTTTACTTCAAGAATGAAATACAATATTTCCCTATACTAACAAGTCCAATACTTTCACACAAAATAAATAAACATTCAACAAAAATTAAAGGAATAGATTACATTCTTGTAAACTCTTTATTCCTAATTGACAAACTAGTTTACTAGTACGTTCCTTCTAGATTCAGCTTTCCAAGCTTCTCTTAGAACTTCAACTCTCCAAATAAACAATTTGCAATAACTCTCTTACTCTATCCTCATAAATACTCTCAGATCAGGAATGGATAACTCAAATAACAAAGAAGCATAACAACAAGAATGAATGGCATCCAAATGAGAGAAATAGCTCGCCTATTTATAAAAAATTATGAGACAAGAATGCCTAAAGGTTATCTAAACATGTTGGCACCTCTTTGCAATAGAATTCGGCTCAACTTATGCAAGAAAGAAATGATATACATAATTACTCAACCTATTTGAACATGGATCAACCTCATATTGTGCCAACAATAGTTTAACTGATTCATATAAGCACATGATTATTAACAACAAATCAACTTGCAGCTTCAGAACTCTTTTTGGTTTATGCAAATTCATAATTTGGTACCACCAAATCAACTCATTCCCTATTATTTTGGTCATTGTTTTCCTTTGAAAGAATAAGTCAAATTATGGTTTATGTGGTTAAGGCAACCAACTTGGTCTATGTTTAACTTCACAACAACTTGCAATAGTAGTGACTCAACTAAATGCTTGCATGTTGACTTAGCTTGCATGTGTTTTCACATTGCAGTTATGAGCTTCGATCCAATCTCTATTTGATATGTTGGAGCCAAAATACACGGCACAGGTTATACTTTATTATATGTGCATACTTTAAAAATAATACTTTAATCAGTTTATTCATATATGCACTTTACCATAACAATGCTATGCGCTTAAATAAGAATATGAACTTATATATATTTGTATATATATATGTATGTATATAATATATATTTGTATATATATATTAATTAACATTGATCATGATAACAAACCATTTAATATTTGCATGCATATTTTAG
Organism: Sequoia sempervirens; assembly: GCA_007258455.2. NCBI lineage: Eukaryota > Viridiplantae > Streptophyta > Pinopsida > Cupressales > Cupressaceae > Sequoia > Sequoia sempervirens. The sequence continues at coordinate 52,968,594 of VDFB02358134.1, forward strand.
GCTATCATAATAATAACATCATTACATGTATATACTTATATACATATATACATATGCATGTATTGATATACGTGTGTGGGAATTCCATTATGTCATTTACATACTCATATGTCAATATGTGTATATATGCATATATCATTACATATACATTATTTATATAATCATCCAAATATATTTTTCAAACTATCGATAGTCATATATACATCTGACGTATATATCTATATATATATCGATAGTCATATATACATTTGATGTATATATCTATTTATCTACATATCTCTATATAAGTCTAGCTATCCATCTGATACCCTCATGCCCATGAGTATGTGAAGGTACGTCTACCTTTTTATACTCATATATGTGTTAACTCATGACATGGGATTATCATTGACATATTTATGTATCCAAATATATTTGTCAAACTATCAATAGTCATATATACATCTGGCATATATATCTATATATCTATATATATCGATAGTCATATATACATTTGACGTATATATCTATTTATCTACATATCTATATATATGTCTAGCTGTCCATATGATACCCTCATGCTCATGAGTAATCCATCCATGAGTATGCAAAGGTATGTCTACCTTTGTATACTCATATGTGTTAACTCATGTACATGGGCTTATCATTGACATATATATGTATACACATATATAAATTTTATGTATACATGTCTGATCGATTAGACCAAGAACATAAGAAAAGAGCTTTCACCAACTAAGCACTCAATCACCCAATAAAACATCTTCAAATGATATCATAGCCTATCTATCACATGAAACAAATAATGCTATGGAAACAAATAATGCTATGGATTGACTTACCAATATCCAAAACAACAACTAGACTTAACCATTTTATATGCGAGTGTGTGTGAGATTTTAGTTTAGGCTTTGTTAAGGTTTCTAGACCAAATCCCTCTCCTAAGTGATACTTCCTCTCCTTTAGGAGGCTTGATCCCTGCATCTTTATCCAACTCAACACATTCACCATAGTAATTAGATGTTCACAATATCATCATTTGCATTATAAAGATCATCATTGAAATATCCAATTCAATAAACACCTTTCCACATATTCATTTCAATATAACATTAACCAAGTTAACATTCATTCATTTCATTCCAAATTATCAAAAAAGTACATGCATATGATTTCTAATAAAAATCACAAACAAATTCATATATTCAATATTTTAACCACTCATAGTAATAGTAAATAGTTAAACGTGCAATGGGGTGTAGCACAAGCCTAGTAAAATTTCAAAATTTTCACCTCAAGTGAATGACCCATGATGTTATAACACAACAAAAAATAAAATTCCTTAATGTAAATTACATGCACATTTGAAATAAACACTATCCCAAACGTCCATTGCATTTCATTATAATTTCAAAAATATTTCCATAACATATATTTCATATTGAATAAACTCGCATTTATCATTCATGATTATATTCTTCCATATAAATGGGTACATGATATATACATAGCTCCTTTGAGCTTCATTTGGAAATAGATATACAAACTAGTCCTAATGTTACCACATTGGTGCATACATTCTAGATGTCTCCATTCCCTAGTGCACACACTCTAGTTGTCCCCAATAGTGGTGCAAACATCCACAAACCTCAACTTCCAATCTAATGAGGAGAAGCATCACTCAAATGATTTTCCACCAACCATGGACTCAAATGTGGTCCCTCACACATATACCACATATGGTAAGATGGACCTACCCTTTGATGAAGATATTGGTTGGTAAAACCCCATAACAATAACCTATATGAGCTTAGTGTTGTGTCCTACATAGCTAGAACCTAATCATAGGGTAGCTACACCTACAAGTATGAAAATACTTCCCTTGTAGAGGAATGAAAGATGCCACCAAGTTGTAGCTTCTGTAGAGGTGAGATTTCAAACATGTTGACTATCCCATTAAACATAGGCAATTGCATCAATTGTGGAGCAATTACAAGCTAATTTTTTTGTAGAAACTCTTTGATGGAATCAATGGGGGATGTCGAGGAAGATGCATTTATATTTTTGTGTGCATGTACTTTGGAAGTAGATGTATCTTCCTTTAATTATTGATCTTGTTGATCAGTGTTTTTTGGAGGAAGGCTATCATGCACACCATGATAAGGAGAAACTTGCTCTACATCATGTGATACTTTCTCTTCTTTCTCCTCTTGTGCTACCCATTAAAAAATTTCATGCTCAAAAGACATATGTGGTTGTTCCACATTCTCACCTTCTCTTACTTTCTCAATAATTTTGTTAGTAACCTCCTTAGTCTCCTTTTATATTTTGTATTTTTCTTCTTTTTCCATGCTCATAAGGGTTTCCACTCTTTATTTTGTCTTAAATCTTGTGATTTTCTCTAAGAGAGTATATTTTTCTTCCTAGGAAATAGAGGATATGAATTTGTCAAGAGATTCATTCCTAAATTCATCATCTATTTCAATAAATTTTCTTACCTCAAGGCCTGAACTAGACTCTCTGGAGCATTTTCTAGAATCTTACTGAGAGCCACATTATACTTGATCATGTACATAACTATTTCCTTCCCAATAATCTTTTGATCTTTAGGAAGAATTTTTGAATGTAGATCAACAACCTCCTATAGTAAGCCATGACTTACAATCCCATTAAATATTACCTCCAATTGGATAGACTCATGAGGAAGTGCCACCAAGAGAGTTTTCTTTTTTTCCTTGCCTTTTCTTCCTCCCCTTTTTATTCTTCTTCAATTTCTTTTGTTTTATCCTTCTTTATTTTGGCCTATTGCTTAGGCCTTGGATGCTTTTTCTCAATTGTTCTAGTTTGTGCTATTGTTTCAAATGCAAATATTTTCCTAGAAGTAGTTTGTGTGGATCCAGAGGGCTGAAGAGGAGTTTTAGCTATAAAGGTTGATCTACCAGGCCTTCTAGGCACTTTCTATGTAATATTTTCCTTGAGATCTAAGGAAATGATTTTTGAATCTTGGGAAAAGGTTTAAGGGGCTTTCTTAGTTAGGAAAGGAATGCCTATTTTTTGAAACATCTTATCTACCCTCTTTTCATGAGTCTCTTCCACTATCTTTTGAATTATCTTTTCCATGATTTCTATACAAGTTCCAAACTTGCATGTTGTAGGATCCTTAGGCTTACTCAACATATTTTCAACATATGCTTTGACCTCATAAAGGGAAACTTCATATGGAAATTTAGGAATCCAAGAGGTTATTGGTTCCATAACTTCAATGTAACAATAGTCTTTATCAACCAAAAAGGTAATCTCATCCTTATATTTTCTCAAAGATCATATGGAATCATTTCCCTATCTTACATTTTTGCTTGTAGGTTCTTGAAGAAACCCTAGCATGTAGAATTGTAAGCTTGTTTGTCATTGAGCACTCTCATGTGATTTCTAATTTGTGTGGCAACCAAAATGTGTTGTTGTCAGACCTTACCTTTGAAACTAGGTAATTCATTCAAAAAGTAGAATGCAAGATAAATAATTAGAGACCCAAACCTAAAGTTTTATTTGATCTCTTTGGTTCTTTTGATATTATAAAACAATTGTTCCCTCATCAATTCACATAGGTCAAAATAATTTCCTTATTTGACCATCTAGGATGTAGTATGGATTGTAGTTCTTGTTGTTGAGCCTTCTCTATTGGTGAAGGATTTTTTATATATTATTCCCATGGATGCATACTTGACACATAGATCATTAATTTCACTTATGCTAAGGGTTATCTTGTCAAGATTTGCACTAGTCGACTCTAGAACCTTTTCATTCTTAATGACTTTAATCACTAGAACAGGTCTAGTTGTACATAACCTAGTTATTTCCTTAATTGCATCTTTGGTCACTGGTAGATTTTGACCCATTTTTTGACGACCGTCCATCGAAATTTTGATGGTTGTTCATCGCTATAATTGCATCAAAATTTTGACGACATTTGAAATGTCAAAATTATGGCCCGACATCCAGTCAAAATTCTGACGGATGGTCATCAAAAAATGGGTCAAAATATACCAGTGGGTGATCCTATCTAGGGTTTATCCAAGTAAATGAACTCATCATGGATTGTGCTCAAAATTATTCTTACCCATTCAATATTGTTGCAAAAATTAGGAAATTCCTTCCACACATCAAAATTTTAGCCAACACATTTGCAAATTTTGGTTTGTATCTAGCATAATCATCATCTAGCAAGGTGTTCCTCAACTCCTCAAACTTAATTTGGTTAATTTCATTTATGGGGGCATGAATGTAGATCCTTATATATTTTGTGTACACTGTATCAACTATAACTTTTGAAAAAGTACCATCCTTATCTACCTTCATTACTTTGAATAGATATTTCTTATATTTTGGCCTAGGTTTCTTAGAGACATCAACTAGTTTTGGAGTAGCCATTGTAAATATTTTCAAACTTTAGAAACTATGGTTTATGATAAATTTGAAAATACTTTTGTATTATGTCATTATTGTTTCAAATTTATAGTAATTCCACCTGAATTCACAATATTTATTTGAAAGCCTTCTCTTCTTAGGTCAAGATACAAATGATTTTGATTCAAATGATCCAAGTTCATGCAAATTGAAGTGTAAGTAATTTTTATTTTCCCTAACTTTCCATAATTAATGCACCTTCTCCTAGTTAGGTAAACAACTATAAGAGAGCTATGTGTCCTCACAAAGATGCACAAACATTTTGCAGTCCTTCTAAAACAATATTTTTGCTATAAAAAATTGATCTACATATTCCATCTTGCTTTTCAAACAAATTCTTCAAACCATGTTACTTCATATTACCTTTCATGATGTAATGATCAAGATTTTATTCTCTCCAAGGGGTTGAGAGATTTTGTGGATGATAGCTCCCCTTGACCAAATATTCTATATCAATCAATCATGAGATCTTATGAATAATGGAAAAGCACAATTGTATCCTTCACTTCATTATTTTTCCCTTGTTTCTTTCTCCAAACTTTTGTAACTTACTTAGTTTCTTCTCTTGTATTATACTGAGCATGTGGTTTCACATAATCAATTTTGTTAATTATTGCTTTATGCCCAAAGTTATTACACTTGTAAAGAAAATATTATATTTAGGAGCTAAACCATGCCTCCTTACTTTAGATTTATAGTTAGCAACCCTATGAACAAACTTATTGCATACACAAAAATAACCACAATATTATGTCCTGGATGTGAAAATGGGTTTTTCTTCATATAACCATTTCTTCTTACCTTAGGTCCACAATCACTATCCTTATGACCTAACTTATTGCAAGAGTAACAGTAACCATGAAAGGGTTGAAAAAAATTGGGAGTAGTAGAATGATTAGGAGGAGATCTCTTGAAGCCCTTATTTTGTTTTTTGGCCTTTATGAAACCATCATCCAACTTATCCCTTTCATCTTTGATCCTTTTAGAATCTTCAATAGAGTCCTTTTCCCTTTTCATTTCAGGAATATTATCCTTTGAGTTCCAACCTTCTTCAAATCCAAGACCACCCTTACCCTTTATAAATATTTTGAAAATTGATTGTCTCATCAAGAATTTTAGAGCTTTTCTTGAGCTTTATACCTTTATTTATTCAATCCTTTACTTTCTCTAATTCTTTCCTCAAGTTTGGAGCATTCAACTATTTCTCATTTAGCTTATTGTTTAGACAATTTTCAACCCTTTTACCTTCTTCAACATGAAATTTTAGATGGATGATTGTCACTTTTGATTCTTTGATTTTGATCTTCAATTCTCCACTTTCTCTTTTTGCAGTATTCAAATCATCCAATGCAAAAAAAATTTCTCCTTCAAATTCAACTTCACAATCTTCTTCATTAAAATCTCCCATATCTTCATGTTTCTTAGTCTTTGAAGGATTCTTCTCATTTGATAATGCTTCAATTTTGATGAGTTTCACTTAGGATCTACCTTAGTTGCTAGGTTGTATCAAGGAACTTGTCTCTAATACTAATTGTTGAATACACAAAAGTACTAAGAGGAGAAGGGGTGAAGTAGTACTTAATAAATTCTTTCTATTCATAAAAAAATAACCAAATAAATCATGGAAAGAAGAACACAAATGCATTCAACCATAACATCAAATTTATGTGGAAAACCCTACAATAGAAAAACCATGGTGAGCAAGCTACTTGGATCTTCTGTCTAAATCCAACCTCACAAATAAAAAATATTCTACAATAGTTTTTTATGGTCTTTAACCAAAGGAAGTTCACTAGATTCCCTGCTCAATACAATTCTTACAACATTGGTTTACAGCAACATACAATTGGAATATGTCAATACTTCTATTACCTCTAGCTCACAGTTACCTCTGGTAAATTCACACATACATCTGCTTCAATAAGTGTAGAGTATAAGCTAATGTGTTGTAAACTTGGTAAATTCTACTCAATTCAGAGGGTTAACTAGCTAAACAGACTTGGTAAGCTTATTATGGTTTTACACTATTTGTGCCTTCACGAAATCATGTACACCTAAATTATCCTATGCAAACTTGTTCAAACTATTCTACCTTGCTAGAACATTACAAAATTGAAAAAATAGTAAAAGTAGTTACAAAACCTAATGGCTATGGGTACTTGTAGCACAGGTTGTAGGTGACTGCTAATAACTAGTAAATACAAAATAAATCTAAAAATTATTCATAATAACAAAGCAATCAAATTTAACCTCTAGAGTGCTAATATTTATTATTTATACAACTATTCATGAACAAAAACTAATGCAATTAACCATAAGAACTATTCTACTTTACTTGCAATGCATTTATGAAACAATAAAAAAATTATTAATAGAAATGCATAACTAAACAAATAATTAAATGAAGTGAAAGACAATACCTCGAGTGGCTAGCTCAGGGTCCTATCTCACTTAACTAAGAACAAGATCTAACTTAGAATCTTATGCATCCATGTAACATACAACTCCATTCATTGCATAACACCAGATATCAAACAAAACCCTTCTTTAGATTGTATTCAATAATGGCATCTTGACAACATGTTTCTGGATAACTTAAAATTGGAAAATGACTAACTGCTTAATAACTTGTAACAGCCAAATAAATTAGCTACAAAATCATCCCTTGAATTTATACAAAAATGGTGAGAGACTTATTCAAAATACTAACTAACTACAATCATTAATCCCACTCCTAGATACGAGGATATGAAATTAAGATTGGCTTATTTATTCTAACTGAAAAGGAAGAAAAGACCTATTCAACAAAGAATTTAAATGAAATAGCTTGCATGTGAAATGCATAGGAAAATTTTCAGAGTTCTAGAACAAGTATCCTCTTTCAATAATTATTCCTCCATGATGGTTCACATCCAACTCCATAACTTCCTATACTTTAGGCAGTTTGAACTTTAATGGTCCCCTATTTCACTACTTCGGTTCTTGCTATAAATACTCTATTCTTGTTACCTTGTGTTGAGCTACAAAAATATTAATCCATACACCATACATATACAACTAACCTTCATAATTAAATCATTGAATTATATTCGTATGCATACATTGTCATATTTAAATCATGAAATTGTTGCGAATATCATCACCATATTTCATATTCTTGAAACTAGGTTCAAAGTTGCAAGGTATGTTATAAAATCACTAATGATCAAGCCCATCATTCCCCCCAACTTATCTTTTTGCTTGTCCACAAAAAAAAAAAGTGATTAAAACCCCCTAGGGAAGAAGATTATAGTATAAAGCAATCTACCTAAGATCCATGATTGCATTGACTCCCTATCCCTGTTTGAGATAAAATCCATTATAACATGCAAGCCTATCTAGCTTAATTGATTCCTCATTCACACTTTGATCGTTCTTCTCTCCCATCCAATGTGGTACTAGATGAAGCAAAATAGGAGGGTGATAGGTAAGTGGAAGCCATTACACTCCTCTTATTCCTGAAATCTTGATATACTTGTGTAACCTCTCAAATATATTCATAAAATTGTGGAAGGAGTGAGGCTCCTTCCTTTACAATTTTGGATCAGACTTTTCCATCTATTTTCCACATGTCTTAGGTAGTTTTAAAGAATGGTCACTTCTAGCTATTGAATCCTTTTGTAATCCCTAAGTCTCAATTCTATAATTATCTTTCTTGGTCTGTTATGAGAAAATGAGTGTTAGCCATTGAGTAATGACTCTTTCAAGATTCATTGCTTCTTTTTTGAGTTGCAGTGCCATTGTTTTCTCTTGTTCTTCATATTTCTCCATTAATTCTCCTCTAAGTTGTTCATTTCTAAAAAAAGATGAAAGGGCTCTTACTTGCAAATCCCCAACATAGAATAAGAGATTCCATTCAGTATCCTCAAACATCACATAATTATGTAGACAATACTCACATAATTGATCTTGCTCCTCTAAACTAACTATGTTGAAGAAATTGAGAAAATTGTGTCTCTTATTTAAAGCAAATGGCTGGTCATTAATAAACTTATTGAATTGAAAATTGAGAAAATTTTCCTTTAAGAACAATGCATATACTCTAGGTGGAGGTCTACATTCAACAATTTGAATAGCTCTATTGACCACTTCTTTCAATTTCTCCTCCAATCTTCCCAATTCTAAATTCTTGGTTTCTAATGATGCATTCAAGATTTGTTTTTCTTTTTCCCAGTTTTTTTTTTTCTTGCCTGAATTAGGTGGTAATTTTCAACAATTCAAAGCCTAAAGACAAAGTAGTATGGTAGGCTAATGTTTTTGCAACAGGGGGTTGTAGATCTAATGCTACATTCTCCTCAGTTCCCATTTTACCTTCAACTATTTGTGCCAGTAGGTCCAATTTAGCTCCATGGCCGTAGGTCTTTATTTTCTCTTCTAGCTTCTGAATTCTTATCTCATTTTCTTTGTCTTTCTATTCATATCCTTTCACCTGTTCCTCCAATTTCTTTAGCCTGTTAAGAGCTTCTTGAAGCTCCTTCCTTATCTTTTTATCTTCTAGCAATTCCTTCTCTTCTTCAAAATTCAAATCATCACAATCATCCCCTGTAATATCAAAAACTTCTCTAATGGGGCCACTGGGAACTACTCTCCTAGTTTTCTTGGCAATAGAAACATCCTCTGAGTCAAAATTAGAGGAGGAAGATACATACCTTCTTTTTCTCATAGGAACATTAACATTTTCAGCATACACATTGTTAGGACATGTCTTTCCCTATCTATGTCTGAGTCCATCATCCTGGGATCATGGTGTTGTTGCTCCTCAATCTTCTCTTCTTGTATTTGTTCCTCCATGCCTCTCTTCTCAACACTCTATTTTATCAACCTACCTGAGCGTCAGGGAGTAGCAGTTTCCTATGTAACTTTACTCTCCTTTCCTCTTGTACTCACCTTTTTCCTTCCTACATCCCCTTCTCTTACAACATTTTCCTTCTTACCAACTCCTTTTCTCTTATTTTCCCTTTTGAGTACATTGATGCAGTACTTCCCCTAGCTTTAGGGTTTTTAGAGGATGAGGGTTCCTCTATTACCACATTTGACATATCATGTTTTCCATTCCTGGTTTGGCTACAGGTAGGAAAAGAAAATGGTGTAATAGGGGAATTTTCTCTCTCAAGTTCAATTTATAGTTTATACCTAGGTTGAGGTTCATCTCAGCTTTAGGTGCCTCAAGCAACTGAGTGATATCCTTACAATTTTTGAAATCATCCCAAATAACCTGTGGGTGTTGAATTCTTAGACTTCTTTTAACCAATAGGATTATCAAGCAATGATGGGATGAAGTGGTGTCTGTTTGTTTCCTTTGATATTCATTTTCCATTCTCTTCAACATGTTATATAGAAAATTTGGTACATTCACCATTTTGTCATACTGTAAATGATTTAGCAACTTAAAATGCACAGTGTATAAGAGATTGTGATGAACATCACAAGTAAAATATTTAATAATATAACTAGCATATTTTCCCCAAAAGAATGGAAGGGAAATCTGCTTTGTACCTTAATATGTGGAGTCCAAAATTTATCCTCCCTCACAAAAATCCTCCCTTTCTACCACTGCATTTGCACACGCTGGGTATTTAGACCCTATTTGAGGCAATCCTATGACTTGATTAGTTCCCATCTCAAAGGAATCTAATACCAACCCTCTCACTATTGCTTCATCATATTGTAATGTTGTAAAATCTCTTGCTATGTTATTATCATACTTTATCAGCTTCAAGAAATATTCCAACCATCTTACTCTAGTAAAGAGAGGTAAAACCATCAAATCTTCTAATATTTCTTTATGTGCAGATGGTTCTTTGGGTATAACATTTCCCATTGTCCTGTTGTTCTGCAACCTTGTAGAATTCAAATTCTACACAAAACTCAACTCCACCATGCTTAAAATCCTCCAATTTACTGCTCCTTCAAATACCTTCCCTTATACTCAATACTGCAACTCACAATCCCCCTTTTTCTTTATCTCAATCCAGTGGAAAATCTTCTTATCTTAGCTTATTTTAGGGTAGGAATCACATTATCAAAATTAATTGAGAGGTGTTTTATGTTTGGAATTTTTTAGAAGGATGAAATAAAATGATATTTGACAAACTCAAGTGGTGAAAAGTGGCGAAAACCAAGAATAATCATGACTATAATACCCCCCCAACTTAAATTGAAGTGAACTCACTTCTTGCATGACACGATAGGGGTGATGGAAGAATAATGAAAAGTACTAGTGAAATATTTTTCACATGCATAACTTAAATCAAGAATATTAATGAAAAATAAAATAAACCTAATATAATTATGAGAAGTTACCCGTTGTGCGTGTGTAATAGAAATTATCTCTTGGAACAAGTTGGAACTGAAAAAAGATGTACTTTGGTGTTTAATTGATTTGATCGGTATTAAATGTATCATAGTGGATGAAAAGTTAGTGGCAATGATTTGAGTGGGATTGGCTACAGGTGCTTTATTGGGAAATGAATGAGGCATGTGATATGAGTAGAATGCATGGGAAAATAATTCAATTTTTCAAAGGTAGTGTAGATTTAAGTACAACAAGTGTTGCTGGGTACTTCAAGCATAGGGCTCATCTATATGTGACATATGAACTTTTCAGGTTCCTACAAAAATAGGTCCTGATAAATATTGAATAACTGGATAATAGGTCCTCCCAGAGTAAAGTATGTACATCATGAAGAATGTTTTGTTTGTGAATAAGTAATGTGTTGTGTTTGCATGTGTTTTAAACCATGGTAAATTATGCCTGGGTGATTTAGGGATTGAGTTATGTAACTCAACCTCTGGATCACTAGACGTGCTTGGTATGTCCCTTAATACTGATGTAGGACTTTGTAAATCAATTTCTATTTCAGGTTCATTGTGAGCACCATATTGTTGGATTAGTGAAAAGATAAAGTCATCATGCTGCATTGTTTTCTTATATAAATTCAATCTGTGTCCATTAGACAGAAGTGAGAACTGGGTTGCATCAATGGTATGCAATTGCACTACTCCATTTGGGTAAACCTTGATAATTTCATAAGGCCCCAACCACCTAGACTAGAATTTTCCCTTGAAATCTTTATACCTTGAGTCATATATTAGAGCCCAATCTCCTTCACTAAATTATTTTGTCTTTATGTACTGATCATGCCATCTTATTCTTTGTTGTTGCATAACATCTGTATGATGGACTACTTCCATGTGTATCTCATCTAACCCATTCAAAGAATGTAACCTTACTTTTGTGCCTTTGTTAAATCCATACCCAACTCTACTATTGTCCTTAATATTTTGTATTCAAATTCAATAGGAAATACTGTTGTTTTTCCATAAACTAGTTCATAAGGGGTAAAACCTATAGTTTTCTTCCATGTGGTTTTGTATTCCAAAACAACTTTTCATAATCTGGATACCCAATCTCTCCTATGAAGCTGCATTTTTTTTGTCAATATATTTTCAATCTCCATATTGGTGACCTCTACTTGACCATTAGCTTGAGGATGATATGGGGTATATTTCTTGTGCCCGATTTGATACTCTTTGACCAATTTGGCAATTAGGTCTAATGTGAATTTTGGTCCTTGATCAGTCACTATCTCTTTAGGTACACCATACCTAGTGAAGATCTCCTCATATAATAATTTTGCTACATTTCCATCTCTAAAAAAGTACAATGCTTTGACCTCTACCCATTTGGTTAAGTAGTCAATGCACACCAATATGTATTCCCTGTTATTTGAACTGGGAGAGATAGTTCCAATAAAATCTAGCCCCCATTTATCAAAAGTATCTAGTCCTATTTGGGGCTATAAAGGAATTTCATCACTCTATGTGGGTCTCCCCATTCTTTGGCATCAATCACAATTTCTAGTATACTTAACAAAGTCTTTATATAGGGTTGGCTAGTAATATCATGTCAAAAATTTGAAGGTTGTTCTCTTGGCTACAAAATGTCCACCACAGGTCTCATCATGGAATGCTTTCAATATGTCAAACACTTCATCCTCCCTAATACATCTCCTCATAATATTATCTATCCCAGTGTAAAATAAGAATCTAGAAATCAAAGAATAAGGGAAGCATTTGTGAACTAACTATATTTTCTCTCTTGGAGAAAAGTATCATGGAACTTTCCCTATCACCAAATAGTTAGCTATATTAGCAAACCATGGAGTGTGTACATTTAGAGAAAATAGATGCTCATCAAGAAAAAAATCATCAACTAATCCTTCTGTTGATTGGGTAGGAAATCTAGAATGAAAATTAACAAACACATTATCCTTTCTTGGCTTGTCAACTATGATTATGTCAAATTATTGCAGTAACAATAACCACCTTACAAGTCTTCCACCTACTACTGGTTTATTCATCAAGTATATAATTGTTGTATGATTTGTATGTATGAAAACTTAATAGACAGTTATATAGTGTCTAAACTTGTTAATGGCATAGACAACTGCAAGCATTTTTTTTTGTTACAGTGTAGTTCAACTTTGCTCCTTGGATGTTTTTGTTGATATAATATATTGCATATTTTGTATTCCCTTCTTTCTACCCTAGGAATGATCTAATGAAAAAGTCTGATGCATTAGTGTGTATGTGAAATGGCAATGTCCAATTTGGACCTCTTAGAACTAGTGCATGAGTTAGAGCTTCCTTTAATTTCTCAAATGAACTCTGACAACTTTTAGTCCAATCAAACTCATTGTCATTTGTCAACAGAATAAACAAAGGGGCAACAATTTTACTAAAATCTTGGATGAATCACCTATAATAACTTGCATGTCCAAGGAAGCTTCTTACATCTTTTTTTTTTGTGGTATAGGTAGGGTAGATATAATTTCAACCTTCTTTGGGTCAACCTATATTCCTTCATTGGATATAAAGTGTCCTAACACAATTCCTTGTGTCATCATCATGAAACACCTCTCATTACTGAGTGATAGATTGTGTTCCTTACATATTTTTAACACTTTCTCCATATTATTAAGAGCTTCTTCATAACTTACACCATAAGTGGTGAAATCATTCATGTAAATTTCCATGCAATTATGTGCAAAATCAGAAAATATGTTGAGTACTGCTCTTTGAAAGGTAGCTAGAGAATTACACATACCAAAAGGTAAGACAAAATATGAATAGGTTCCCCAGGGGCAAGTAAATATGGTCTTATCTTGATCTTCTGGTGCAATCTTGATTTGGTTGTAACCAATGAAACCATCAAGACATGAAAAATATTTCTTTCATGCCAAAGAATCAAGAAATTGGTCAATAAATGGTAGTGGAAAGTGATCTTTCCTTGTGGTAGCATTTAATTCCTTGTAATCAACATAGACTCTCCATTTCCCACCTTTCTTGGGAACTATTACCAATGGTGAAACCCATTCACTGTCTGATATAGGGTATATGAAACCTGCATCTAAGAGGTTTTGCAGTTCAACTTTCACTATATCTCTTAGAGCTGGATTCATGCATCTCTGTGGTTGTCTTATAGGTCTACAATCCCATGCATATGCAATGGAGTATGCTTGCAACACTGATTGAAAATAATTCTATTGTTCCTTAGTCAAGGCATTATTAATATTTAACATCCTCCCTGGCATAATTTCTAACTCCTTTGATGACTCTTGAACTGATGAGAGATCAAGGCTTGGTATGATGGGAAAACATTGTTGGGGGAGTAATGAACGAAATAGCTGTGATATCACTTCTATAGAATCGATAGGTACAATACTTTTCAAGGGGTCTTGTAGGCATATGAGACAATCCTACTATTGTGGGCTCCTGTCATAGTCATTTTGGATTATATGAGCAATGAGCTCATCTTCATCCTAGTCATCCAATAAGAGGTTGTGCTCAATAATCATCAATGTTTGAAGAGAATAGCTATCTTCATCCTCCTCACCCAAATTAAGCCAAATGGTGTGCTCAAGTTCTACATATGGTTGGTAAGGTGTATAAAGAACCAATTTCTTTGTGATTGTCCCATTAGATATTATCATTTTACCAGATCTACATACTATAAATGCATCAGTTGTTGCCTACCAAGGCCTTCCTAGGATGAGTGGGTAACCTGGAAGATTAACTTTGGGGTGCAATACTATAAATTTTGTATGGTATTCCCAAGAATCCAATGCAATAAATAGGTATTCAATAACTCCCTCAGGCTTGACCGTAGACCTATCAGCTAATTGCAAGATAGTTTGTGTGGGCCTAAGGTTGATGAACTAAAGCAACTACATTGTTTATTTTGTCATGACATTGATGGCTGCCCCCAAGTCTATCAAAGTGTTCTTAATGAGGGTCCCATTGATCTTATGTCCAAAACTAGACTTCTAGGATTAGTATACTTAGGGACTATAATGTTCCCCAGCACGATATCTGCAAGATCCCCAAGACATGAATGGTTTGTGGATCTTTCCTTTTTCATCCTAGTTTCTTAAGATAGAGATCCCTTATGGTTTTGGTATAGATAGGGATGTGTTTGATATCTTGGATAAGAGGTATTTTGATGTTAACATCTTTGAACTGCCCTAAAAGGTCTATCTCAACCTGTGTATGATGCTTTTGCAAACCTAGGTGTTTAGGAAAAGGTGGCTTAGGATTTGAGGTAGTTTGGTGTACTTGATTTTGTTTAGGCTCCAAAGGTGGTGTATCAGAAGCTTCAACTGTAGGTTCCTTATCCTCCATTTCCATAATTTGGGGGGATGGAGGTCCAACAAGTTGTTTTCATGATATGAGGTGGATATCACTCACCTCTACCCCATAAGTGGGGTACTGCATAGATTCAATAGTATAAGCCTACTGAACATGCTTAGTGTTAGGGTTAGGTGCAGGTTGGGTAGGTATTTACATCTTGGGTGGCTAGGATGTAGGATTTGAAGGTGGCATTAGTGCTTGTTGCTACTATGGAGGAGGGAGAATAGGTTGTTGATAGTTCATATTTTGCTGTTGCCATTCTTGTCCTTTCTGGCACTGAGGCTACCATTGATTCTATTGGTTTGTCCATTATGGATTGTAATTGGAACCTTGCAAGTTTTTTTGTGGCCAAGGATTTGGTTGTTGGTTCCAATTAGGTGGAGGGTTTGGCCATTGGGGATTTTTCCACTGGTTCTGATTTACTTGCTAGGGCTAAGAGTTCCAAGCATAAATTTTTTGGTTGTCAATAGGAAAAGATGAATTAGAGCTAAGGAGGTCTTGTGGCATACCCTGTCTCTACTTCCATGGCCTCCTTTGTGATATATAAAAGAGTTGTCCATCATCTCCTTTAATTGGTTGGAAGTCAAGCTTCTCAACTTTTTCCTGTTGGATTCTGACCACTCTTTTACATTTGCAATTTGCTTTTATTTTCCTATTGAACAATACTTAGTAAGCATAAATTTTGATTCCTCCTGCTTCTTCTTGATGTGGATAGTATCCAGCTATGTTTCCAAATGACTAATTATGTCTTCTTTCATGTTGGATAATAGATTGCTCATCTCAACTTTTGAAACCCCAATAGATGGCTTACCAAGAACTAATTTCCTATTATCTCTTGGCCTCCTTGTAAAGGTCCTAGAATAATTTCTAAAGACCTTAAATTTTTTTTCAAATGATTGTTAAGAAAATGTCCCTGGCCAATGAGGTTCAAGGCATCCATACATTCTTCATTAACCCCTCTCAAAAAGATTGACTTGAGAGACTCTGATGGAAACTTGTTCAGGGGATTTTTCTTGAGAGAAATCTGGAATCTTTCAACATAATTCTCTAAAGGATCATCATCCTTTTGTGTCACTTGGAATATGTCATCCTTCCTCCTATCAAGTCATCTACAATAGTCCTGGTATTTCTCCAAAAATAATGTCTTCATGGTGTCCGAGTCAAGAACAACATCTCTACCTAATCCCATGAACCATCTCAAAGTTGGATCTTTGTGTGTGGAAGGAAAAAGCTTTAACCTATGTGCATCAAAAGTATAGTCATAAATTATGCACAAGACATCAAATTTGAAGAAAAAAGTATATGGGTCTTCAGTCATTAACCCATAGAAAACTAGCAAGGCCGAAGGAGGAATATTCATCGTGGTGTGGCCCTTTCCTGATCAATAATAGGAAACCCAAATGTTGGTGGAGCATCATCATCCTTTGCTACATCACCCATAGTGTGGTATGTTCCCTTTGTAAATGAAAAGTAATAGAAAAAGCACTAATGATCAAGCCAATCAATAATCTTTGATGCTTATGGCTCACTTCCTTCAACATACTTTCTCTTTTATATTTAAACATTCTTCTTCGTAGTCTCACTCACATTCACTACTAATCTCTCAAAAATTTTGATATTTGCCACATTTCATTATGAAAAGATATTCTGTGAAAAAATATTTGCACACTATTTTCTCAAAAAATTCACAACACACACACACCTTCCTTCTCCAAAGCTTTTATCTTTTATTTATACCTTCCACAACCATTAAAAGGTTTCTCCATGTTGACTACAAAAATGTAATATAAGATATACAATAATTACAAGGTAGCAAAAAAAAAAATTGTAGTAGAAAGAAATATCCTGCAGTTCATGATGAAATATATTCAAGACCTATTATCCATATAGTACATCTTCAAAATGAGCGCACACATCTAAAAACTTGGTGTAAGAAACTCAACATGACAAGTCATCCCAATAAGAAAGTAAACTATCAAACATCAATTCCAAACCAAGGTGCTACCAAAGAGACCAAAAAACTTTGTGTGGATCACTCCATCAGGATGATATAGCATGTAAAAACACTTCTTTGCACCCTTATTATATCATGTTATTTTCTCTAACGCAAACACTTTTTACCCAAAAAACAATGATTCTAGACATATTGTTGTACAAGGGATAATCAAATACTAGCTTATAGAGCATTCTAAGAGCCCAATGAGATTCCATCATGCATTACATAGCCACTATGAACAAATTTGATCAATTACTTGCTAACGTAGATTATTTAAACACCAATAGACCAACATACTAGGTTACTAGAACATAAACAACACACTGTCATCTACAGAAACACCAATGGTGTACCAAATCTTCTGAAACTTGGACCAAGTAGACATACCACCTTTAGAAACCTCAATCTAAATCACAAGGAAAAAAATATGATGTGGTGATGTGCAGATACATTCAGTTCTTTCTTAGCAACCATCCACTAGAACTTAACAATTTCATAGTCTAATAACACCAGAACACTCTATAATAGGACTTATGCACAAAAACTTGGAATATGCATACCTTACAGTTGTGTAGAGCTACCCTTCAAACTACAAGATCACATGTTCATCTGGTGAGAAATGTAGAGCATTTGATAGAGCTCCTATGAAACCAGTCCTGTGCCTTAGATAGTTTGGGAACTTATCAGTCAAAGCATTTTAACATTCAACCATGAACTTCAAATGACAGTGTACAATAGTGTACCAATGGCATCATTTTGACATCCAACCATGAACTATCCTTAAAGATAAGTGCATATGGTATCAAAAAAGGTTTACATCAATGCCAACACACTATCCACATATTTTCCAACAATAACTACATTTGATTGTGAAAATTATCATGTCATAATGATCTCCTTGATAAAGAAAAAAAATTTACCATCATTTTTTAGTATTTGCATATCATTATAGCTTCATTATATTGGCAATATTTTGAGAATGTTCATGGTCAAACTAGATTTTATGCTTATTAAGGTATTTACATGATCAAATCATAAATCTATAAAGAGATAAATCTTACCTTATAATAAGCTAATTTACCTTATCATATTTAGACTAGACATTACTTGCATAATAGATATTACATATATATTTATGTGGAATAATATATTATCATTGAAAATGATAAATTTATATTAAAGGTAGTAATAAATTAAGGTCTTCCTTATTCCTACACCAAGAATAAACTTTATTTTATTACAATGGTACTAACTATTCTAATTGTTTTTGGTTATTATATTAATAGATGTATGATCAAATAAAATAAAATTTGAAATACCAGAGGAATAAATAAATAATCAAACTAAAATACAATTAAATGATCACAACAATAGAATAAATAAAGCAAATTGAATTAAAAAATAAAGAAAAATGGATTAAAAATGATGTAAACCTTGCAAGCACACACAAAATTCACCTATGTACAAATCCATTGCTCTATTCTATTTCACCTTGGGGGAAATGGTATGAATAATATTTTCTCTCATATTTATATTAAGCACAATAGCATAAAAATACTTGCAAAGTATGAGTACAGTTTTCTTGTGTGATCCGAGATGAAAAATAATTGATAGGATGGTTACATTTATATATATTTGATGACACCAATCAATGGTACAAACTAGAGGAGAGGTTGAGAAGATCAATGATTGAGAATTTATGAGAGGAATTGAGGGTTAGTTAATGGTTGCATGATTTTAGATAACTGATTGCATGATTCAATTAAGAAGATTGATTGATTTTTTAACTTAGACTGATGGTTAGTGGACTAAATTGATTTCTTAGAGGACTTGAAGTGAGTGGGAGTGAAGTAGATTTGATTGATGAGTGGACTGATTAGATTGATTAGTAAACTAAGAATAAGTCTCAATCAACAGGTGGGGTGGAATTTACATGAGTATTTAATAATTAAATAAATTTAGTTATTATTTACATGTCCAAGGTTGAATTTAATAAATAAACTAAATGATTTTATTTATTTTGGAAGAAGATAATGTTGAGAGATAAATAAATAAATTAAATAATTAAAACAATTATATAATTTAGGAAGTGGAAAATGGATAATTAATTAAATAATTGTGAATTAGTTAATTAAACTTTAAAATAGAAGAATAATTAGTAAATTAGTTAAATAGCAATAATTATTTAATTAATATAAAGGAATAGATAATATTGATTTAATTAAATACTATAAAATTATTTAATTATTAGGATGAAGTGAAAATGATCATTAATTTAACCAATAATAAAATTATTGAATTAAATATTAAAGACATATTAGTTGGGTTGAATGATGTAAAATGACTCGATTTAGATAAAGTGTGTTAGTACGAATTAGGTGTCTACATTTTTCACCTCTTTGAGACAATATGTTTTTATAGCATTGTTTTAAAGAAAGTGATGATGTACCCCAGTTTACCTCAGAAAAATGAAGTAATGAATGTAGAATGTCCCCTGAGAGTTTGACAAAAGAATGAAATTGTTAAGTTAAACTCTGAAAAGTATTAAAAAGATATGATAGAGGTGAAGGAAATGGAAAGAGAAGAACATTAAAGGTTTGGAATAGGAAGAAAGATAATATGAGGAAAGTTAGTATGGTGAAGAATAGTTATAAGTTAGTTAAAGTTGATCGATGTCCCTTAGGGTGATGTAGATGGTAAGAGATGGATTGGTATTGCTTGTGCTTTCTATTTTGTTCTATTTTTATCATCGTAGAACATTTTTGTGGAAAGAGGATGTATGCACAATAAGGCATGATTTGTGATGACAATGTTTATTTACTTTTGCCTAAAATTTTGATAAAAGATAAGTGGATATATGTACACCAAGTTGAGGAAAACCTTGGTGCCTTCAATATCCTTTGTCTAGATAAAGAAACAAAAAAAAAGGATTGTTCTTAAATGTACTAGACATGATAGAACCTTGTTGGAATATATAAGAGAACATAGATTCATAGTATGATAACACTAATGCATAAAGTTAATTGATGACCTTATATACATAAAGTGATATGTTAATGCTCAAACCTAGTCCAATACACACAAGGAAACATATCTATCATAACAATGCTTAAAAACATTCCACAAACATGGCATATTTAAGTAATGACCTTTCTCCATTATTGCTCCTCTAATCATTTTGAGATATTCTTGAGGAACATTGGAATAGGACAATAAGATAAATCAAGTAATAAAAAGACTCAAAGACCAAACATATCAACAACTATTAGATTTTCTTACTAGAAAATATTTTCTCAATAGTGAATAATTTCCATTGTAGGAAAGATGCATTCAATAGGACATGATTTATTTGATGAGATGTTTAAAGTAGATTTAGCAATTGATCAGTAGTTTTATAGATAGTTTAGCTAGAGTCTCCTATCCTTGATTGTTTAATGAATGTTCAATGTGTTAGGATTTTGTGTAGCTTGCTTTTTCTTAAATCTTGTGTCTAGACGATGAAAATTCATTATGGATATTTGTAAATGTTATGTTTTGAATTTTTTGGAGATTTTTAATGTTTTGGATTTTTTAGAATATTTGATGTTTTTGGATTTTAAGGAATATTTTATGTTTTTGGATTTTTAGGAATATTTGATGTTTCTGGATTTTTAGGAATATTTGATGTTTTTGGATTTTTTGGAATATTTGATGTTTTTGAATTTTTTAGGAATATTTAATGTTTTTTAATTATTTGAATTGCACTATGAGTTCAGACAAATGATCTTATGATGGACTAGTATCAAGCCATGATAGGGGTGATAGGTATATGAAAAAGGATTTATTATGGATGGATTAGATGAAAGCACTAATAGATGGTGGAATATGGCCTCTACACATAACACCTATAAACAAGTTTTCACCATGGTACTTACCCAAAGCACCACCAAAGTGGTTTTCACCATTGGGAAGATTATTTCTCTTTACTTTAAGGATTTTTCATTTTTTTTATTTCATATTTTTTGAATTAAGATACTCTGAGGATCAAGCATAGAATTTTATTAGGTGGATATCATTGATGGGACCATTAAGTGGTTCACCTTTGAATGTTGATAACTAATATGATCTCGACCCATAATTTGTTGTGATAACAAAGGATCCTAACTAGTTAGGCTTAAAAATCCCTTTTTTCTCACATTCTTGTTGATTTTTTTAAATTTTCCTTGAGTACCAAATCCCCTATTTCAAAGCTATGTGACAACCTTTTTATTGTAGCTACACTAGAGGTGATTTTGGTATTACTGCAAGTGGTTTAGGGTGTTGAGGTGCCTTCCATCAAGTAACTCCAGGTCCTAAAATCTAGTAATCCTATACTCTTCATCATCTATAACAAGGCATAGAGAAACTCTGAGTGAAGGGAGCTTGACCTCTATGGGAAAAATTGATTCAACTCCAAAGATGATGGAATATGGGGTTGCACCTATTGTAGTGCCCCTCCATTCTCATAGTGGATGTGCAGGAAGTTTGGTTTTGGAACTTGGAGATGAAAGTAAAATAATAGAGATATTTAAAGGTATGTGCTAATGATGTTAAACAATTGATATTAGTCTTGTATGGATGGTTTCACCATGTGAGTGTGGCCTAATACCATCAAGCTACTGAGTGTGAGGTATGGATTATGTGAGATGGATATTGGCTCTTGGCTCATGGATTATGTATCATGGATTAGTATGCTACTTTCCGGTGTCCAGATGGACCCTTATGCAGCCTTATGATGTAATTGTGTATGTATGTGTTAGATGTATATTTCTTATGTGTTGTTGCTTATTGACATAAAAGAGGGATAACCATGCTATGTTAAATGTGAATGTATTGTCAATATATGGTATTAAATGGAGTGGATGTTATTGAAATCATAAATTGTAATTGAAAATAAGTTTCTAAAACAAGAGACAATGTGTATTTCTGAATAAAAAAATTAAAATTTGTGCATTCCTTACATAAGATTATGGAGATTTTTATAATTAGGAATGGAAAAAGGAGTAATTGGAGTGCTTGCTATATTTGTTAGTGTAAAATCAAGTATCATACTATAAGAGATGCAAGGATTTCTAATTAAATGTAAATAGAAAAATATTACTTTCTAATGTGTAGTTAGATAGTGATTTTGATCAAAGATATTCGGAAAGAGGATGTACATCAAATATAGAATAGAAAATTTTGGTGTTAATGTCTTATGTTTCCACCCTAGTTTGTGACTTCTAGGAGTAAGTCAAGTTTTAGGGGGGAGGATGTAGTGCCCCTCCATTCTCATAGTGGATGTGCAGGAAGTTTGGCTTTGGAACTTGGAGATGAAAGTAAAATAATAGAGATATTTAAAAGTATGTGCTAATGATGTTAAATAATTGATATTGTATATCATGAATTTATGGACTAAGTAAAAAGGTTAGGAAATGATTTATTAGATGTGTTTAAGGATATATTTATCATGATGTGTGTGTTTAGACATGACCATTACTATGATGTATGTTATTAACATATTGATGTGATGAAAGTGTTTTGTTACCTTTGGAGTTTTCACTTGATTCTAATATATTATCATTGTATTGTCATATTATTATGATTTTGATTATGGTTATTTTTATTATTATAAAATATACTGATTTGTGTTCAAGCTTTGTGGTTGCAAGATGGGGCATGAGCTTCTATTAGAGTTGTGGTGAGTATGATGCATATTGTTATGTTATTGTTATTATGCAGATATTTACTTGAATAACTGAGTGATACAGTAGTATGTTTGTTAGGATAAGTGGAAAGGGCGATATCGAACTATTGGACGTATGAGATACATACGAAAATGAGATACGATTGCTAGAGCATCTTTCTTAGTGCTTCGGCTATTATGCACATGTGCTCTAATTTGTATGTTTAAGTGAACAGGTACTAGGCTACGTCTCTACCTAAATTAGTAGGTCTGAGCATGCCTCTAATCCCAATGGTGGTTGAAGAGATAACATCTAGGCCCAAATTATAACCTAACCTTGGCCATTGTTCTCAATTAGAGACAATTGATAAAGAATGTGTTAACTTTTTTGGGTTGTTATGAGACAATGTCTGATCTTCTTTACCCTATGTTTGGAGTGTTGCATTTATTCGGTTGTTTCTTATGTGATATGTCATTGTTTGATTTTGTTGTCTAACCTTAGTTTTAGATCCCAACCTGTTGGTGTTAAACCCAGTGGTTAGTTGTGTTGTTATGATTGTGATTAGTGTTATTTATCTTTTGATGTGAATGTTGCTCTTTTATGTGAAGTTATTTTATGATTTATATTTTACCTTATTTGTGAATTATTTGAGTGAAGTTAGATATTGAATTTATCATATTTATTATTATGATTTTTATTAATGTGTATGAGGTGTGATATAATATTGTCCATAAGTGACATTTATTTATGTTATGTTTTATTATATTATTATTTTGAGGAATAATTATTTAATTATTATTTATTATTATCATTATTTAGTATTTGATTATTGTTTATTGAGTAATATTTATTTTACTTTTGTTTAGATATAATTTTTGCATTATTAGTCTCTTGATTCATTTTATTAAAATGGTCACTAAATTTATGTTTTATGGAATTTTTATGTAGTTTTAATGATTTAAAATATTTCTTATGTGATAGCTTTATGGGTGAGAGGTATTTTTATTTTATAAAATTATATTTTTTGAGTCCAAAACCCACCCTAATTACTCCATTATGAAAAGTGACGAAAATGGAAGTTGAAAAGGGGCTGGGAGGTTGTCTTTTAGGGGGGGAAGTGTTCTCTTTATTCTGGGAGGAGATAAAGGGTTTTCGTACTGTTGAGTTATAGGATTTTTGACATGCATGTTGGATTTGGATTGGGATTCTTTTTCAGGAGAGATTTTTCTATGCTTGCAAAGAGGAAGGAGCAATGAAAAATTTGTGGCAATTTGAGGGTTTTGAAAGTTGAAAACCTTGGGAGCTCAGCATCAAATTTCTGTCATTCCCAAGCGTTGGACCCAGGTTAGATTTTCAGATCTTGTGTTAAAATTTTCTTTCGTATGCATGAATGATTTGATTGATTTCTTTCTTTTGATTTTTGAAAATAAATATTGGATGGTTTTATTTGTGTGTGAATGAAACATTTATTCTACAATAAAAATTAATACATATTTGTTATTCTTGTTATTTACTAGTAAAAGGGTCTAATTGCGTTGCTCATAAATCTAAATTTACAAACTGGGTTGGTGAGATTTTTAAAAGGTTTTTGCATTTTGTTGTCATTTAAATCCTATCCAAAAATATCAGAAACCCAGATTGTAGTTTGTGAGATATGGTTGAAACACGGGACTGCTGTCAAGTTGCTCCTCTATGACTGCAAATATCTTTATTTCTCTCTATAATCAGTCAATGAAAGATTGAGATTTTAAATTTATAGGGGTTTGAAATAGTTTAAATTAATTTTAATATTCTTTTTTTTATATTTTATTTTGGATAAAATATGGTTGTTAAGTTACTCATTTTGTCATTTGACTGTAATTGAGTATTACTGAAAATAGGGTTTTATGGAATCTGTCTGTTGTTTTGCATTTTATGAAATTATTATTCATTTTTAGTCAATTTCTTCTGCGCTGCTGAGTAGTCGACGTCTAAATCTGAAATAGCTATTTTACAGATTTTGATTTCGAGTTCATATGACTATTTTATGGTTGTTTTATTGTTAACAGATTTGACTGTTGTCAAGTGATAATTAGTTTAGTTTTAAAAGTTATATTTGAGGGTATAACTATATTCTTTAATCTGTATTGTGTTGTATCATTTTTATTTAATTGTGTTTACTATTTTCATATTATAAATCCCTTCATATTTGTTAGATCTTGCATTGAAGTTTCTATATTTGTAAAGATCAATTATGTCAGGGATGTGCATTGTTGGTCTTGATTGTGAATTACTAAACTACAGTGTGTTATTATGTTATAATATTGTGAAATTGATGTAATATACTTTATTGTAGTGTTGTGGTTTAATGATAAGCCTTTTAGTTTTTTATCGATTTGTGTTATGTGTTTGGGTCTATAGAAGTACCTAGAAGTATTTATAAAGTTATTATAATTTTCGGTTGATTCTTATTTTGGTAGTTTTCTTGGGATGTTTAGTATCAGCCACTTGTTATTTCTGTTCTGTTGTTTGCTTGTTTGTGGGGCCTAGTGTTGTCTCCTAGCACGGAGGGAGTGGGTCTCAAGGTTCCACGTGATAGGGTGGTATTTCTGAACCATCCATTGGGATTTAGGTGGTGCAATTTGTGCACAACATGGAGAGTCTTTCTTTTCACTTCATTCTATAGTTGAATTTATGTGCAAGTGATATTTTCATAAAAAAACTATGTTTAATGTATCTTATACATATATACCTCTTAGATTAATGAAACGTGTTCATGGTAGCATTCTTGTATAGGAAAAGTAAGTGAATTGATACAATCTTGTTTATACACATTTTTACTATTGTTTAGTATGTAATAGAGAGGTTTAATATAAAAATATTATATTTATAATACATGAGTTTAATTAAGTAGTAGATATGATATATCTTTATGTACTTATTTTGTAACATTGATTAAGAATAGATTTGTATTGGCATAGTGTTAGATGTGGTTGAAGATAATTTCGATATGTTATCATATGTAATTTGATGTATGAGATTAATTTACATTCAAGTGTTAGTAAAATATGGTCATAGTATATCAAATATGTTCTTTAGACTTAATTAGTGTAGGTGTATCTTAGTAGCAACGTTAGGGGACCATGGTGGATAGCTGTGCAAATGGGTTATGTTCAATATTATTTTTAGGTTATAATGTGATTATAATATCATGTTGATGTAATAATGTCATTCATATTAATTGGTTGAGTTGCATTAGTTAGTGTTACTTTAGTTTCTTTAAAAAATAATAATAAAAGAAAAAAAATTGGCTTGATGTTGATGGCCTTTTGTGTTAATCCACTTGGTCCCTTAGTGGGGCATTACACCTATCGATGTGTGAATTCTAGTTTGATATTCCAATAGTGCAGGGTTGAGAAGGATGTGTCAATCATGGCCAACATCATTTATAGTTTCCTTTAGGATTTTCAATATCGTTTTAATATTTGATGCCTCAACTTGATCATTGCTTTGCGGATAGTAGGGAGTGAAAAAATGGTGTTGAATATGAAATTTGTGGTATAGCTCATATATATCCTACTTCTTGAATGGTCTACCATTATTAGTGATAATAGATGAAGGTATCCCATACTGGAAAATGATGTAGCTTAGGATAAACTTGGCTATTTTTTTAGGTAATATCAGTAAGTGGACTGAATTTGATCCATTTGGTGAAATATGTTGTGGCTGTAATTATGAATTTATGTTTCTTGGAGGATTGAGGGTGAATTTTTCCTATGAGATTGAGACCCCACTATGAGGTAAGAACTTGTAGTTCTTGTGCAGGTGTATGTATAGGATTTCCATGTTAACACTTCAAATATTTGCATGCAAACTGGTGGGCATCCTATTCCATCATTGACCAATAGTATCCAACTCTAATTAGTTTCTTAGATGTATTTGGACTACTAGCATGTGCCCCATAAGTACTGCTATGTACCTCTTATATCGTAGTTTGTGAATCTTCTAAGTTAAGACACCTAAGGATAATACCATCAAAGATCCTTTGGTATAGTGTATCATTGAGGATGAGAAAGTGGTATGAATGTCTAATGAAAGTTTTTCTTTGATTATTTGATAAGTCAAGCATGAGGGTTTGCTAGTGAAGGTAATTATATATGTCTTGGTACTAAGGGGAATCAAGACCAATGATTTCACACAAGTTTAGAATCTAGGACATTGAAGGAAAGGACCAAGATTTGTTCTAATAAGAATTTACACTATTGAGTATTGTATGATATATCTACCAGATCTGATGGTAGCCACAGAATCTACTACTTTGTTTCTTAGTTATGGAACCTATTCAAATGTGATATCAATGAAGTATTGCTTGAAACCATCTACCATTTTTTGTAAGTTAGAATTCTTTAAGCTTTGGTTTGGTACTCATCATTCACATATCTTATAACCAATTGAGAATATTCATAGACTTGAATTTTCTTGAGTTGTAAATTTATTTCCATTATGATTTCGGTAATAAGTTTATTTTGGTGGTTAAGCATATAATGTCTTAGATTATGTGAAGAAAAATACTACTAAATAGGCATGGTCAATCGATGCATAATTGAGTTCATAACCTACCAATGTATGGTTGATGTAATGGAATAACCTTTCTCTACTTGTGTCATTGTGTTGTGCAAGGAGTGCACCCAATGTTGTTGGTGTGGTAGATATATAATAGTAGAGGCTTACCCTAAATTGGTGGCATTAATACTTGAGTAAATTACAGATAATCTTTGAGCTATTAGAATGAATTTTGAATTTTTTTGTTCCATTTAAAGGTAACACCCTTATGCAAAAGGTGTGTAAACAGGTGGCACTCATCTGCTAGTTGTGATATAAAGTGACAAATGGATCTTGGATTTTTCCCTATAAACTTCATAGTTGTTTGAGAGTGATGGGAGGAGGAATGTTAATTAATTATTTTACCTTTGTTGAGTTGATATCAATGTCTTTTGTAAATAAAATGTGTCCCAATAATTTTCCAAATGTCACCCAAAAAACACATTTCTTAGGATTTAGTTGAAGGTTATACTGCTCTAGTCTACCAAAATTGATAGCCAATATGTCAAGATGGCCTTCCTTGGTAATTAACTTTACTAGTAGATCATCAACATAGTTTTCCATTAAGATGTACATCATGTCATTGAAGATAGTTGTCATAGCCCATTGATAGGTACCTCCAACATTTTTAAGACCAAAGGGCATGGCATTCCAAAAAAATGTCCCCCATGGAAAAGTGAATGTTATTTTATGTTGTTATTTAGTGTCAATGTGAATTTTATTGTTACCTAAGAATCCATCCATTAAGAATAGCATTCTATTCCCTACAATTAAATCTACAATCATATCTATGTTAGGTAAAGGGAAGTCATCTTTCACTTGTTCCTTGATTAGATCTTTGAAGTATGTGTATATGTGGATGCCCTCAGTGGGTTCAATGACTAGGACCAAGTTTTATATCCATTCGACATAATAAATTGGTCAAATGAAGCCCACATCTAACAACTTTTGAAGTTCTACTTTTACTAGTAATGTTATCTACAGGTGCATTTTGTATAGCTTTTGTTTCATTGGTTTTTCCCTTGATGTTATTGTTATATGATGTGATACTAGATTAAGATCCAATCTAGGAATGTATGTGTAGAACCATGTGCAAATTTTTTTCTTTGTTGTTAAAAAATGAAATGAAATTGATCATTTCCTCCTCGGATAAAGAAGCTACAAAGTATGTTATTTCGACATTATCTATTGTACTGATGTTTTCCTCCTAATATTTATCAATAAGACCTTGAGATCTCTCTTGATCCATAGGGGTATTTCCAAACCTTCCATCCTTGGGAACTTTATAAAGGTTTTCACCCTTGGATACGTCCTTTATTTTTACTATTCTTTAGTTCAATTTTTTCGCTTGGTGGTTTCCACTAGGGGACATGCTTATACATTTTTTTTGTGACTGAAAGGTTTGAAATCCTCCCCAAAGTATTCCATAGTGTCAATTTCTATGATAAATCCAACTCTACGATCCCCTAGGGGCATCCCATCTCAAAGTCCCAAAAACTCAACTATAGCTTCATCGTTCTAGCATTTGTCTATACTAGGTGGATCTCGTTGGTCCCAATCGATAAGCTAGGGGTAATTAAGTGGAAGTTTTTTGTTGGAATTTAAGGGTTGAAAGATATATAGGATATGGTGCAAAGGTTGTGATCATGGAATAGGTCAGTGATACACTTGAAAGAGTCATTATTGGTATCCTTATTAGATAACTTATCAACAAAAAAGGTTTTATCTACTTCTCTAGGTGTAATTTCTTGATAGTTGAAGACACATTACCCAATTTTATAAATCCAAGTCTTGTATCTAGCATGGTTTGATAGGTATTATGACAGGTTCCATCATTCCTTTTGTGTGCCAAGCCCACTATAGTCATCATATCCCATGTGTTCTATTATCAGTAATCCTTTAATATAATTTTCCACTAGTAATATGATAGTATCTTCTTTTCCATTGTAAATCCACTTGGATATGTCATCATCTACCGATTCTTTGTCTAGTTCCCCCTATTTGGAAAAATTATTTGGACTACATTTGACTATCAGGATTGATACTGCTTGGGATTTACCTGGTTTTCCATATGATCCAAGTGATGGTGGAAGTTGACTTACATAGAAAGATTATGTCATATCATATTCCCACAGACTAACCATGTACTGAGTAGATGTTTTAGTTAGTTATAAAGGGTCTATGTAGGATTTAGTAGATGATTCTTTAGTATTGTTAGCAACACAAAGTGTGGTGTATCCTCTCAAGTTGCTATAGTATGGGAAAGTATCTAGATCTTCTATAATGGTTACTCCATTTACTTCATGATAGAACTTGAGACACTTATAAAAAGTAGAGCGTGTGACTTGCATGGCATGAATCCATGGGAAACCAAGAAGTATGTTGTATGGGATTTCTAGATCCATTACTTGGAAGACTATGTCTTTGATTGTTTGTCCCACTTTGATTGAAATAGTAATGGTCCCTTTGGAGGGCCATTCAAAAACATCATAATCTTTGATCAATATCTTATTTGTTGAATCTATAACTTCCTCAAAGTATCCTAGTGTTTTCACTAGTTTTAAGGTGCATACATTCAAACCAACACCACCATATATTAGGACATGTTTCATGTGGTGTTTGTGTACAAATATTTCAAAGTGTTCAAAAGGAATCATTGTGAGTAGGTGAATGGGATGTCATGTCTTTATCAAAAAATTCAAATGATGTGATGAGGTGAAATGGTTGACTATAGCTTGAAATTGTTCCACATTAAGATTTGTCAGAATCAATGATTCCCTGAGAGCTTTATCTAATATATCCTTATGAATTGATGATATATCCAAAATCTTGAGAATAGATATTTGGGCTGGTGTTTTATTCATTTGATCCATTAGATTGTATTTAAGGGTGATGTTGTTTCTAAACATGGCTCCTTGTAGAGTGATTTTTCCTTTGCAAATTGTAACATTGCATTCAAGATTTGGGTTCTTTATAGCAATAGTCGACACATGATTGTTAACTTCCTCAATATGGTTGACTATGTAATCATAGTTGATAGTTGTATAATTGGCATTGTTGCTTGAGGTACTACCTTGTTTAGAGGCATTTCCTTTTCCATGATTATGTAAGGGATCCTTGAATATCAAATGGTCACTATTTGAGGAATTTTGTTGAATTTCAACACCAATATCTCCTTTGTATATTAAGTCATGAATAAGGTGCTTCAATTTGAAACAATTGAGAGTTTTTTTCCTTTTACCCCATGGTAATCAAAGAAATCAATGTCTTTCCACCATGTTGGTGTGACTTGTGTTTCAAATTGTCTGATTTCTAGAAGAGTGACTATATTTTCTTGGATTAGTTTTCAAAGAACATGCTTGATAGGTTCTCCTAAAGAAGTAATTTTTTGTTGTAGGTTGTTGTTGAGTCTAGGAGGTGCTCATTGTGTGCTATCTTGTATATTTGTTGATGTTTGAACATTGTTTGCTTCTTGTATGTGTAAGTTGGATTGATCATTTTGAGCATTTTTGCATCAACCACACCATCATCAATAATATTTTTATTATTATTCCAATAGCAGGACTTGTCATTTGAAGAGTTTGAATAGGTTTTTTTTTTCTTTGAATATTTAACAAGTCCTTTGGCAATTATGGCTTTCTCAATAGTAATCCCTTTTTCAATGATTTCATCAAAATAATTTGAAAATAGAATTTTCAAGTGGAAACCTAATTCAATGTTCATGCTTTGAAAGAACATCTCAACTAATTGATTCTTCATGATGTGACATTGAATTTTACTAGCTAAGTTTTACCATCTTTGTAAGGAGGAAAATTTTTCTCTGTCATTCTATTTAGTGTTGCATAAGTCAATCATTATCATTTCATGGTTCATTTTATAGGAGAAATGTGAGACAAACTTATCAACTATTTCATTAAAGGTCCTATACCACCATGGAGTCTAGAAAACCACTCCATGGATTGTCCTCTTAGGCTTCTTGGGAAGAGGCACATTAGATAAGTATCATTATGCATTACCTATAAACAAGATCTACATATAATTCTCTCATGTGATCACGAGGGTCTCCGTTTCCTTTATATTTGTCAAATTTAAATATTTCAAAGTGATGTGGGAAAAGTGGCATATATAAAGTCTTTCCAAATGGGTAGGGGCATATGTCTTCTACTACATATCTATTTTTTTGCTGCCCCATGTAGATGTTTTCCATTTTTTGTTGTACATTTTGAATCTGAAGAGCTAATTGTTGGGATCTATTGCATTGTAAGTGGATGTAGGATGTGATGATTGCTAACCTTGGGGGTAGTTTGATTATGATGGATTTTGATGACCATATGAAGGTTTTGGTGGATTGTAAGCATGACCAAATGTGTTTGGGTTAGCATACTCTAGTGAATGGTTATGGTATAGTTGATGAATGTTGTGTTGTGGATATATGTAGTTAGGGGGATTGGCATACTTTTGTGATGTTATAGTGTTTTGAGTGGAGTAGGTATTTTGATTATATAGGTACATGTTGTAATTAGGATTGAAGTTGGGAACTTGTTGAGGTTGTGTCATGGAGTTGGTGATGTATTGAGTAGGTGGTATATTTGATGGGTTTACATGCATGCTTGTTATTGGATGGGAGATGTTAGGATTGTTAGGTGGATGTTGATGTTTTGGCATTTGTGAAGGATGAGATGATTGTGCATGCAGATCATTTGTCGATGTGGAGACAATATATTAACTAGATTTAGGATTGGCTATGTGTGTGGAGAATGTGGGAGCCTAAGATTGGATGGGTGGTAGTGTTACTTGTGTGGAATTAGTAGGAATGGTGATTTGTGGAATTCTTGTAGTAATTTGTGAAGAATAAGTGGATAGATTGTTAGGGGGTTGAATAGTGAGTTTGGTGTTTGGTTGTAGTGAAGGTGGTATGTTGTTATTAGAAATAGTTTCCTCCAAGGTCAAGGATGGAGTATCATTGGTGACATTTTGGATACATGTTATGTCAAAAGTGGAGGGTAATCTAGCCCCTTTTTTAGCAAGAAACAATAAGTATTGATATGGTTTGGGTGTTATCTTACTATTTTGATTAGTTTCATTGCATGAGTGTCTTGTTGTGTTGCCTCAAACAACTCTTCAAGCATTACTATTGAGCACACAATAGTGCTAAGAGGGGGGTGAATCAACATATATTAAAATTTAACCATTCCCATTTGTAGAATAAATATCACATCACATAAATTGAAAGAAGACTAGAAGTGAAAACATGCACCACACAAGGACACCAATATTTTTACATCGAAAACCCAATGAGGGAAAAACCATGGTGAGAGTTAACTCACAATATATGAAGTTCATTACTTACAAAGATTATAATTTTGTTTAAATATCACTGTCTATGGACTTACATAATAAGGTGTATAACCTTAGGGAAAGATATAAGGACCTGATGAGACACACTATCTTAGAGTAGGATACATGAAAATTATAATGAGAACTATGAATATGAAATGCTATAAAGAAGAATTTGACATGTACTGATGTTGAAATCCCTTTTTTGCACAAATAATCCTTCACATTTACTTCTCACACTTCATGTTCAACATACTACACAATCTCAATACATCATCCCTCAATTTTCTTCAAAAATTATTTTGATCTTCTATAAATATAATCTACAACAACTCAAAACCTCAATTAGGTCAGTACCAAGATGACTTTTAGATGAAACATATGTTATCACATAAGTCAACTTGAAACACATACAATATAAAAATAAAAAGAGTGGTGGATCAACACATGATATAACAAGACCAAAAGCCATATCAACACATCCTCCAAAGAAATATTAATTAATCAAGACCAATTGGAGATGAAGGAGACAATCATGTCAACCCAAACAATGACAACACCACCACAACTGTCAACTATTCAATTTTGCACCACCAAGGAGAAACAAAATGCACCACACGAACAAAGATGCAAGAATTGTAGTTCATGCACAATATATCTTCAACCTTTTATTGAAGTGTCTGATCATCATATTTTGGTGCAACTAAAGAAACCCATTGAATATACAGGAATAGAGCATTCCAAACAAACTGTAGAAAACTATCATTTGAAAACTAAAATTGTGGACCATCAAAACACTAGATACTGCAAAGTAGTGTGCATTTAACATTACTGATCATGTATTCAAAACTACAAGGCCATTACTTCATTTTCAGAGGAATGTAGAGAATCCCAACATGCCTTTAACAATACTCTTCTCTACCAAAGTACAATCTGAAACTCTTTCACTTATAACTTTCATCATAGAAGGTGTAATGAATTGAATTCTTGGATGTAATACCTTCACATCTTGACCATATTATATTCTTAATTTTAAGACAAAATCTTGTTCTATGAAGGTTTGTAGACCAAAACACCATGACTCTGACTCAGAGTATACACTGTGAATGCCTTAGCAAAATTTTTGCAACTTATCTTCATGTGTGGTACACCAAACTGGTAAATATCAATGTAGGCATGTATAAAATATATTGGAACATGTGTACCCACCTCTACATCACACATAGGCATCAAAAAGATCATCATTTTTCCTCATATAGTATTGTTTACTATATCAGCATATATCAATGCACTACCATTTTCTCCTAATTATTACACATTCATCAGCATACACATTTGGCATCAATGGCAATACATCTTGAGTTGACATCAATGGCAACACATATTTCAAACAATCTCCCCCTTTTTCATTTATGGTACAAAACCATACATATCTACAAGCTTTCTCTCCCCCTTTAACATCAAGGAAAAAGGGGAAAATATCTTCTTACTTATAACAACCCAAAACTTGTATAAAATCCCCCTTACTACATTATTTTTATAAAAAAATACTTCCCCTAATATGGAGATTCCTCAAAATAGATGATATGTAAAAACAAAAACCCAAAGAGGATACTACAATCCTCTGCAAAGCTATACAAAGACAAAATTATCTTATTTAAACCTTTGTAACTTCTTTACAAGTCAAAATATTCTTATGAATTTTCTTAAGTTGCGCAAAAGTTGCAACCCAATTTTCCTTTGTTGAGGTGAGAATGTGATTTTGACATTTAAACTGCATATGTATATATCCTCACCCTCATTCACATTACTTGGAGCCTTCATTTTCTTATCAACATTTTATGCATTTACAAACAATCCAAATAGTGAAGCAAGTATCAAGTTGATGACTTCCCTCAACTAACCAAATTGTTTCCTTAACCACTCTCTCATTCTAAAGCAATATCAAATACAAATGAAGATTTTATGTTTATCAAGATCTTATTTTATCCATCTATATCCTTTAGTAAATCATAAACTTCAACCAATTTAGTGATTTTTGACTCAATGGAGTCAATATGATCTTTGATGTTCTTGTTGGAGCTTGGACACTTCAATTAAAACTGATACAAAGTAGTAACTTCATTTATACACTCTTTAAACTTTTTCAAAATTTCTTGTAATTTTTTGTGAGCATTGACACACTGATCATATGCATCAACCATTCTTTTATCTTTTATCTTTCTCAAGACGTCTTGTTCTCCCTTTTGCTCCAAGTGAGAGGAGTGATCCTTGAAAGAATCTATTAAAATTTTTAACTTTTATTTTGGAGGTGGGGAAGAATCTATGTTTACTTTAGGTAAAACTTCCAAAATAATAAATTCACAACATCATCAATCAACCCACTCTTCTTCAGATGTTCTTGTAGAATTTCCTTCCTTGTGAAAGCATGCAAAATATCTTCAAGTTGTAACTTATGGAGAGGAGAAATACTTGATAAGTCAACTTCTCCTTCATGAGTGGGAATCTTCAAAAGCTAAAACTACATATGCATTAATAGTAGGTCCTTGAAATAATATGAAGATGAAGACCCTTGACTCATATCCACAAAAGCATCTTGCTTGTCAACTATCTTTTTCTCTATATCTTGAAATTTTTCAAGATTTTCCCTTTTCTTTTGTTCATCATTTCTTGAACTCTCTGAAGGGGGAATGTTATGTTCTTCACTAGATATAGTATTCCTTGGAGTAGGGACACTCACTTCACCTTGATCCCCTGCATATTATGCACCAGTATTCACTAGAGGAGCAATCTCCTTATTTTCTTATCATTTCATCTATCCCATCACCTCTAGTAACATTTTCCTCAAAAACTAATAAATCTATGTCATGAGTAGACATATTAGGCATATCTAAATTATCTAGACAAGCTTTATCTCCAATTCTTCAAATTTTTTTTTGTTTCTTTCTCCATCCTCTTTAGTTCTTCTTTATCTTTTCCCATTAGAATATTTATTCTTTGTTTGATTGTGAATTCTTGCATCTGATATTGAGATTATTTGACCCTTTCTTCATGAGAAATAGATACACTGACCTTCTCTAAATATTGTTTCCTTATCTTAGCTTCTCAACATCTTCATTTCTCTTGTTATGTATAGTACATCTGCCAAACTTTCTAAAAGTTGATCAATGATTTCATTTAGTGTTATGTTAAATTGTTCATATACAAAACCATTTCTTTTTCATTTTTGGTGTTTTCAAAAAGGGACATTCCATCATAAAGAGCAACAACCTCTTTTAGTGCATCATGTTGTATAATTGCATTGATAAGAGCCTCAAGGTGTAGAGGCTCGTGTTCAAATATTTCTAAAGGAGTCTTTTTTTTTTCTTTACTTCTTCCTCTTCTTCTTGTCTTGTTCTCTTCTTTCTTTTGCTCAATACATAAGATTTCATTTCTTCTTCATCATCTTCCTCATCATCA
This sequence comes from Sequoia sempervirens, assembly GCA_007258455.2. Lineage (NCBI taxonomy): Eukaryota > Viridiplantae > Streptophyta > Pinopsida > Cupressales > Cupressaceae > Sequoia > Sequoia sempervirens. The sequence continues at coordinate 53,004,846 of VDFB02358134.1, forward strand.
TCCACATTCATTGAATTAATATTTCCCCTTTTTTCCATCTATTTAGTTCTTGGCTTCTTCCTTTCTATAGTCTTGGTTTGTTCTAGTACTTTAGTGGCAACCCTTCTTCTATGAGGAGGTTATTAAGTAGGTTTAGAAGTTGTGGCAGTGGCATAGGTAGACCTACTTGTCCTTCTACAAGACCCTCAAGAGAACCAAACACCTTCTTTAATTTAGACATCATCTTCTCCACATTTGATGTATTCTTCATCTTTTCTTCTACCTTTTTCTTGATCTATTTGTTGTTTATTTCATCATATGTTCTAAACCCTTCAATAGTGAGATCCTTAGGTTTGTCGAGAAAAATGTTAGCATATGTAATCCAATTATCTCCAGGAATCTCATAGGGAAACCTTGTCATCCATGAAGTCCTTCGTTCAACTTCTTCCATATAGAAATTATCTTTATCAACCATAGAGGTGATGTCATTATTATATATTTCCACAACTTGTGAGGATATCATATCCCTCTTCTATATTTCATTTTGAAAAGTTTTGAAGGAAACCCCAAGTATTGTGTTAGTTTTTTTGGTATCTGAAAAGCAACACATGTGATCCCTAATTTGATATGCCATAGGAATATCCCTTCTCTAGATCAAATTCTTCAAATGATGCATTTCTTTCATGAAATAAAACATAGGACAAATGATCAAGGTACCATACCAGAAAGTGTAGAGTGAATCCTTAGTTTTCTAAACATTCTCCAACAACTACTACCACAAAATTTCACAAAAGGTCATAATATTTTCCTTCGACATCTGATGAAGAGTGAAGATGGTAATGGAAGTAGCAAACCATTCTCTATTTACATAGTAAACCTTATATGCAATTCCCATTGTGGTATACTAGACCCCTAGGTCAAAAATATCATCCATTGTTAGGGTTCTTTTGTCGAATTTAGCTCAGGTTTAAGCTTCATGACTTCTTCATTCTATAAAAATTTTAGTGTCGACACAAGTCTAGTGGAGCATAATCCAGTCACAACCTTGATATCTCATCTTTTGTGATTAGGTGGGGTTGATCAAGCCAAAATATATCTTTATTAAGCATACTCAAGGTTATTTTGACCCATTCATCTTCGAAGAAAAAATTGGGAAAACCATTTCATACATCTAATTAGTTTGCTTCCACATTTGCATAGTCTAGTTTGAGATGATTGTACCTAAATTATTCCATCTTTAGATGGTTGTACTCAGCCAACTAAGAGTGAATGCAGATGTAGATATCTTCAAAATGAATCACATTGATTGGAACATGAGAGAAAGCTCCATATTTTTCAATCATAGTAGAAATATATGAGTGTTTCTTGAACTTTGGCCATGGATTTTCAAAAAAATCGATGAAAATTGGTGTAGAAATGATACCACTTTCTAATACTAGGGTTCTACAAGCAAAACTAGAGAAATAAATGTGAAAACTATTGTTTAGGTTTTTCTTGCAATGCACTAAAAATATTCTTCAATTCTTTAGCTCTTGCCCACACTTGATATAGTTCAAATGAGATCAATTTTGATCAAATAGGAACTAAATATGCTTCACACCAACCCTAGTCATTCCACATTAAATGCATTTCTTAGTTTTTTTATAAAAATATTTTTACCATTTATGATATCATAGAGATCAATTATCATTCAACAAAATTTCATAGAGAGTGTATTTTCTCTATAATTTTGAGAAAAAAAATCCATATCACCATTAAACATAATGCTAAAGAATTAAAAAAATTATGCTTTACAGTGGCTTGAAAATATTTGCAATTGTAACTTCCCCTGAGCCAATACTTTCTCTTCAATTACTGGAGGACTCATCTATATCATGTTGACCTACAGATTCATTCTTGACTATACTTTCTTCCTTCTTCTACCATACTTTTTTCATTTCCTTCTTTTTCTAACCAATGTTAGACTTCTTTTGAGGAGAAAAATATCTTGCATTCTTTCCTTTGCACAACCTTGAAATGTGTCAGACTAGTTTATTGCAATTTTAGCAAGTGATACTAGCTTGTAGAGCATATTTAATTATTCTCACATTAGATCTACAATCAACAATACTATGACCAAACTTGTTGTATGTGTAGTAGTAACAATAGAAGGATATAACATTACTACTCATAATTTTAATTTTGTATTTATTAGCCTTATGAATAAATTTATTGAAAACATAGAGCTGACCATGAAATGATTGATCATTATACCTTGGAGGCATAAATAAACCTTGACTCATCTTGCTTCTACACTCAACTGCCTTAAGACAAAACTTATTACAAGCATAGTAGTTACCATTGAACTTGATAGAAGTAGTTTGTATAGGGGAAAGATTTCTAAAGTTCCTTTTCTTGTTCCAAACAAGGATGAATCCTCCTTCTCTCTTGTTGTCTTCATTTGTCTTTTCATCTTTGGAGGATGTATCCTTAATTTTTTCAATGTAGTATTTCTCCTAACGTGTTTCAGGAATTCCTTCTACTTTGAAGTTATCATATAGGTTTGCAGATGCATTTTTCATAGGAATTTTTCCCTTTTAAGAACCAAGTCTAGATTTCTCTTTAGATGGATTTTGAGAGTTAATCAACTCATCAAGAATTAAAAAACCTCCTCTTAGTTTTAGACCCTTGTCAATTTTCTCTTTTTCTTTTTCATGTTCTTTTCTCAAAGATACAATATCTTCCTCAAGCTTTAAACACTTAGAAATTTTATCATTGAGCTTGGTATTCAAGCAATCATCAATATTCTTTCCTTCCTCAACTTTGAGTTTTAAATTTGAGATTGCATCTTCAACATATTTGATTTTAGTTTCACATCCATTTCCTCCTTCTATTTGAGATTTAATTTTTCCAATCTCTTCTTTTGATTCTTTGTCTTTTGCCTTCATCAATTGTCTTTTTTAATTTTTCCATCATACACTCATGTTTGATATTTTACAATCTCGCTTCATCCAGATCTTCAAGAGTAGACTAGATTTCTCCTTCAAAATGAACTTCACAATCATCTAGATTGATGCCCCAACCTTCAGGTTCCATTGCTTCTAGATTTGGTTATGGAATGAACATATCACTGATCTTATCTACAAACCCCATGTGTTCAAGTGTAGGATCTACCTCACTTTTTAAGCTTCTCAAAGGTACTTGGATCTGATACCAATTGTTGAATATGCAGTAGTGTTGAGAGGGGGTTAAATCAACATATATTAAAACTTAACCATTCCCATTTGTAGATTAAACATCACATCACATAAATTCAAAGAAAAGCATAAATGAAAACATGCACCACACAAGGACACCAAGATTTTTAGATGGAAAAACCATTGAGGGAAAACCATGATGAGAGTTAACTCGCAATATATGAAGCTCACTACTTACAAATATTACAATGTTGTTTAAGGCTCAGTACCTATGGACTTGTAGACTAAGGTATACAAAATTAGGGAAAGATACAAGGACTTGATGAGACACACTATCTTAGAGCAAGATACATGAAAATTATAATGATAACTATGAATATGAACTATTATAAGTAATAATTTAACATATGTTGATGTTGCAGTCCCTTTTTCACACAAATAATCCTTCACACTGACTTCACACACTTCATCTTCAACATACTACATAACCTCAATTCATCATCCTTTAGTCACCTTCACAAATTATTTTGATATTCTACAAATATACTCCACAACAACTCAAAACCTCAATCAAGTCAGTACCAAGATGACCTTTAGATGAAATATATGTTATCACATAAGTTGGTTCCAAACGCATACAATATGAAAAGAAAAAGAGTGGTGGATCAACACATGGAATAACATGACCAAAAACCATCTAAACACATCCTCCAAAGAAATATTAATTAATCAAGACTGGCCACAAATGAAGGAAAAAATCCTGTCAACCTAAACAATGACAACACCGCCACAATTGCAAACTGTTCAACTATGCACCATTGAGGAGAAACAAAAAGCACCATGCAGACCAATATGCAAGAATTGTAGTTCATGCACAATATCTCTTCAACCTTTTCTTGAAGTTTTTGATCATCATATGTTGGCGCAACTAAAGAAACCCATTGAATAGACAATAACAAAGCATTTCAAATAAACTATAGAAAATTATCATTTCAAAACTGATCTTGTGGGCCACCAAAACACTAGATACTACAAAGTAGTGTGAATTTAACATTAATAATAATGTATTCAAAATCATAAGGCAATTACTTCATTCCCAAGGGAATACAAAGCATCCCAACATTCCTTTACCATTACTTTTCTTTTTCATTAGTATAAACCAAACCTATCACTTATAACTTTCATTAGAGAAGGTGTAATGACTTGAATTCTTGGATATAACACCTTCACATCTCAACCATCTTATATTGTGAACCACAAGAAAAAATATTATTCTATAGAGGGATCCAAACAAAAATTCCATGACTCTACCTCAGAGTATACATTATAAATTCCTTAAAACAAATTTTTTGAACGTATCTTCATGTGTGGTACACCAAACTGGTAAGATATCAATGAGGCATGTAGAAAAAATATTGTAACAAGTTACCCACCTCTGCATCACACATATGCATTAGATAGATCATCATTCTACCTCATACAATGTTATTGACTATATCAACAGATGTCAATGGACTACCACTTTCTCTAGAGTATTACACATTCTTCATCACACACATTGAGTTGACATCAATCAGAACACATATTGCCAATAGTTACATCCCATACAAAACCATCAATGTTTAGTATATTTTTAGGACTTAGTGGGGGTGGTACTTTGACAACCCTTGGATCATACATGTTTGGGTTTTCAATATTAGTTTCTGGAAATGGATTATTGTATGTTTTTTTCATGTTTGGATTAGGATTCTTCATTTTATTTTTGACTTAAGATCTCATTTGTACTGGCATATAAGAGATACTATAACCTCTTTATTTTGGGTGAGATGTTGTCAATGAATGTTTTGTTTTCAAATTGGGCTTGGAAAAAGACACACTAAGTAGTTTTTTGAACAAAAGTTTTGATGTGAATGTTTGTGGATGAGTGTAGGATATGAAACCTAAAAAAAGGCTATAGTTTCCTAAATCTCATTTTTTAATTGGTTTTTTGAGGATAATCCTTGCTTTTCCTAGAATAATGAGTCTAAGTGAAGGAAGATGATAGGGAACTTATAACCTTAGGAGTAGAATAATGAATACTAAGAAAACTTGTTCATAGATATTGATACTAATCCAACAACTTACTTGAAAATTATAGTTTTCCTAAGTAAACAGCTAAACTAGGGGATATGATAAGAGATCTAAAAGACAATGTCTAATTCTATTTAATAATGTATGAGTTTTTTTTGTGTTATGGATGAGGTTGTTGGTTTGGTTCAAAGTAAAGGAATGTTTTTCTAAGAAATACCTAGATAAAAGGATGATATGAGGGTGTTTGATTTGTTGTCTTTGGGAGGACTAATTATGCTTATAGGTCTATATAATACAAATATCTGATCCTATGATGACTGATTGGTGAAATTTTGAATTTGGAATTTTGGCTAATCTAGAAAAATAAAAATTGATAGTCAAAACCATCACTTTTTGCAAAAGAGTCATTTTAGCCTATCAAAAGCATGACACTGACCTAACAAAAGTGTTATGATTTTGAAAAAGCATAGGTTTAAGAGAAAATGTGTCATTGTGTGACAAATAAACATGTCACTGTACTATGTTTTAGGATTTTACAAAGAACTATGCTAGGTACAAAAGCATTGAGTTGCATAAAAGTAGTTCAAAATGACAATCAAAAGAAGCGTCACTTTGACTCAAAGGCAAAATTTTATAAGTTTGAACCTAAATCAATCTAGGGTTTTGAACTTTTCCAACTATTTAAAGATTGACTAATTTATTTTTTTTGATTTGGAAAGTGATAAAAAATAGAAAAGAATAGCACATAGGACTGACTCCAAGGATTTTGAGGTTGATTTTGTAAGCTAACTTGCTATTTGGTGTCACTAGTATTGAACAATGAAGAAACACCAAGAATATACAACCTAGCTAGTAGTACAATGAGTTTATAAAATTATAGTGGGCCCACCTACCAAAGCTATACCATCTAATGAATGGGTGACTAGAGTATACGAAGGTCATGTACCACCTTCAAACCTCTCACATTCAAAAGTAAAAATTCTTAATCAAGGAATATCGGTCACCTCAACAAGGGAAAATACATGGTGGAAATAAATGAATAGTGAGCCCATCTAGGGATGCCTGAGATTGGAGGGGTATTCTATGTTCTCTTCACCTATACATGTATCGATGGATCAAGGGTCATGAGGCTTGGCTTGAAGGACATTGGCCACACCTTGGCATAAAAATTTTGTTCTCCCCCCTTTTTATAACCCACTTGAATACATGGTTGAGATAAAACAGGTGATGAAATCCAAGATAGGTATCCTATTGAGTTAAATGATAATGACATTGTTTATGATCCCCAAGATCATTCTTAAGAGTTGTGAGGGGAGAGCATACATAGACAGTCACACTTCAAGTGTATAAACAAATATTGAAAATTAATTTAGTGCTTTTGATTTCCAAGATCGTATGAAGCATAGGGAAAGAGCATAAACAAACACTACTTTACCAGTCATGGTATAAAATTCATATTAGGGTACCCAAATTCAAATGAGTTCAATTTTAGCCTAAATTCAAACATGTAATTTTTATTATTAAATTTTAAACCCAAATTGAAAATGATAGTTGTCTTGTTCAACTTTAAGAGCACCAAATTTGAAAGATGAAAGTTGTGGGTTCTTTTTAATGCACCAAATGAAATGTGGAATTTGTACGTAAATTTTAGTGTACCAAATGAACTATGAAATTTTAGACTACAAAAGTTTACCAAACCAATTGTTAGTAGTCTTTCAAATTTTTCTCTTCCCAACATTCATCACAAGTTGTGCAAAAGTTAGAAAACTCAGGAAACAAGAACACATTAGGATTTTTTAAACTAGAAATCTCCAAAATTTATTAAAGAACCTGATATAACAAAAGTGTCCATATTTACCAGTTAGAAACATTTCTTTTTGACAATGCATCATTATCAATGTGTACACAAATTTATCAATCCTCCACATAAGCACCAAATTAATCCTATAAAATAGAGAAAAAACATGTCAGACAAAAGTATTGAAATAGATCAAATGTGTGGGTCTGTGCAAGAGCATGGGGGTCCAAAAAGTGGCATTTGAAATGCCTCAAATTTATTTATCAGTTGTTTGATGCACTTCAACAAATGATTTAACTTCCAACTTAGAGCACTACCTCTTTGAATAACACTAATAGTGATATGTGAATCCACCTTCAAATGAATACACTTCACTCCAATCTCTAGACCCAACTACAAACCAATGGCTACAACTCTAAAATCTGCTTCGTTATTCATGCACAGTCCCAAGTACATGGATTTTTCTGCTAGAGTTTTACTTTGGAATCCCTAGCAATACATCCTAATCCTCCCGAGCCTGGGTTTCCATGGGAAGCTCCATCAAAATTTATTTTAGTCCATCCTTCTTCTGACACTTTCCATACTACTTTTGACCTCTTAACCTTTGGTGACTACGACTCACTACTACCACTGAGTAGTGGTGGCTTCAGGCCATTGATTGATTTCATTAGGTTGTCATCCCAATTGGTGAAGATTTTCTACTTGCCTACTTTGCAACAAGCATCTTCATTGACTAGTTCTACTATGGCCCTTTCAAAATTTTCCCAAAGTCCATCTTTGCTCATCTCCTTCCCTTGGAAGATCCTTTTGTTTCTTTCCTTCCATATTTCCCATATTACTGTAGATGGGGTTATTTTCCATATTTGACCAAGAACTGATTTCTTACCTCCTTGAGGCCACATTTTGAACTGGGTTTCAATGTATATTGGCATGGGGAATTGCAAGTTTAGTTTTCTCCTTACTCTATTCCAACATTCATTTACATATGGGCAGGCCAAAAGTAAATGGTCTATAGATTCTTCACTCTTTTAACACATTATACATCTTCCCAGGCCTTGAACACCAAAGGTTACTAGTCTATCCTCAGTAAATACTCTTTTTTGAATTGCCATCCATGCAAAAACTCCTACTTTGGAAAGGAATTTTTTCCCCCACATCAATTTGCATGGCCAGTCTTGTCTTTCCATAGCTAGTTCTTTAATTTTGTAGCCAAACTTCACTTTGTATGTGCTTGTGGATGACCCACACCATTTGATTACATCCTTATCATTGGAGGGAATAAAATTTCTACTTTTGAGTATCTCTAAAAATTTATCTTTCTATGCTTGTGGAGTGTTGAGGGTTTGCAAATCATTCCAACTCCAACTGGGGATTCCCTGATTGAACATTATCTTACCATAGTTGGAGACCTTATGCCACCAAACTTGTAGTGTTTCTTCTTTGAGAAATTCCAATCTTGGGGTGTTATTAATGGGAGGTTTCCCACACCATGAGTCGCTCCAAAGGAAGCACTTTTACCATCTCTGATCTCCCAAGTGACATGATGAGGTATTATATCCCTACAGTCCAAAATGAAGTTCCAAATTGCAGAGCCTCTTGGAAGATCAATTGTGGTGAGGATTATAGTTGGCTCATCTGAAGCTAGATATTTTCTTCTGAAAATTTTGACCCACTTATGCTCATTCTTTGTATATAGGTCCCAAACCAGTTTAGCTCCCATGGCTTGATTCATTAGTGCTAATTGTTTTAGACCAGCACCACCAGCCTCCTTTGGGGTGCACACCTTATCCCAGGCCAACAATGGAAATTTTTTCTATTCCCTTGTTCCACTCCAAAATAATTTCCTAAAAAATTTGGGTCAAAGACTCCTCCACCGCTTTTGGTAATTTTAAACATGACATTGAATACACTGGGATGGTCGACAATACTGATTTCACCATTAGTAATCTTCCTGTTAAGGACAACCACTTACCTTTCCAAGTTCCCAATTTGCTTTTGCAACTATTTATTAGGATTTCCCTTCCCAATAGGATATTTTTTCAATCCCTGCAAACAAAGGCATCCCTAAAAACTGCTTAGGAAGAGTTTCCATTTTTAGATTCAGGATTTTGGCCAGATCATTTTGTAGACTTGGTTGTTTGTTGAGGAAGAAAACCTTTGAATTTCCCTAGTTAATGTTCTTCCCTAATGCTTTGTAGTATTCATATAGAAAATTATTGATCACCCTTGCTTCCCTCATGCTTGCCTCCCCAAATAGAATAGTGTCATCTGCAAACTATTGATGAGTAGTGGGCTCAAAACCATTTTCTACATGTACTTCTGATCACTTCCCTTCCCTTCTCAAGTTTTGTATCTCTCTTCCTAGCACCTCTACCATAATTATGAAAAGGAAGGGGGGAGGTGGTCACCTTGTCTTCCCCTTGTTGATGGAAAGAAACCATGTGCTGATCCATTCACTAACATAGAAAATTTAGCTATTGAAATACAACTCTTAACCCAATTTATCCATTTTTCATCAAAACCAAACTTCCCCAACACTTCCAAAAGGAATTTTCTATCCACCATGTCATATGCTTTAATAATTTCCAATTTTAACACCATGCATGCTTCCTTATTCTTTCTGGCTGAGTGTATTGTGTCATGCACAATGATTATACCTTCTACAATCAACCTTCCTGGAGCAAAGCCACTCTATTCTTTTGATATGACCTCATTAAGTACTCCCTTGAGTCTATTTTCTATTATTTTGGTGACCACCTTATACACTATTTTGCATAATGCAATTGGTCTAAAATCACTCATTATTTGTGGATCTTTTTTCTTGGGAATTAGGGCTATAAATGTATGTTTTACTACACCCAACATTACCATCCTTCTTCTTGATTCTTCCACTGCAGCTACTAGATCACCTCCTACTACATCCCAATTTTTTTTGAAGAAACCAGCTGGGAAGCCATCTATCCCTGAAGCCTTGTCTAAATTCATCTAGAAAACTACTTCCTTAGCTTCTTCCATAGAGATTTTTTGATACAACCACCTATTTTGCTCTTCATTTAAGAAGAACAATTGTTTCCTACCACCAAAGTGACAAGGGTGAGGGATGCCCAACCCTTCCTATCCTATCAGGGGTGTGGGATAGTTATAGACCCAACAACACTTTAGTCCTTCCCACTAAATGAATTAACTTGGTAGAATAAGCATGCATGCAGGGTGGGAATTTGTAGTTGTTCATTGGCAAGCACTGGCACATCAACTTGCTTGCTTCATCAACACTTTCTATAGTTGGTTCTATACTCAGAAACTATAGATGCGATAGCCCTACTATTCTAAAGGCTTGATTCTATATGAGTTGAAGGTTGTGAGCTTAATTCTCAACTCATGGATTGGGCTAGAAGTGAAGAAGGTTGTACCCCTTCAAGAACCATGGTGTGAAGTCTCATTTGGAATATTCGATTTAGATCCAGGCATCCATTATTTATTGTTGTACATGGTGGTCACACTTTCTCTATCCCACTTGGGGATCAATGAGGTCACATCTCTCCCTTTTCGTAAAGATTGGGGTGGGGTCCATAATCTATTGATATCATCTTGAAAATTTCCCTTGTTGTTTTGTTCTCCTAGTTCTCCTTGTTTAAGATGGCTTCAAAAAATCTAACAACCTCCTTATTCACTTCCTTTGCAGATTGAGTTACTTCCCCATTTTCTTTCTTGATTTATGTTATCCTATTCCTGCTCTGGTTGGAAATTGTTGATTTGTGAAAATATTTGGTATTCCTATCTCCTTCTTTCAACCAAGTTTCTCTTTATTTTTGATGCCAGAAGCATTCTTCCCTCTTCAGTAATTCTACTAGTTCATCTTTCAAGCATCTTTCATTCTCAAAATTAAATGCATCCATTCCTTTTTCTATTATATGTTCATTTAGGGCTTTGATTTCTTGGTCCACTCTTTATTTCTCCTGGAATATATTTTTGAAATGAGACTTGTTCCATTTTGTAAGTTTTGATTTGATGAATCTCAACTTCTTGTTAATATTTTAGAGCTCCGATTTGTCTCCAAACTTGATCTCATTCCACCATCTATCTATTAGCTCTAGCAATTGTTCATCCCTCAACCACATATTTTCAAACTTGAATGGGCATCCCTTTAGGGGGTCTTCCTAACCAAAGGAAAGCATTATTGGAAAATGATTTGATCCTGTGAAGGGTAGTATTTGGGACTCTTGCATGGCTATTGAATCTCCCAATCACCCCAAACCAGGAATCTATCCAGCCTTTCAACTATCTTGGTGAATCCCTTCCTTCTATTTGACCATGTGTAAATCCCATCTCTGGTTTGAAAGTCCACTAATTTATTACTATCTACAAATTCTTGAAAATCATATTGTATGGCAGTGATTCTTCCCAAACCCCCTTGCTTCTTTTCATTATTGAGGGTAGCATTAAAATCCCCTACTACTATTCCTATCTCATTCTTGTGATTTTCCATTTCACTTGAAATTTTCCTCCACACTTGCCTTTTTTCCATAGTGGCAATTGGACCATATATGTTGATGATAACGAAGTGCTCATTTCTAGTTAATCCCTTGATTCTTATCAGTTTCCAATTGTCATCTTCTTTTTCCACTTCACCTTCTATTGATAGAGGGTTCCATATTACTCCCAAACCTCTAGATGCTCCCACTACCTTCCTGAATTTTCCTTTCCATTGCCTCCAATTGCTCATTCTTTTATTTCCTTCTTCTTTACTCCATTTGGATTCATGAATTAGAATTATGTCAATCTTTGATTGGTCAATTTGGCACTTGACCATGTGCCATTTGTCATGGGAATTGATTCCCTTGACATTCCATGTGATGATCCTCATTTTCTCCTAGGAAGGAGAACATCCTTCCCAGTCCTTAGTTTCCTTTGCTCTGATGCATTGGCTACAATTACCAACTTAGCTCTATTCATTCTTTAACCCATTTTGACTTTCCTCTTTATGTTTGGGTTCTTTTATTTTTGATTGGGATTGCTCAAGAATCAATTCCTCAATCAGCTCTCCCTCCTCTGCCTCTTCATGGTCTTCTTCTTCTACTTTAATGTATTGATCACTCTCTTCCTCCTCAAATTTTGTGTTGTTTTCTTCCTACTCTTGGATCTCCTCTTCTTCATTATTTTTGATACTTTGATTCCCCTTCACTTTCTCACCTCCCTCTTACATTTCCATTTCAGAATTATTTATATCTTTGGACAACTCTCTCAGTTGAGTATTAATATATTTTTGTAGTTCCTTTGCTTCGCCCAAAACAATATTAAGGTCTTTCTTTTCCTGTGTTACTGCATCCTTCAAATGTGCTTGCACTAGGTGAAATTCCTCCCTTCTAGCCTATGTTTCCCATTCAATCTTCCTTTTTTTTTATCCTAAAAACTCTCTTTGTGTTGAATCTTCCTGGAATCATGCCAAGTCTCCTTGGGATGTGTTATCTCCTACTTCTCCCAATCCCATCTCACCTTCATTTTTCTCCATCCCCTGTTTGAACAACCATCCTAGATTGATTTTGTAAAAATAAAGCTCCCTGGGAATGCTCTTTCACACACCTATATTTCATGTTGCCAACTTCCATACTTTTTCAAAATCTCTAATTTTTTGTAGATTCCAACTTCCTATACTATTTCTACCAAGATTTTGGCTTCCACTCCTTTGCAATTTACAAAGTATTCAACTACTTGTAAACACAGTCCTAAGGCATCCCCTATTTTCACCATAGCCTCCACATTCTAGTATTCTACTGGAAGGCCCATAGGTTTAATCCACGTAGGGGTTTTTTAATTGTGTAATTCCAAGGATCAAAATTTGATTTCCAATTTAGGAAATGAAAACTATGTCCATTAAAAAGAAGTGGTTTCCCATGTACAATTTCCTACTTTAAATTTTGATCTATACATTCTATAAGGAAGGAGTTTGGTAATTGATGGATGCTTACCCAATCCTTAAAATTGTTTTTCTACCAAGCCTTGATCTCCTCTTTAGGGAATCCTAGACCACACCATTTGGCGAATAATGCTTTATCTATCAGTTTGGTTACTCTCGCTTCAATCATTTCTATTAGCATTGTATATAGCTTACTCCCCCATAGCCTCGAGCTATCTTCCACATCCTTTCCTTTACATTTTCCTTCGAATTTCCACCTATTTTCTCTTCTTCTATTCAAATCTAGATCTCTTTAGTTCATCCTTCTACCAAATTCTAGTACTTCTTTGCTTCGTTGATTCATTTTTCCTTCATTCTCTGGATTAGGGTTTTTTGAATCTTTCAATTTCTAGACTTTGCTAGTGCATTTGAAATGCCACTCCCATTACTTCTCCAATTTGAATCTGATGAATCTCCAGGGTGCCTATTTTTCCAGAACCACCCATGCCTAGTGTTTCACATGCTCCAATTTTCATCATTCCTTTTCCCTTTGTCTTCCTTCCCTCTTGGATAAGAAACCTTCCTCCAATCACCACCTTGGGTCCTCCTTCTTGCCTGGTTATGGTTTTGCATCACAAGGCCTTTTGTCTTGTAATAATGCAGGTGGAATTTTTCCACCTAGGCTCCATTCACAAACACCCATTGCGGAGTGTGCCCAACATGATTTTCCCTACCATCCACCTCTACATTCTCTCCTAGTCGACTATCCTCCTCAATGTCTCCCCAGTGCCCCCCTTTTCACTTCTATAATTTTTAGCTCAAATTCGCCACCTTGAGCCATTTCTACACCAATAGTTGCATATTATATAATATTATATTATAATTTATATAATATATTATATAATATCATAATATAATATAATATAATATATTCTATTGTAATATAATATATTATTATATATTATTATATTATAATACAATATAGTATATTATATTCTAATATAGTAATATATATGCTAAATATATATTCCAATATAAATTTACACTCATACTATATTTAAGTCAGGTCTCAGACCCGCCGAGTTAAAAAAACAACATAAACTAAATGGATATCCATTTCTTGTGGGATAAAATAAAAAAAAGTAAAACCTGAGAGTTATTTTTCATTCTTCATTTTCTTTTTCCACACGTTTTATCATTTGAGCAACTCAAATATCCATTTTGCATTGGATTTTTTCTCTCGAATCACCCAAATTTCATAGGTATTTATAACTTTTAATGTGTTTTTTCAATTTTATATTGGTTTTGCATTATTTTTTATGAATTTTAGTCAAAAATAGGTTTTTGAATGGGTTTTTTTTACATTAAAATGATTGCTAATTTTTAAATTTTTTATCAACAAACAGGGTTAAGAATGGTTGATCCCAATCATAGTCAAGATGAAAACCCTACAAATCCTCCTTCGTTGCCACTGATGTTTCCAAACAAAAATGTTCCCACAATCCATGAATCTATACATAGAAATTTAAATCAATTGAGAAACATATGTCAAATTTATGAGACATTCTGTGAGCTCTTAGATATGAAAAACATTTTAGAAACAATCATTATGAATGTTGAAACTCTAAGAAACAAGCATAATAGGTTTGTAGAGTGGCAAAAGTCCCAAAGGAAACATTATGCCAATGGTTTATCATATGATGCAGTGAGGGCACTTGATATTGACAAAGCCCAATTAGCCCAACTATTCATCAATCCCAAAATAGGACAGCCCATAGATGTGAGAAATCCAAAATTTTCAATTAAATGATGCACACAGAGGTATATTAGATAATTTCTAGAAACATTGGTGGATGGTTTTTGATAAACCACCTAACAATAATCTTGACATCCCTCAATATTTTATATAAAAAATATATGTTGAATTTGTCATAGGGAGGCATGTCAATTACTTTGATATGCAAGATTTATAGGGTGTGGATAAAGGGATGCCACAATATAGACACAAAGCACATCGAGTAACCCCACTTCTTCCTACTCTACCTATTGCTTCCCCAACTCTAGTATGTAAAGCCCCACCAGGGAACCCAAAGGACAACAAAGAAAGAGGAATGCAAAATACATGGATTTTTTTGTAAACAAAACATTAACATTTTTAAGAACCATTATTATCACTAACTAATGTTACTCAACATAATGATCATCTTTCCAATGAACATACAATCTAAAGTTACTAATATCATTCACAATGAAGTAAACCATCAATAACTCATAAAGTAGTAGCAGAAGATAATAGAACTTGTCATTTACATTCTTTTCCTAAGTCCTCATAGGTCCCCCAACATTGTTACTAACAACATCTACCACTAGAAAGGGTTACATTTCTTCTCCCTTTCATTCTACTAGACAAGGATAGATAAACATTTAACATTTAATTACAATAGAAAAATATTTACATAATAAGTGAATGAAATGAATATCTTATAGTTACTTTTCCATGACTTAGGTACATCATGATACACTCCTAGATTATCTTAATAAATAATGAGATAACATTTATTCATTTGTCATCCTATAATAAAAACCTACACCATACAACACTAACCAAATACCCTTTTTCATTACATCAAAGTACAATGTTACATTCACTCTAAGGTAAGTTCGTTAACACCATTATGTAGTATGAAATAGATAAAAGATACATTAATGACATTGTCCATACATGAATTAGTAACACCATACCACCACCAATTAATCACATCACACTACCTTACTATATTTACTATAAGGAATAATGATGATACCAAAATAGCCATGAAGAATGTAAGAATAATTCTAAAGTTAATATCAATATGATATGCATCACTACGTATTGCCTTAACATAGTTTTCTATTACTCGACATGATACATCATCATTCCTTTATAACATGAACTAATAAGAATTATGGCTAAGGCATTCCTCATAAAGAATATGCCTATAACAATTAACCATCTACACATTCCAGTTATTAGTTTTCCCAAAAATGCTTATCCTAATTCATAAGAATGAAACATCCTTTAAGAAGCATATCTTATAAATATTACATCCCATTTAAGATTTAGGAACTAAAGTTCATTCCTTAACAAAATCAAGTGCCTGAGATTAACATTCATTCAGATGAGAAGATATAGATACCACAAGAGCACATGAAAGGAACATAATCAAATAATCCTAAATAGCCAACTATCATCATTAACCTCCTATTACATTACATCTTAATACATTATCCTCAAACTAGGAGAAATCCAAAACTCATATGCAACTATGATAATCCAATACATAAACTGCTCTTGAAATATAGGATCCAAAGCATGAGCAATAAGCACTAGAAGAATCCATGGACTTGAACAAGGAAACAAATACCCGATGGAGATAGGCAACCACTTGAACTTATGGAACCCGAAGGACCACCCCTCATGCTAGGAGATAGACATAAGTCCCTCAAACACACAAGAAAACAAGGAAGGGTAACTACCTAAAACCAAGGGTTATCATAAAAGGAATACAAGGGATAAAATTTAGAGAAGAATCATTTCAGAACTTGCAAGCCATACTAACATGGGTAAGATATGATCCTATCTAACCCAAGGTTCTAAAAAAATAAAGCATGGATACAACATCAACATACATCAGATTCTGATTCCCATCCATCCACATATTTTCATCAATAGTAACATCTATGCATATACAATAATGTGACCCTAGTCTACCATAGATGCACATATCACCTCAAAACCATCAAAGCAACACATGAAAGAACCAAAAGGATATGGAGGAATACCCAAGGAATTAAGAACCTTTGAAGCACAAGACATTAAGGTCCATAGACATACTCATAACAACATCACAAACTGATCTATCAAGTCTCACAAACTAGCTATCCCAATGAGCTCTGAATGCAACAAATTCTCATGAAACTCAATGGAACTCAACGAAAAATGAAGAGAACATCCAAAGATACCATCAAGGACTTAGGAAAGAATCATAATCCATCATAAAATGATAAATAACCATGATAAATAACCATCCATATATAACCAATACACATTAGTATAACTATATATCAAGTACCATAGATTAAACCACCTTTGGTTGCTCAAGGCCAAATGAAACTTTCTGAAAATTATCATAAATGCACCAAAATGAAGTATAAACATCTCAATACCACAAAGGACCAAAATAGACATCATAAACCATCCATAACATTATTTTATAATAGCATCCAATCTGATTATTCACGAATTAAAAACAAGGCTACCAATAGATGCATGAAACAACTCTAATCTTCACGAAACTCAACACAACTCCATGAAATTGAAAAAAGAACACCAAAAAACCATATAGGACCAAAGAATACACCAAAAACCTTCTAGAAACAAGAAATACAAACCAAAAAAAATAAAAAATTTAATGAGTTTTGCAAACATATTCCCAAAAACCACCCTTAAAAGCCTAAAAATGGAGGGTGAAAGAAACATTCATATGCTATTAAAAGCATAGAAACACCATCATTTTCAAAAATAAGAATACATAGAAACTAGAATTGAATAACTCCACAAAAATTCCAATTCAATATAATTATAAATAAAGGACAAAAAGTACAAAAACCCTACATCGAAACAGAGCTAAATCCCTCTTGACAACAGTTAAGTCTGCCAAGCATAAAATAGTCAAATCAACTCGAAATGCAAATCCATTAAAAACCCATTTCTGATTTGACCCTTGAATACTCAACAATGTGGGTGGAATTGACCAAAAATACCTAAAAATTTCACCAAATGCAAAACAACAAGCGAATCCATTAAAAAACCATCTTTTCGATATACCTGATTATAGTCAAACATCAAAATGAGAAAACTTGAGATATAGCAGCATTTCATCACTTGAAAAAAAACCTTCAAAACATTTAAATAAAATATTCTATAACATCCATATAAATCTCTATGAATTTAAAACAAAAAATTATAAATTAAGTACAAAACCTACCTCAAAACATGAAAAATTTGAATGCAAGACGTTGAAAATTGAACAATTTTTCCAAACCTGAATCTCTAATCCAAATCACGATCATAAATCAGAATTCCACACAATATAGTAGAAAATCCATTCCCCTAAAACTGTAATTGAATTCCAATTCACTCTCCTCCAAATTTCAATTCAAAACCACTCAAAATTTCCCAAAAGCCTTTGAAAAATTACTTCAAAACCATGTAAAATCTTTCCATTTTCTATCCATTCTAAAACCTCCCAAAAATACATAATTTCTTTCCAAATCCTCTAAATTTCATGCATGAAAAAAGTGAAAACCCAATTTCCCAATTTTCCCATAAATAAAACTAATTAAATTCAGAAAGAAAGAAAAACAAAAAAGAAGGTAACTTTCTCTCTTCTTTTCCCCAAAAGATTTTTATTTTCCAAAATAAAACAAGGAAATAAAATCCTCTCATAAAATAAAATATTAAAATATTAAATTAAAGCACCTATCTCCATCCCACTATTGAAATAATTAAAATAAAATAAATAATCAAATTAACTTACATAATTAACTCATTTATTTAGGGTTTCCCACCAAATGAATTCAAAACATTTTAAAAGATAAAATAACCTCCTTAAAAATAGCCATTCCACCAAAATAGTAAATCAAAACACAAATATAACATATGCTACTGATTAATATTTAAATATTTACTAATAAACATATTAATATTTAATAAATAACATTATAATATGTTAATATTTATAATCTTAT
Organism: Sequoia sempervirens; assembly: GCA_007258455.2. Classification (NCBI taxonomy): domain Eukaryota; kingdom Viridiplantae; phylum Streptophyta; class Pinopsida; order Cupressales; family Cupressaceae; genus Sequoia; species Sequoia sempervirens. The sequence continues at coordinate 53,023,552 of VDFB02358134.1, forward strand.
TTTCATAAAACATAATACACATATATACATATGCAAAAATATAATATCTCAAAGGAAGTCTTATCCAACCAAAAATCAAAAGACATAATTAAACACAATTAAAATATTAATGCAACACAAATCACTCCACCAAAACTATTTGCAAACTAGGCTAAAGGATATTGCCTTAATGGCATATCGAACATGTGACTACAACTGACAACATCACCTCCTATGAGGTAATGGTTCAAGGATAGGATATTTAGGGCCCTATGCTATCTCCATGTACCACCATCGAGATTGTTTTTAGGCATGCTCAGACCTATGAGACCAAGTGGAGTTGATGTTTGGTACTTGTAATCCTGCATCACAAACCAAGGACATGTACATATATACCAACATAATATATAACCCACACTCATGCATTGGTGAAGGAGAATCATGATGTCATGTGTCTCTCCTAAAAGAGTGACGTGAAACTATCCCCTCATACCACAAACATGTCACACACATGATACATGAAGCACATCATCAAATTGTTAGTCCTATATATATATATATATTAGGGAAATGAACATATCTAATAGAAACATGCACCATAATCATACTACACACTATATTCTAATCTCTATCATGAATAAGGTCACATAAGTAACATCCAACATCAGAGTATCCCACTCCTAGAACATAAGAGACACCTTAAGAATTAAGTAGAAGGAATATAATTAATTCCATCACTAAACTAGGGTTCAATGTCATAATACATGTTAGCAATGCCCAAGCTAGAGGGGTATTACATCCTTCCCCCCCTAAAACTTGACTTACTCCTGGAAGTTAGAATGCTGAAAATAGAAACATAAACACATTAGTCCCAAAATTTCTCTACTCTATAATTGATGTATATTATCTTTTTGAATCATTATAATTAAAATCACTATGTGTCTACACATTTGAAACTAATATTTTCCTAATCACCTTTATTTAGAAATCTATACATCTCTTACAGTAAGATACTTGATTTTACACTAATAAATATAGTAAGTACTCCAATTAACTCAATTTTCCATTCCCAATTCAAACATCTCCATAATCTCATACAAGTAAAACACATGAAATGATTACTTGATACTAAAAAATACACACCATCTCATGTTTTAGAAACATATTTCAAGTTACACTTTACGATTTTCAATAAAATCTAATCCATTTAATACCACAGAATCACAATACACTCACATTTAAGATAGCATTGTTTTCCATATTTTACATCAATATGCAACAAAATGTAAGCAATATACATCTAACACATACATACACAATCACATCACCGGGAAGTGCACAACACAAGGCTACACAAGGGTCCATCTAGACACTAGAAAGTAGCATACTAATCCATGATACATAATCCATGAGCTAAGAGCCAATATCCATCTCACATAATCCATACCTCACCCATAGTGACTTGATGGTGTTAGGCCACACACACATGGTGAGACCATCCAAACATGACCACAATGACCCATCTCTTATTGTATAAGGTGGTTAGCCTCCAAGAGATAGTCATCACACATAGGTGGGTAGTGGGTCCTAGCTGTGTAACAACCTCACATACCTCCATCCTCAAGGTTCCCTACGTATGCTTCCTTGTATACACTTACCAAGTCCACCTCATACATCCTCGGACAGGAATCACAATACAACACATGGCCAACATTTAAAACAATAAGGATAATATAGTTTAGCCACCAAAGTCATAAATAAATATCAATTAAAGATTTAATTTCAGCAATAAAGCAAGAAATGCATGCAATTTCAACACTAAATCAAATGTAACCATGAGGGCTACACACCAATAAGATCACAAGGTGTGGCTAAACCATCACAATCAAACATAAAAAAAGTGTTGGCCTTCACAATCAATAAAAAATTATCAATAACCATAAAAAAAGTCCACAATATTTGAAATTGCACTATACAACACCACGTGAATAGATACTAGTCACCACACGAGGAAGGAGGGAACAACATCAGGCTATAGTAGTAGCCCTCATGTGGTGTGGAGTGAGTACACCATCCACATGGCTCAAAGTCTACTCCTCGGCTACACCCTACATCGTGTCGTCACACAACATGGACTAGCCAAGTGGACCACACACTCCTTGGCTACCCACATGGGATGTGCACCTTGGCCCCCATCCCACATTGCATCTTAGTGCGGAATAGTCATACACCATCCAGAGAAGGCACATATTGGTTGTATGTTGCATGGCAGTGTGGTTGTGGCTCCATGGAAGTAGGCACACACAGAACATATCCCGCATAGAGATACCTTGTGGAGAAAGCACACACAGGTACTCACCATAGCTAGAGGTATACATGGCTAGGACATACCCATATGCTAACTGATCCAAACACTATCAAAAGCAAACATGAGTATAACTCTACAAGTGTACGAGGCCCCATTACACTCATCACACAAGTAGGTTGTCATAACACAATCTCATAGTGCACCTTCATGTGTCTATGCATATGGAATCTTGTCCTTGAGCCCATCTCGCTACCATTAGCAACACGACATTATCACCAGCACCATGTCAGAACATCAGTGGGGTGTGGCCTCATACCTATTGCATCATGTCAAAAAATGTGTAGATATAAAATCCATCTCAACATGGGTAACAAACCTCCCTCCACATGTTGGACCTCAAAATATACATATACATGGGGCACATGGTCTCACTTTTGTTGTCCATGCAAGTCCCTCTCACCCTAGACCTTGGCCCCCAAGTGGAGACACATCTCATCACATAGTTATAGTTGGGTTGTCCAAGCAGATCCCTCTCACCCTAGACCCTGGCCCCCAACTGACAACTTATGTGGCATATCATACCTTTTGTGAAGACAAGGTAGATGATCATCCAATAAATACCAATATTGTTGTACTCAAAATTGTGGGGATTAGGCTAACACATATGGATCAAGTACCCTAATCTATCATAAGGGGAAGTTGTGAGTACTTTTCCTCGGGATCAATTGAGCTGAAAAACACTCTGCACTATAATATGTGTATAGTGCACACCCCACCCAAGGAAATTTGTGGCTACTACTACCCCTCCATAGATTGAGGGACTAGAGAACCAAAAGAAGAGAATCTACAAAACTAACTTTTGGCTACTCTTATATATATAAATTTCAACCACACATGAGTTGGCCCTAAATCAGGTAACAAACATACAAGCACACAAAATGGTATGGTTAATCCCACACCTAAAATAAAACATATTCCCCATGGATGGGTACACAATATCACCATCCCATGGGCACACAAAGAAAGTACAGGGTATTCACAACACTCAACTAATGCACAGTTACTAATTTCTCACATTTATAGGGAGTACAATTACATACACAATTCCATTACTTTTCAAAAGATCACATACCTTGAGTACATTTATTTCCATAACCAATGTGATTCATATCATTACATATTATCCATAACCCTTTATCAGTTTTTCTTTTACTCCACTCCTTTCCATATATCACCTAATATTAATTGTCAATGTCATGATGATCATGATCACTTAACAAATTCACATTCACTTTTATTCATTCAGTATAACATTCTATCCTCATAACATATGTATATGCAAAATAAATTTTCCTCCACACAATAAGAATTTTACATAAGTACCCTGAATTTCTAAATGCATCCAAGAATCATTAATACTTTTGCATCAATATTCATGCATCTAGAGTTCAAAAAATTATCCACAAGTTCCATATTCACAAAAGAGAAATAATGATCATCTACTTAAATATTACTACTTCATATAGGTCTTTCCTAAACACAAACAACTCTTACTTCATCACAAGTTATTCAAATTTTCACAAAACAAAAGGATTCACATATTTGTTTCCAAAACACAATCCCTCATTCTCTCAAACTTTATCCCAAGCCAGTACAAGTAATCCAAACCTTTACACAGTGATTATTCCTACTCAAACATCCCTATCCCATACCTAAGATTAATTACTTCACATGTTACCCCGTCATAACAATTCAACATGCAAGACATCCAATGCATAAATCTTTTCTATTTATACAATAGTAAGAAAAGAGAAAGACATTAAATCATAGGTTTCAGCCACACATAGCAAACAATATGTTCAAATACCAATTTAGTTATCATAATTTTTCAAAATAGAAACCTAGTTCTAAGCACTAGCATCTTATTTATTCCACAAAAGTATCCCTTTCCAATAAAAACATATCACATCATGTAATGCAAATCTTAATCACATAAATTTACTTCCAAATGCATTATAGCAATCACAAAGAATAGACAATAATTCATCTATAAACTACCTACATACTTTTCCTTAGTATACTATAACTACCCTTTTACATGTAGTATATCCTTAACATTATGAAAATGCACTAAAAAACATAAGTAACCTAACTAATAAAAATAACATCTTATCCAAATGCACATTTAGTCAAAAAAAAAGAAATCCACATGCCAACTAGTCAGCTAAATAATCTGAACCCACACATACATTCCAATACTAAATTTTCACTTTTAAAGAACTTGAAGTCATGGGAATGAAACAAGGTCACACAAGAAAAATCAACTAGAACAACATAATGGGCTCATATGAAACCAAAGTGCCCAGTGTTAGAACTTGGGCTCTGAGACCAGGTGTAACACCCTGCCAAGGAACCCAGAGGACAACAAAGAAAGAGGAATGGAAAAGACATGGATTTTTTTTTATATAAAACATTAACATTTTCAAGAACCGTGATTATCATTAACTAACATTACTCAACATAATGATTAGTTTTCCAATGAACATATAATCTAAAGTTACTAATATCGTTCACAATGAAGTAAACCATCGATAACTCATAAAGCAATAGCGAAAGATAATAGAACTTATCATTTACATTCTAGTCCTAAGTCCTCCTAGGTTCCCCAACATTGTTACTGAAAACATATACCACTAGAAAGGATTACATTTCTTTTCCCTTTCATTCTACTAGACAAGCATAGATAAACATTTAACATTTAAGTACAATAGAAAAATATTTACATAATTACTAAATGAAATTAACATCTTATAGTTATTTTTCCAGGACTTAGGTACATCATGATACACTCCTAGATTATCTTAATAAAGAATGAGATAACATTTATTCATTTTTCATCCTATACTAACTCCTACTTCATACAACACTAACCATATACACTTTTTCATTACATCAAAGTACAATGTTACATTCACTCTAAGGTAAGCTCATTAACACCATTATGTAGTATGACATATACAAAAGATACATAAATGACATTGTCCACACATGAATTAGTAACACCATACCACCACCAATTAATCACATCACACTACCTTACTAAATTTACTATGAAGAATAATGATGATACCAACATAGCCATAAACAATGTAAGAATAATAATTCCAAAGTGAAGATCAATATGATATGCATCACTACGTATTGCCTTAACATAGTTTTCTATTACTCGACGGGATACATCATCATTCCCTTATAACATGCACCAATAAGAATTATGGCTAAGGAATTCCTCATAAAGAATATTCCTATAGCAATTAACCATCTACACATTCCAATTATTACTTTTCCCATAAATGCTTATCCTAATTCATAAGAATGAAACATCCTTTAAGCAACATATCTTATAAAGCTTACATCCCATTTAAGATTTAGGATCTAAAGTTCATTCCTTAACCAACTGAATTGCCTAAGATTAACATTCATTCAAATGAGAAGATATAGATACCACAAGAGCACATGAAAGGAACATAATCAAATAATCCTAGATAACCAACTATCATCATTAACCTCCAATTACATTACATCTAATACATTATCCTCCAACTAGGAGCACTCCAAAACTCATATGCAGCTATGATAATCCAATACATAATTTTCTCTTGAAATATAGGATCCAAACCATGAGCAATAAGCACCAGAAGAATCATCACATGAAGACACTCGAATCCATCCATGCACTCGAACAAGGAAATAGATACCTGATGTAGATAGGAAACAAATCGACCTTATGGAAACTAAAGGAATAACCCCCGCACTAGGAGATATACATGTCCCTCAAACACACAAGAAAACAAGGAAGGGTAACTACCTAAAATGAAGGGTTATCATACAAGGAATCTAAGGGATAGAATTCAAACAAGAATCATTTAAGAACTTACAAGCCATACTAACATGGGTAAGATATGATCCTATCTAACCCAAGGTTCTAAACAAATAAAATATGCATACAACATCAACATACATCAGATTCTCATTCCCAAGTATCCACATATATTCATGAACAATAACATCTATGCATATACAATAATGTGACCCTAGTCTACCATAGATGCACACATCATCTCAAAACCATCAAAGCAACACACAAAAGCACCAAAAGGACATGGAGGACTACCCAAGGAATTAAGAACCTTTGAAGCACAAGACATTAAGGTCCATAGACATACTCATAAAAACATCACAAATTGATCTATCAAGTCTCACAATCTGGCTATCCCAATGAGCTTTGAATGCAACAAATCCTCACGAAACTCAATGAAACTCAATAAAAATGAAGAGAAAATCCAAAGAAACCATCAAGGACTTAAGAGAGAATCAAAATCCATCATAAAATAATCCATAACCATCCATATATAACCAATAAACATCACTATAACTGTATATCAAGTACCATAGATTAAACCACCATTAGGTGCTCAAGGCCCAATGAAACTTTCTGAAACTTATCACAAATGCACCACAATGAAGTATAAAAATCTCAAGATCACAAAGGACCAAAATAGACATCATAAACCTTACATAAAATTATTTTATAATAGCATCCAATCTGATTATTCACAAATAAAAAATAAGGCTACCAATAGATGCATGAAACAACTCTAATCTTCACGAAACTCAACACAACTCCATGAAACTGAAAAGAGAACACCACAAAACCATATAGGACCAAATAATACACCAGAAACCTTCTAGAAATAAGAAATAAAAACCCTTTCAAAACCTTTATTTTACCTCTAATCAAAAACAAGAAATACAGACCCAAAAAAAGAAATAAATTCATTTAATGAGTTTTGCAAACATATTCCCAAAAACATTCATATGCTATTAAACACATAGCAACACCATCATTTTAAAAAATAATAATTCACAAAAACTAGCATGAAAAAACTGTACAAAGATTCCAATTGAATAAAATTCTAAAGAAAGGGCAAGAAGTACGAAAACCCTACCCCGAAACGGAGCTAAATCCCTCTTGACAACAATCAAGTCTTCTAGCCATAAAACAGTCAAATCAACTCAAAATATAAATCCATCAAAAAATCATTTTAGATTTGACCCTAGACTACTTAGTTAAGTGAACGAAATTGGCCAAAAACACCCCAAAAATTCACAAAAATGTAAAACAACAAGCAACTCCCTCAAAAAACCCTCTTTTCGACATACTTGATTACAATCAAACATATAAGAAAACCCAACACATAGCAACATTTCATCACTTGAAAGAAACAATTAAAAACATTCAAATAAAATATTCTATAACATCCATATAAATATCTATGAATTTAAAACACAAAATTATAAATTAAGTACAAAACCTACCTCAAAACATGAAAAATTTGATGCAAGACGCTAAAAATTGAAGAAGCTTTCCAAACCCGAATCTCTAATCCAAAGCAAAATCAAAAATCAAAATTCCACACAATTTGGTAGAAAATCCATTCCCCTAAAACCATAATTGAATGTCCTCCAAATTTCAATTCAAAACCACTCAAAATTTCCCAAAAACCTTTGAAAAATTATTTCAAAACTATGTAAAATCTCTCCATTTTCTCTCCATTCTCAAACCTCCCAAAAACACATAATTTCTTTCCAAATCCTCTAAATTTTATGCATGAAAAAAATTGAAAACCCAATTTCCCAATTTTTCCCATAAATAAAACTAATTAAATTCAAAAAGAAAGAAAAATAAAAAAGAAAGTAACTTTCTTTCTTCCGCCCCCCCTGAAGACTCTTCCTTTCCAAAATAAAACAAGGAAATAAAATCCTCTCATAAAATAAAATATTAAAATATTAAATTAAAGCACCTATCCTCATCCCACTAATGAAATAATTAAAATAAAATAAATAATCAAATTAACTCACATAATTAACTCATTTGTTTAGGGTTTCCCACCAAATAAATTCAAAACATTATAAAAGATAAAAGAACCTCCTTAAAAATAGCCACTCCACCAAAATAGTAAATCAAAACACAAATATAACATATGCTTACATATTAATATTTAAATATTTACTAATAAACATATTAATACTTATAAATAACATTATAATATGTTAATATTTATAACCTTATTTTCATAAAACATAATACACATATATACATATGCAAAAATATAATATCTCAAGGATACTTTTAACCAACCAAAAATCAAAAGACATAATTAAACACAATTAAAATATTAATGCAACACAAATCACTCCACCAAAACCATTCACAAACCAGGGTAAAGGATATTTCCTTAATGGCATATCGAACAGGTGACTACAACTGACAACATCACCTCCTATGAGGTAATGGTTCAAGGCTAGGATATTTAGGGCCCTATGCTATCTCCACATACCACCATCAGGATTGTTTTTAGGCATGCTCAGACCTGTGAGACTAGGTGGAGTCGATGCCTGGTACCTACAATCCTGCATCACAAACCAAGAACATGTACATATATACCAACATAATATATAACCCACACTCACACATTGGTGAAGGAGAATCATGACGTCATGTGTCTCTCCTAAGAGAGTGACATGAAACCATCCCCTCACACCACAGATAGGTCACACACATGATACATGAAGCACATCATCAAATCGTTAGTCCACAATATATATATATGTATATTAGGGAAATGAACATATCTAATAGCAACATGCACCATAATCATACTACACACTATATTCTAATCTCTATCATGAATAAGGTCACATAAGTAACATCCAACATTAGAGTATCACACTCCTAGAACAAAAGACACACCTTAAGAATTAAGTAGAAGGACTATAATTAATTCCATCACTAAACTAGGGTTAGTGTCATAATACCTATTAGCAGTGTCCAGACTGGGATGGGTATTACACAGTACCTTACCTTGAGATTATTTTAGATGAAGGGAGTCAGAAAATTTTTCCATACATGCTGAGTGATCATTTGATCATGCAGCTACATGTTATGCACATGATAGTGCATCCCATCATGATGGTGATGCACCTGCTACATTAGTTGTGTCTAGTACACCCTCCTCTTTGGCACATATTTGTGTGTCACATTACTGCATCATGTGCCACAATATATATTTGGTTCCTCTTTGATAGGCCAATGAGGCTCCATTAGACACATTTGACTATGAGGTCCATGATATGTCAGATGTAGGAGTTGAGAGAGCATAGATTTCTAGAGAGACATTGGGTGGAAGAGATGATGTGGAAGCACCAAAACTTAAATTAATTTCATAGTGTGTGTTATCTAAATTATTTCATATTTTATAAGAGATATTAGTACTAATATGTTTATTTGTCAGAATCTTACCCATAACAGGACCACATTTCATAAGTGTAGGAGGATATGAAATTGATCATTTTACTTTGGCCTATAGACTCAATATATGATATCAATTTAATTATTATTCAGATGTTAATTTTGGAAATCTATTATGTTTAAATACATGTACATAGATTGATACTCAAATGAAATCTTGTATTTTTATGTAGCAACCTAATATATTTATAGCCATGTTGACTAAGCCTGACTCATTGGAAGAAGTTGCAAAATAGGTATATGTTTTTTTAATATTCTAGACATTATGATTATGATTATGTGCATTTTAATTGTGTTACATTCTTGTCATTTTTTATATAGGAACTATCTTAGTTGCTTCATCCATCATGAGCCCATCTAGTGTAGAAACATCACAGTAGGTATGCGTTTATTTTATATTGCAAATATTTGTGTTTAGATAAGAGTAGATATATGTTTAGTAAATATGATTATTTGTCAACAAGTATATGTTGATTCATATCATTTTTATTTTACCTGCAATAGTCTTCTGCTCGATTCAACAATGTGATGAATGTGTGACCATTTCATTATACAAGGACTCTTGATTGTCGTAAGGGAAAATCATATGCAGAACGTCTTGCAGAAAAGAGAGCAAGACTTGAGGTAAACAAGAATTGCATTTTCGATATAATATAGTTCAATATAGTGATTTTGATGTTAAATTGATAATTTCTAAATTATAGTATATAAGTTTCTATTTACTAGTCTATCTTGTCAACCATTCACATGATTAATCTAATTTGTGGTTTGAATTGTTATTGTGCAGGAAACTTTAGAGCCACTAAGTTCTTCGAGGAGGCTCAATTTCGATAATATAATAATATAATATATAATATATAATACATAATACATAATATGTAATATATAATATATATAATATATTAGTATATTAAATAGTATGTATTATAAGTATTAGAAGTAACGAATATCTGTTTCAAATGGATATCCATTTTTTTAAAAAAATCAGCAGGCTTGGGATTTGGTTCAGGATTGCCAAACCTAGAAATTCAACTCAAAAAATGTGTTTACAAAATTTCCTTAGTTTTTTGAAGTTTGCCCTTGTGGCTGATGACTTTGTTTTTATCCGAATTTGATGAAACGAAAGGGTTTATAGAAAAAATTGTCAAATTTCCACCAATATAAATATGCCATATTTTGAATTTAATAAATTATTATTATTAATTTCTACATTCATTACTTAACTAAATTCCTAGTTGATAGGTTAATTGAAAAACTTCTATAATTTTCAAACTATTTTACATTTTTCAATCTAAAACATGTCACATTTATGCTTTGCATACTATAGGATAGAAAAAAATTGAATTCATAAATTTTTATCAAGTTATGGTGGTAAGAAAAACAAGTTTTAATATTTTTAAAAATTTCTAATAAAAAAATCATTTAACCAATTATTTACATGCAAAAAAATTACAAAAAAAAGTCTAACACATCCAAGCATGTGTCCTCTAGATATATTAAATATATTTACTTTTTTCCAAAAAGGACTAGTAGCCTAGAAACTACATTCAACTTGATACAAGTTTTGTTCTTACCTATTTTTCAAATTATGTTAATAACCTATTCAAATTTTTATATGAAGTTGCCTAACTCTAGTTTTATGAATTTTCATTGCCACTTAGGGGCCTAGTTTGGACCCCCATGATCCTGCACTAACCCATGTCATTGTATTTTTGTATATGCTTCAAATCTAGATAGAAGCATCAAGCTGAAGCAAATGTGTCACTCTAATAGAATTATTACCGTGTAAAAAAAAGTGTCAATTTATAATAGTCAAACATGTTGATCTACTTCAAAAGCATCGCTATAACCTTGTGAGATTCAAAAAATTAAAGAAACATTAAATTAGGGATGTGGGGTGCCATGAGAATTCTATGAGATGCTAGTAATAAAAAATAAGAGGACATACTAGAAAGTATGTAATGAAAAAGGAATTTGCTCTAAAAATACTTGGGAAGCAAGTAGACCAAAGTGAATGAGATAGATAATGTATTGACTGAAGAGATTCTCCCTACTCATGAGAAGTTGAGTAAGGAGCATGTGCAATGGAAAATGGCAATACAAAGTGGAATAACAACTTAAAAGGTTTTGTATTGCATATGAATTTGTGCAAGAAAGAAAAAGAGAGAGATGATGCTATAAGTGGAGTTGAACAAATGAAGCCAAAAATTCTTGAAGTTAACAATTCCATGGAACAGATACAATTGGAATGGGTGATAAGGAAAAGGAAAAACTAGATCTAAGTGTAGAAAAAGAGAATTAGTTGGGTGGAGGCATGAAAGTCTTATTTAAAAAGGCAAACAAGTTCTCTAATGAGCTTATCAAAAGAAACATCTGCATAGTCTAATGATAAAGACACTGTAAAAACTGACCAAAAAATAACTACAAAGGTACATAAAAGTATTCAAGAAATTCCAAACTCTATCCAAGAAAGGGATGCTACTATCCTAAGGGTTGATGATGGAGCAACTTATCTAAAGCTTGAAGTAAAAGATATGAAAAAGAAGTTAGAAGATCATGAAAATGAATAGCAGGTGGTGTTAAGAGGTAAGAGCAGTGGGGATGAGGAAAATCATATTGATGATCAATTATAGATGTAAAAGCAATAGTTGGAAGTGGTGAAAGTGAAGCAAAACAACCAAAGACTAAAATTAACCAATTAGAAAAGGAATTAATAGACGAGAAGAAGTTGTCATGGTCAAAAGAAAAGGAGCTTAACATTGTTCGGAGAGAGATGCAATCTAAAAGACATGACGTTGAGAAAACAAAGACACCAATGGAAGGTGTTGCCTATGATTAAGGGCGCATGCCCAAACATTAGAAAATGAGTGTTTTGAAGAATTTGACCCAGTTCACAAGTTGAAGGATGATATCAGGCTCCTCAAGGCTTGATTAGGAAATGTTCAATCTACCTATAATGGTCTTTCGAAGCATTTTGATAGCTCAAAAGTCAAAGGTGCTTTTGCACAAATTATACAAGTTAAAGATGCCACAATAATAGCCACATTAGAGGTTGCTAGAGGAGGGAAGTTGTGTAATGTGGTAGTGGATACAAAACAAACATGAAAGCTACTACTTCAAATATGACATCTACAAAGAAGAGTAATGATTATCCCTTTAAACAAAATCCAATCCCATACCATTTCGTCAACAACTCAACAATCAATAGTCAAATTGGTGGGCAATGGAAACACAAGGCTGGCACTATCTCTTGTTGCATATGAAGATGAAATTAAAGTAGCTATGCAATTCGTACTTTGTAGTACATTTGTTTGCAACAAATCAGATGTTGCAAAGGAGATTCCTTGTCATGGAGATATGCGATCTCCAATTGTAACTCTTGAAGGGGACATTTTTCAGCCAAGTGGTCTTCTTACTGGTGGAAGTCATAGGCGAGGAGGTGAATTGTTAAGGCAGATTCATGCATTGTTTGAGGTAGAGTCTCAACGTGTTATTCGTCAAAACATGTTAGCAATAATTGAAGCAAAAATTGCAACATTTTTTCCATTGGAAAAGATACTTTCACATTTGAAATCTTGCCTAGACCTAAAGTCTTAAGATCTTTCTCCTTTTGAAAATAGAGATCACAAAAATGAGCACCATACATTGACTAATTGGTTGTAGAGTGGAATAAGAGCTACAAATGTGCAAGCTCGAGGCGTTAACAAAAGATGAACATCACAATACTTGTGTTCCTCAAATTGCTTCCCTTCAAAAGGCAATGCAAGATTATAGTTTCATTTTAAATATTAATATTTGCAAAAGGTTAGAATTAACATATGAAAGGTAATGCTTGCTATAAGAATAAGAGAGTGGTAGCTAGGATTTTCTACCATGAACCTTGTACTGGGGGAAGGGAGAAGTCTACCAACTTCCATTGTATTGAATAAATGAGGATATGTTTGGAATATGTGTAGGTTTTATAAAATCATCTATTGACATCTCACAATCGGTTTCCCAACCTATAATTATTCAATGCATTTTAGTGCTAATCTATTGATGGTGTTTTTGCACGAACAAATCGACAAGATACAAGTATCCTATCTCTCTTGAAAGGTAAAATTCAATCAAAGAAGCCTCAAGATAACCCCAAGACCTCTAATGTGAGGTCTTGATAATGCATAAATAGATCAAATAATATGTGAAAATGTTGTAATCACAAGGGGCCTTACAAATGAACAATGCTAGAAGTGTACTTTCATCAGATGCAACAATATGGTGATGCTTTCAATCCTAAAACTAACTCAAATTCAAAATAAACAACAAAAGAGATAAGGGTTTAGAGAGATTTCTAAGACTAAAACCTAAGATCAGTCACAACAATGATGAATGTTGCAAATGGACATATCCCCAATGAAACCAATCTCTATTTGATCAAGGACAAGCCTACAACTCAAAGATAGAAACGGCACCTTCTAAGGAAACCGGCAGACTTTGAACATTCATTCACATACCTAATAACTGGCACAATGTAAAAAAGAATCCACAGTTGAACTTAGCACAAAATAAGGCCCAGACTAACTTTACAAAAAAAAAACAATCAGGAAATTGCTAAATGTATGGACTAGAGATCGATCAACATCATTAACATTTTACCCTTATTGCAAAAGAATTGAAATCTAATATCTAACATTGAGAATTGAGAACAAGAAACCATAAACTGTCAAAGTGTAACACAAAGCTTGCCAAATCAACAATCCAATTGCAGTAACTTCTCCAGCATTACATAACAATTTCCAGTCTCTTTCCTCTCCTACAACTACTATCTTGCAAAATCTAACTCCTAACTTAGCCAATTCTGGCTTCTAATCAACTCTTCTAACCTAGTCTCCCCCTCTTACAAATGAGAAGGCATTGGCCTTTTATAGAAAATTACATTTTGAATCAAAGGCCAAGATTAAATCAATCCAATGGCACAAATTACACCTCTAGAAGCATCCAGCAGTTACATTTAATTTGGGAGATCATGGTACATCATCATCCAATTGTATAAAAGCAATTATATCATGGAACAATGAGAAAACAATATTATGCCAGACTGCCATTAATGAAAATTCTGATTGGATGATGAAATCAGCTTCATATGTCTTCTAGAAACTCCTTCTAGTTGTAGACAGTTTGGGCACGAATTCTTATGCAAGTTCCACTTTTAAAATTTCAATTGAACTCTTCATACTCTTTGGCAATTTAATTCATGCAAGTCTCTCTTTTGATATTTATTTTAATCCCTGAAAAATAGATATCATCATTAGTAGCTCACATGTTAAAAAATCCAATCCAAATTAAACTTGAATAAAATTTTGGCCTTTTAAAAAAAACTTACATTTTTTAATGGGAATTTTCCATTTTCGAAATTTTTTAATCCATCTCAAGAATTTCATTTTTGGGAACATTTTTAAAAATTTCAAGGAAAAAATTTCCACTTTGGAAAAAATTGCATTTCGTGAAAATTTTCCATTTTTGGGAAAAAATTGATTTTTTTTCCATTTTTGGAAAATTTCAGGTTTTTGAGGGATCTTGAGATTTTGAGGGGGTCAAGGAATTTTCGGGAAAATATTTAAGGGGCATAATTTCCTAGATTCCCTGTAGGGTCGAAATCCCCTAAACCCCATAACTTTTTTTCTAGAAGGAATTTTCAAAAAGTTCAAAAAGCAACCTAGTCTATCCACGGGTGCAAAAAAGATTTACATATAACATTGAAAATTCACTTCAAAATCCCCATTTTCAAATTCCAACACTTGCAAATTTTCCCTAAAGCCTCAAAATATTGTCCTCATCAAACCCAGTCTAGACTTAATCCCAAAATAACCTCCCAAGAAGAGCAAAACCAAAATTCGACCAAGCCAAGGGGCACAGATGCAAAAGAAAAAAGAGGGTCCCGGCCTCCAGTGGGGCGTGTGTGTGAAAATTGCACAACACCATCATATGGTGAAATTGAAACCCAAAATTTAGTCCACCCAAGAGTTGTTATAAATTTTGAAGGTGCCTTTCATTAAATTCTTAATGTCCAAATAACACAAGATTGTCATTACAACCATACTCTCTACGTATAATTAGATGTTAGAAAATATTGTGTGATATACAGCCTGCAACCCACATACTCTTGCATAACCCTCTACATGCAACAAACCAATTAGTTAGTCATCTGTCAGCTCCATCTAGTTACTTTTATGTATCCCCCACACTACAACTGCACCCCAAACTCTACACCCTTGAGTATTCAACAAGAATTGAGAAGTGAGTCACAACCCACTATGGTTTCCAACCTGCAACTATTATGTGCATTTTTGGTTCCAAATGTATGAAGATATTCAAATGCAATGTTTAATCAAACTAAGTACTATTATAAAATATGAAGGCAAACTTCAATACATTATTTTGTTACATTCTACAGAAAAAAGAAGAAGTGCTTATTGAACAAGATATGAGAAGTGAGTCAAAACTCACTGTGTTTTCCAACATGCAACTATTATGTGCATTTTTTGTTCCAAATAGATGAAGATATTGAAATGGAATTTTTTTTCAAACTAAGAGTTGTTATAAATTATGAAGGTGAACTTCAATACATTTTTTTGTTATAGTCTATAGAATAGAAAGTGCTCATTGAACAAGAATTGAAAAGTGAGTCACAACTCATTGTGTTTTCCACCATGCAACTATTATGTGCATTTTTTGTTCCAATGTAAGAGTTATAAAATATGAAGGTGAACTTCAATACATTGTTTTGTTACAGTCTACAGAACAAAAAGTGCTCATTGAACAAGAATTGAGAAGTGAGTCACAACCCATTGTGTTTTCCAACATGCAACTATTTTGTGTATTTTTTGTTCCAAACATATGAAGATATTGAAGTGGAATGTTTTCTCACACTAAGGGTTGTTATAAAATATAAAGGTGAACTTCAATACATTATTTTGTTATAGTCTACAGAACAAAAAGTGCTCATTGAACAAGAATTGAGAAGTCAGTCACAACCCAGTGTATTTTCCATCCTAAACTATTTTGTGCATTTTCTGTTCCAAACATATGAAGATATTGAAATGCAATGTTTACTCAAACTAAAGGTTGTTATAAAATATGAAGGTGAACTTCAATACATTGTTATGTTACATTCTACATAACAAAAAATGCTCATTGAACAAGAATTAAGAAGTGAGTCACAACCCACTGAGTTTTCCAACCTGCAACTATCTTGTGCATTTTCTATTCCAATCATATGAATATATTGAAATACAATGTTTACCCAAACTCAGGGTTGTTATAAAATATGAAGGTGAACTTCAATACATTGTTTTGTTACAGTCTACATTCTAGAAAGTGGTCATTGAACAAGAATTGAGAAGTGAGTCACAACCCACTATGTTTTCCAATCTACAACTATTATGTGCATTTTTTGTTCCAAATGTATGAAGATATTGAATGGAATATTTTCTCAAACTAAGGGTTTTTTATGAAATATGAAGGTGAACTTCAATACATTTTTTTGTTACAGTCTAAAGAAAAGAAAGTCCTCATTGAACAAGAATTGAGAAGTGAGTCACCACCCACTATTTTTTCCAACCTACAACTATTTTATGAATTTTTTGTTCCAAACGTATGAAAATATTGAAATGCAATGTTTACTAAAATTAAGGGTTGTTTTAAAATATGAAGGTGAACTTCAATGCATTTATTTTTTATAGTCTACATAATAGAAAGTGCTCATTGAACAAAAATTGAGAAGTGAGTCACAACCCACTATGTTTTCCAACCTGCAAATATTTTGTGCATTTTCTATTCTAGACATATGAAGATATTAAAATACAATGTTTACTCAAACTAAAGGTTGTTATAAAATATGAAGGTAAACTTCAATACATTATTTTGTTACAATCTACAAAACAAAAATTAATCATTGCATATTGTTACATTTTTAAATAAGTTGACATAAATAATGATGCAGGAGCATCCTTGGTTCTTGGAAATCTTGCATCAACCAAAAATATTTTCTTTCAATTTTGTTCTTGTTTAGTTCAAGTTGGCAGATTTGGTATTTCTTCATAGTTGCTCACCACACCCTGTGGATCTATGTTTACATTGTGGACATGTTCATTTTCCTTATTCCAATATTTGAGTGCGATTGGATTTTTTTTTGGCAAGTTATTGCTTTTGGATTTAATGGTAGTTTCTTGAACTGACACTGAAATAAGTTTCCAATCTAACGGCTAATTTGATTGCTCTTGGATCTTTCCCATAACTTGTGGATCTTGACAGTGTGATTCAAGTTGTTCCATGGAGTGTCCTTGACCTTAATTATAGGTCCACACTTCATCCTATGCATTCACTGAGGAGTAATTCAAGTTTGAGGCTGACCTGTTCATGCACACATTACATTTTATTTTGTTGGAGATTGTAATGATCTTGGCCAACGTGGATGATTCTAGATCTCAAGACATGATATAAAACATTGTAATTGATCATTAGAAAGTAATCGAAGATAGAAGATAGGTTTTCACATGTAAAATATCAGCTCGCATTAAGGAGCATATAGGAATATTGTATCTGAGTGTGTTGTAGCAGGCCTGTGAGCTAAATCTGTAAGCCTAGATGTTGCCAACCAATTGTAATTGAGATTTTTGTTAATGAGAAGGTTTTAATATGAATTTGCCTCTAATTTATGTGTTGCTTCAGTTGTGTTACTCGTGTTGCATGGTTTGGATTGTTCTCTTTGATAACCCTCCTACCATGGCCACACCAGATTGGTATCAGAGTGAGATTCGATCTGTGAGAGATCACCAAAGTTTGCGGAGTCTTGTTGAATATTTGTTGTGGGGTGGCAAACTAAGGATCTAACCTACAGCTACAGACGACTTGTGTGAAGATGATGGGAAGAAGGAATGTTAGAGGAAATGGAGCGTGTGGAAATGCAGACCCAACTTTAAGGGAGATGTTGAGAGGAATCACTACTAGATTAGATGTAGTCAAAACATGTAATGCCCATATTTTACCCTTAGGGTAAAACACAACTACCAATTTTTTTTTTTAATAATATTTATTTTATTAAAGGAGTGAGACTGATAAAGGAGTGGGGTGTACAAAGACCACTATGCGCACCCTCAGGTAATGATGAGAATGTCCCTAGTTGAAACTAACATAAGATTGATCGACATTATCTTATAGGACAAAAGGTAACACCAACATTAATATCACCCTTGCAAATAATATTTCCTTTATTATTATATATAGAAATGTTGTCATTATAAATGAGGATCTCCATTATACTATTTAAAATTTCATATGCATTACCATTACCGTCATTAAGGATGTAATGGTTTCATCAATGATATCACTATCAAAGGGCACCCAAAGAATATTACTAATACCAACATTATTATTACAATGTCTACAGGCACGATTATTGTTAATGACATATTACATAAAATGAGTTATAACAAGAACTCTATTGCTACTCGTATTAAAAGTCTCCTTTAATATGCTTTCTAGCAACCACAATAATATTAACACCTACAACAATAATAATGCTACTAATGCTTTAATTACTCAATTTAACTTAGTATTTTTGTTTGTTAATAATATTAATATTTCCAAAAGGAAATCTCTTAAAATGTATTTATTTACTTAATAATCTATTAACCTTTTAATTTTTTAAAAAAAAAATTTCATTTATGAATAACTCTATGAATTTATTTATTTTTAGTACTATAGATGAATATATATTTAATTATATATCTATTTAATTTATTCCTAAAAAGAAAAAGAATCAAACATTAAAAGAATGAATATTGAAAGGATTAATATTTATTAGTTTATTTTGGCTTTCTTTCCATTTAAAATAAATATATTTAATCTCTCCTCCCACGTAGCCCTCCTTTTTATCTTTTTTTAATTTTCTTTCCACTTTTCTTTTAGTTTACTTGCATAATACTCTTTTAAAAAGAAAAGGAATACATTCCTAAATATATCCTAAGAATCCTTATTATCTATCTTAACGTTTTCTTGAAGATGTCTTTAAAATTTTGCAAATTTATATAGCATGAATTCCATAAACCATGCTTTCTTTCTTTTTTTCTTAGAACATAAGACTTCGGGTGAAGTGGAAACCATAAGGATAGCGATGTGAAGTATATCAATAAACTGAACTTAGTTACCTCTTTACGTGCATTTGAAGGCGTGGAGAAAAGATGAAAACCTATTGTTACATTTTATTAATATTAGAACTAAACTCTAACAAATACAATACTAATCGTAATGCTAACGACCAATTTTTGAAACAAATGAATTATTAATACCAAGGCTCCCGATCTGGTTCCCAAGCTCAATTTAGAAAGAGAAATATTTGTAATGGTCATTCATAGTGAGTAGGATTAACCCACAAATTTGTGTGCTAAGGAAACGTATGTGTGCAACATTGTTTTATGCGTAGATAGAGACTACTTGTCATTCATGCATTTATCTAAAATGCATCACAAGATCCTATTTTTATTTTGACATTTCCTTTTTGTTCAGTGACCATCGCCCTATCATATACAAGTTGGTAGGCGGTGTCATAGTCTATCACAAATAGACATTTGAAGGAAGCTTCCTCCACTATTTGCCTCCATGCTGCACTGAAATAGCCTAGGTACCTGTGCCTACCTTGCCACACCCAAAAATTGAGTATGTACCCAATCCAAGAAACATCCAAATGCATGATCCATAGTTTATATATATATATATATATATATATATATTTCCTAAAATAATACTAGGGTTCGCCAGCCTATTGCCATAAAATGGTGAAAGAACCCCCATGCCACTTTCAGAGGATCACTGTGATAAGCTCGCAGGAATACAAATTTTAATATAGCTTGAGAGCATAATTTTGAAGGTCAACCCCAGCAATGCATTAAATTGAGGGTGGCTGAATAGTCAGGACTGGCAACTTAACTTGTACATATTGATTTGAAAGGAACATCTAACGAATAGGGAGCAACTTTGAACTTTGGGAAATCACAAAACTCATCATTATGCATTTGAGATTATCCATAGTATTATTCCACCATGCTAGGTGATCAGATGGCTAAAATCTATAAAATTTATACTTAACTAAATAATTTAAGAATCACAGATTATGTAATATGATGCGACTTCTTCTTCTCCAATGTTATCCCTCTCTCAAAAGCTTTAATTGCTTGAGTGACTAGTGACTTAGTAGTGGCCCAAATGGAACACAATTGAGGAGAGAGGCATAGATGGCTAAACAACTTGTTGTGAAGAAGCCACAGTGGAGGCAGAAGATGGTAGAGAAGGAAGCAATAATGTAGGAAATGAAGTATTAAATACACTTCTCTTACCAGGCCCTCTATTTGTGGCTCTTATTCTCCCTTATCCATTCTCTGGTTACTATTATCTTATTTCTTCTTTTATTCTCTTGGCATCATGCAAGTAAGAGATTAATGGTATGAATGCATTTATTTACAGTTACTCCGTAATAGGCTTCAAATAAGTAGATGTATTATTTATTTTAAAGATTTTAAGTCTTCAAATCTAAATCCTGGTTTCGAAGCCTAGCCTTCAAAACCAATTTTATCTATGAATAGAACTAAGTAGGAGCTATTAAAATGAAAGTATGAGTTGAAAGCAATCTATCTTTATTGCTAGAATCTGAGATCTACTCTTACTATGTAATAGGCAACAGAAATATTATATCTATCCTTAAAAATCTGATATCATATTTTCCTTTCAACTAAAATGCTTTTCTTTGTCCTATAGTAGAAATGTCATGGTCCTATTGTTCCTTAAGAATTCTTGTACTATAGTTTAAAACTTGGTGATACATTGCATTTTGACAAACTTAGCTAATTCACTATAGGACAAATTGATAAAGATTCATTTTCATACATGTTGCAAAAAGTTTTTACAAGAATCAAACTTATAATAGTCTGCTAAATATGAAATAGTAACTACATTTTTACTTCCATATAAATATATACAGACTTACCTACTACATTTAGGGTAGATTGATACAGTTTTTTGTTTTAAAATTGAGTACACATTGGAATTTCAGAATAAATAAGCCATTCAGCCTCTATTATAAGAACTTCAGAAGAACCTCCTGAATATATACATATTGTGAGTAAGGGGAAGATGATACAATTATTTCCTTTAACAACACAAATATCGCAAATGGAATGCTTTAGAAACTCATAAAACAAAACACGAGTGGCCTGACAACTTCAAGTTATATTTCTCTATACTAAATGAACTAAATAAAGGTTTGTCTATCCTGTTATCTTCTCTTTCTTAACAAATGCATATTTTCTTTTCTTTTCACAAGCGTATCTTCTATTAGAATGTTATGAAACCTATAAAAAACATATAGCAACTATTTAACACAAAGGAACTAGCATAGAGATTATCTAGATATTTAATTTCTCACTAACAAGGAATATATAGTTCCTTTTCTCTTTTATGCAAATTGGGTATTTTCTTTCCTCGAGTATAATGCATGAAAGCTTGATACAAAATGAAATATTCCCATGTACATTCACTGTCATAACAATTAAAATTATAAAATGCAAGATGCAACTTTCTTCACAAGGAATGACAATACAAACCCCACAATAATTGGATTTTACCACTACATATATATATGTTTTAGCAAATAACAAAATGAACATGAATGTTCTCCTCTTCCCTTTGACATTTCTTTCAATCTTCTTTGCTACCTACACAAGAACACAATGTTTTTCTCCATGGCCTAGGTGAAGCTCACCTCCCAACCTTTGGTTGGAAAACCAACCACCCCTGAGCTAGGAGGCAACCGAGGGAACCGGGTACAAACAAACCCAAAAAAAAAATATTTACACACGCATGATACACATAAGATTACTTTCACACCCACCAAATGGATTTTCACATAACTTTAGGATTCCATCAAGAATCCAATGTGGGGGATAGAGAGTGGAATACACACTCCATATGGGGACTCATAGTAATAACAATAAGAATAATTCATATCATACTCCCATCATTTCACATGCAATCCTTCTTTAATATCTCCTCTTTCTCCAAAACCCATACCACCAAAACCGTTTCTACCATTTCACAATTATATATGGGTACTCATACCCTTTTTAAGCCTCTCCTTTCAAGGAGGGATTAAAATTCCCCATGGAGGTTCCTACTCCATACCATCCCCAACAAGGGATGCTCTTCCCAACTTGGGTGAGCCTATCCCTACACAACCCTTTTTCCCATAACACATAATACATAAAAAAACACAAGAAGATATGCTCCAAGAGCAATTTGAAATAAACATACAAATCAAACACAATAGATAAAATTTCAATCACATCATTTCACCTACACATATAATCTTTCAAATACAAACATGAAGAAGTAGAAACAAAAGTGGTGAATCTACCTTAAAACTAGGCTCAAGGAAAGATGGGTTGAGGATCCCCACCACTCCTCTTCTTCCAAGATTTTTCTTCAAAATCCTCACTCCTCCAAAATTCAACCAAAATCAAGAATGCAAAAGAATCCCCTAACCCTTGTTTTTGAGTTTTCTTTATAGAAACTCAAGTTTTAATTCCTTTGAATAGGGAGCTGACATTTGTCAGCCTTCCATTCACCCTCCTAGGCACACTCACCCATGTGTTCTCAAACATGTGTGAGAACTTGGGAGACTTCCAAGACAACATGGAGAAGTGGGATTGGAAAGGGACTAGTCCCCATCCCACCTCCCAAACCTTATTTTCGTCAAACCTCTTTAAGGCCTAAAAAAGAGTGCCCTATCTTGAGACTGACCCATGATTTTGAGCTAAAAAGGTACCTAACCCATAGGTACCTGCCCTAGGGACCTTAAACCCATAAAAATGCTTAAAAAATATCAATTTTCAATCCCCAAAAAGTTCCTAAAAGTTCAAATCCGAGTTTGTCCACTTGGATGGACAACTCATCTCCTAGGTGGATTAACATGGCAATCAAAACTGATTTACAAACATTCAGAAATAACATCACAAATAAAATACATTACAAAATGGAACTATAGTCACTCCATATAAAAATCAAACCATTGCATTCACACAAGTTTCATAATTCACATAACATAAATATCCAATAAGATAATTGAAACATGATTAGCCATCTATCCTATCCTATTTTCATTAACAATAATTTTCATACTCATCCAATTGCAACATGATTGGTTCACCCCACTTGTTTCATTCATTCATCATTAATCTTCCATATTCAAATTAAATAAACTCAATAATCGACATAAAATTAGATCAATCATCATAGTCAACTAGCATGTCACATAATCAAAATCAAATATTCATATGAACTTAAATGTTTAAATATCATGTCACCAATGGTATCAACAAGGATAGACAATAACCTACCTCAAAATAATCCAAGTACTAGATGTAGCATAGTCATAATCAAATCATCACATGAACTCAAATGTCTAAATCTCCTATCATCAATTGTATCATTAGACATAATCAATAATTAAACTTAAAATAGTCCACATACTGGATGTAATATAGAGGTGGGTCTCACAAAACAACCCAGAGGAGAGGTCGAATAGTAGATGATGTGAGTGATGAGGAGGTAGAAGTATATGAAGAAAGAGGAAGAGAAGATCAACTTGGCCTAGATTAGGGAAAAGAGAGGTTCATAAGATCCCTAACTAGAGAAAATACTAAGCCACATTTCAATCCACTAGATTATAATGGTAAGTTGGATTCAGATGAATTAATTGATTGGATAACAAAGATGGAGAAGTATTTTGATTTTGAAGGTACCGTTGAAGATAAGAAGGTGAAATTGTACAAAGTTGAAAGGACATGCATCCCTTTGGTGGGACATTTGTAGACAGATAGGCAAAGAAGAGGAAAGGAAAAGATAAAATCATGGGATATGATGGTGAATAAGTTAAAAAAAAAATTTATGCCTGTAGATTATTAGATTAGTTTGTTCTGGAAGTTGTAGAATTTAAAGCAAAAGGAGTCAAGTGTGACAAAGTATACCAAGAAGTTTTATAAGTTGAACATCAGATCTGGACATTCGAAGGATGAGATTGAGCAAGTAGCTAGATATTGGAATGGTTTGAGGCCGTCTATACAAGATGAAATTATTTTGATCAAGTTGTAGAATGTGGAAGAAGCATATCAATGTTCCCTAAAAGAAAAAGAAAAGTTGAATAAAAGACATGAGTAGAGATAGAGAGGAAGAGGTGGAAGATTTCAGAGAGGGAGAAATTTTACTGGAGGAGGAAGAGGATCTTATGTAAATCAGAATAAAGATAAGGAAGTTAGTAAGAATGATGATTTGTAACATAGAGGTGATGGAAACTCTTACCAGAGAGGAGGATATGGTGGTTACTGGAATGAGGGTTATATAAAAGATGATAGTGGACAAGAGAAAAGAGTATTCAAGGGAACTTTTTTTAAGTGTGGTGGAGAAGGACATAGAGCATTTGAATGTAATCAGGGAGAGACAAGCAAAAAGATAGAAAACAATAGAAAAATAGCATTTGTTGAGGAAGATCATGCCAAATCATCTAATAAATCAAAAGATGGAAAAGTGTTGGTGAACAAAAGAGTATTATGTCAAAGTGAGATGGAGCAAGAACTATTGTAGAGAAAGAATTTGCTTCAAACCAGATGCAAGGTAGCTAGTAAATGTTGCAAAGTGACTATTGACAATGGAAGCTCTGAGAACCTAGTTTCTAAAAAAATGGTGACCAAATTAAAGTTGGAAAGATTGAAACACCCAAATCCCTACCAGATAGCATGGATTCAAGATGAGCATAAGATACTGGTATGTGAACATTGTTTGGTGAAATTGAAGATAGGAAATTACCATGATGAAGTTTTGTGTGATATCATGCCTATGGATGTATGCCATGTTTTATTGGGAAGACCTTGGCAGTATGATAGACAGGCTATTCATGATGGAAAGAAGAATACATATACCATTGTTACTAATGGGATGAAGCAGATTTTGTTACCATTGGAGGATGTTCCTAAAGTTGAGGTTTGTATGAGTGCTAGAATTTGCTTGGTTGATGGAAGGAGATTTCTAGATGGATTGAGACATGAGAACATGTGTTATGCCTTGGTTCCTAAGAAGGATGAAGACTTGAAGCATGCAAAAGAAAAACCAGAGGATATAAAGGAATTGCTAACAAAGTATGAAGAGATCATTTCAGATAATGTACCTAATGGATTACCACCTGTGAGGAGTATTAGTCATTGCATGGATCTGATTCCAAGAGCTAGTTTTCCTAATAAAGCAGCACACCAGATGACATCAATAGAGAATGAGGAATTGAAAAGACAAGTGCAATAATTATTGAGGAAGGGTTTGCTTAGAGAAATCTTGAGTTCTTGCGCAGTACTTGTTGTGCTAGCACCTAAGAAGGATGGAGAATGGAGGATGTGTATAGACTCTCGATCCATAAACAAGATCACAGTGAAGTATAGATTTCATTTGCCTCAGATGGATGAAATTATGGGTTGTTTGAGTGGAGCTAGATACTTTATAAAGATAAACTTGAAGAGTGGATATCATCATATAAGAATCAGAGAGGGGGATGAGTGGAAGACAACATTCAAGACAAATGAAGGGTTGTATGAGTGGTTGGTTATTCCTTTTGGACTAACAAATGCACCGAGTACTTTCATGAGGTTAATGAATGAGGTATTGAAGAAATTCTTGGGTAAGTTTGTGATTGTTTATTTGGATGACATCTTGATTTTCAGTAAGACTAGGGAAGAGCATTTTTTGCACATAAGACAAGTTTTACAGAGGTTGAGAGAAGAGCAGTTGCTGATAAACATTAAGAAGAGTAGTTTCATGAAGGAAGAGTTAGTATATCTGGGATTTTTGATAACTATGGATGGATTGAAGATGGATCCTAAGAAGGTAAGAGAAATTGTTGAATGGCCTACACCGGATACCATTGGAGAGGT
The DNA here is from genome assembly GCA_007258455.2 of Sequoia sempervirens. Classification (NCBI taxonomy): domain Eukaryota; kingdom Viridiplantae; phylum Streptophyta; class Pinopsida; order Cupressales; family Cupressaceae; genus Sequoia; species Sequoia sempervirens. The sequence continues at coordinate 53,050,214 of VDFB02358134.1, forward strand.
AAGGTCATTTCATGGATTGGCTACTTTCTACCAAAATTTCATTAGGAATTTCAATTCTATTTGCAGTCCTATGATAGAAACAATTAGAGGATATAAGAATTATTTTAGGTGGACATCTAGAGCAGATCAGAGTTTTGAGTTGTTGAAATAGAAGGTGACTAAGCAGCCTATGTTGGCTTTACTATATTTTAATAAGGTATTTCAAGTAGATTGTGATGCAAATGGAAATGCAATTGGAGCAATACTAAGTCAAGAAGGAAGACCAGTAGCTTATTTTAGTGAGAAATTGAATGATGCTAGGAGAAGATATTTAGTGTATGATCAGGAGTTTTGTGCCATAGTTCAAGCCTTGAAGAAGTGGAGACATTACTTGTTTCTAAAAGAGTTTGTTTTATATACAAATCATCAAGCTTTGCAGTATATGAATAGTTAAGGTAAGTTGAATCTAAGACACATGAGATGGGTGGAACTCTTACAGAGTTATACTTTTGTTTTGAAGCATAGGAGTGGAAAGTCGAATAGAGTTGTTGATGCTTTGAGTAGAAGAAGGAATTTATTGGCAGAGATGATACTGGAAGTATTAGGTTTTGATGAATTGAAGAACTTGTATGAAGAAGATCTGGATTTTGCAAAACCTTGGAGAGCTTGTAAATAACCAGTCTTGGATGATAGGAGTTAGTGGTTGGATTATTTTATTCATTAAGGTATGTTGTTCAAGGGAAATCAATTGTGTATACCCCAGAGTTCAATGAGGGATAGGTTGGTAAAATAAAAGCATAGTAGAGGATTGTCAGGACACTTTGGAATTGAGAAGATAGTAGCATTGGTAAGTGAGAATTACTTTTGGCCACATATTCATAAGGATGTTAGGAAATTGTGCAGAATTGAAAAGTTTGTCAAGTTGCAAAAGGGAGTAGTCAGAATTTTGGATTGTATAAGCCTTTGACAGTTTTAGAGAGACCTTGGGAGGATATTAGCATGGATTTCATACTTGGTTTTCTGAAGAAAAAGAGAGGTAATGATTCTATATTTGTGGTGGTAGATAGATTTTCAAAAATGGCACATTTCATACCTTGTAAGAAGACAATAGATGCAATACATGTAGTAGAATTGTTTTTCAAGGAGTAGTTAGATTGCATGGATTACCTAGGAGTATAGTTTTAGATAGAGATACAAAGTTTGTTGGTTACTTCTGGAGGACACTTTCAAAGAAGTTAAAGACATATTTGAAGTTCAATTCTACTTTTCACCCACAAATTGATGGACAGACACTTGAGTATGCACTTTCTTCATATGTTCTACAAATTCCTCTACTTTTGCACTCCTTTTATCTTCCATACCAATGTCTAGTTGGAGAGAAGACTAGAATTTGGGATTTAGTCCTTGCACAAGTAGAGTTTTCTTACAATAATTCAGTGAACAGGAGTACCGGAAAGACACCTTTTGAGATTGTTACTAGAGTTCATCCTAGAGGTATATCAGAGTTGAGAGACATCAGTATGGAAGATAAAAGGAATGAAAAAGTAGAGGAAATTGTAGAACATATGAAGAAAGTGCATACTCAAGTAAAGGAGCAATTGGAAGATATGAACCTGAAGTATAAGGAGAAAGCAGATGAAAAGAGGAGACATAAGGAGTTCAAAGTTGGAGATGAAGTGATGGTATATGTGAGGAAGGAGAGATTTCTAGTTGGCACATACAATAAGCTAAAGATGATGAAGTTTGGACCCTATAAGATTTTGAAGAAATTTGATTCAGGAAATGCATATGAAGTCGAGTTATTAGATGACATGGGTATATCACCTATCTTCAACATTGCAAATATACATCAGTACCATGAAGCAAAATTCAGTGAAGATAGTAAAGAAAAATTGGAGAATCAGTTTCCAAAAAAACAATCAGATGATATTAAAGAAATTTTGGATATTAGAGATGGGAGGAAAACTCATGGAAAATAGTACAAAGACTATCTTGTGAAGTGGAAAAGCATACCAAAGGAGGATTCTTCCTAGATTTCTCAAGATGAGGTAGACCGTATTGGTTTTCCTTTATCCCTAGAAAAGTGAGGGACTCACTTTTCAAACAATCTCGTATGTCTGATGTAGGAGCATCCTTGGTTCTTGGCAATCTTGCATCAACCAAAAATATTTTCTTTCAGTTTAGTTCTTGTTTAGTTCTTTATTTAGTTCAAGTTGGCAGATTCGTTATTTCTTCATAGTTGCTCACTAGACCCTATGGATCTATGTTTACATTGTGGAAATGTTTATTTTCCTTATTCCAAGATTTGAGCATGATTGGATCTTTTTCGGCAAGTTATCGCTTTTAGATTTGATGGCAGTTTCTTGAACCAACACCAAAATAATTTTCCAATCTAATCACGAGTTTGATCGCTCTTAGATCTTTCCCATAACTTGTAGATCTTGATGGTGTGATTCGAGTTGTTCCATGGATTTTTCTTGACCTTAATTATAGGTCCACACTTATCCTATACATTCACTAAGGAGTAATTCAAATTTGAGGTTGACCTGTTCATGCACATGTTACATTTTATTTCATTGGAGATTGTAATGTTCTTGGCTAATGCAGATGATTCTATATCTCAAGACATGATAAAAAACATTGTAATTGATCATTAGAAAGTAAGCAAAGATAGAAGATAGGTTTTGACATGTAAAATTTCAGCCTGCATTAAGGAGAATATAGGAATATTGTATCTAAGTGTGTTGTAGTAGGCCTGAGAGCCGAATTTGTAAGCCCAAATGTTGCTGACCAATTGTAATTGAGATTTTTATTATTGAGAAGGTTTTAATCTGCATTTTCCTTCAACTTCTATGTTGCTTTGGTTGTGTTACTCTTGTTGCATAGTCTGGATTGTTCTCTTTGAGAACCCTCCTACCATGGTTGCACTAAATAATAAGACTTGAGGTGGCATTTTCTACCATTATTTGATGGCATTTGACATTGTTTATAATGAAATTTTACATGGAAACAAAAAGTGTCATATAAAATCTACAAGAACATAGTCTTATATTTTTTTAATTAAGAGGGGTAAATGCTTTTGACCTAGAGCTATGAACCGGTGAGGTCACAAACAGGGACCTCATCCCCAATATAAATTCTCAAAAATTACACCCCAATGGGATTCAAACCTTGATGGCAAGATTAACAATACAACTTAACAATCACACCATGGTCTTCAAACATACCAAAATAATGTAATTCCACACCCTAAGTGTTTAATGATTACATGATCAAAGAACAAATGAAAAATGAATATTCTTAGCCTCTCTCATCCTCTCCTAAACTACCTTTTATGTGCAATTGAGGAGATGCTTAGATAAAATCTTATAGGCTTCTTTGGGTCCTTAGCATTGATGGTGGGGTGATTCCACTTGCATGGATCCTCGCTATTGTATGTGTAACAAGAAGGTTCCAAGAAGCCTCTTCCTTTACCATTGCACTTTCAACACCTTCAGCCTCTAACAAACCCATCGATATAAATTAATATGTTCAACAATTAATGTATGGATATAAGGAAAAGGAAGAATAAAATCTAAGTGCAAAGAAAGAGAATCAGTTGAGGGAGAGATGAAAGTCTTATCTAAAAATAGAAATTTTTTATAACAAATTCGTCCAAACAAACATCTACATTGTCTAATCAGAAAGATACTCTAAAATATGAGCAAAATTTAATTGCAATGACACATAAAAGTATTCAAGATATTGAAAACTCTATCCAAGAAATGTCACCAATAAGGTCAATGCTCAATTTTTTGGCTTCCTTCCTAGGAATTAAGAAATTGGAATCCTATCATCCTATTACATTAATGTAGCAGGATAACGAGATTCATATTTCTTAAAAAAAATCCCAGGAAAATGATCTCAGGTCCCCAGGTACCCTTTCTTGTTTTCTGCCCTATCAAGGCACATTACTAAGAACTTTTCTTTGTTTTGACCATTGCACTTTCAACACCTTCAACCAACAATAAACCCATCAATATAAATGACTACGTTCAACAATTAACATATGGATGGAAACAAATATAAGGTACTATGATATATACATAATGAAATCATTTATATGTACCTATGGAGGACAAATTTAATTGGAAATAGATGAGAAGGAAAAGGAAAAATCAGATAAACCAAGAAACATCTCCAATAAGGTCAAGGCCCAATTTTTTTGCTTCTTTGCCAAAAATTAAGAAATTTGCAGGTTAGTGTCCAATTTGGACTAGAAAATGTACCTTGTCCTAGTACATTGATGTATTGGACATAGATGATAAGGAAAAGTCAAAATCAAATCTAATTGCAGAAAAAGAGAATCAGATCTTTGCTGCCCAGCCAATGCATATTTTCCTATCCCAAATGGACAATAACTTTCTCACACCCACCATTTCCTTGTTCATCCTTGCCCTATAATGGTAGGAATGATAACATCACATTAAATTAAAATGAATGCAACCAATTCATTCAAAATATAAAAATACACATTCAAAAGTAGATTTCAAAATTACCCTTTCTTCCACTTTCTTCCTCTAAAGGAGCCAGGGACAGTGTTTTTTCCAACACTACAAATAATTTGAACATTTTTTGTTGCAATCAAATGAAGATAGTGAAATCCATTTTTACTATACTAAATATTTGTTCCAAAATTTAAAGGTGTACTTCATTACATTCTTGGTGCATAGGAAACAAAAACACATCATATAGGAATAACTGATGGGCGATTGTGTTTTCCAACACAACAAATAATGTTCACAGGCATTTTTTTTGTTGCAATCAAATGAATTTAGTGAAATTCCATTTTTAGCTTACCAAAGAGTTATTCCAAATTTTGAAGGTGGACTTCATTACATTCTTGGTGCGTAGGAAACAAAAAAAAATCACAAGGAAATAATAAATAGGGGATAGTGTGTTTTCCAACACTGCAAATAATGTGACATCAACAAGCAAGCTACCACGAACAATAAGACTTTAGGTGGCATTTCCTATTGGTATATTTGATATTAAAATAAATTAAATGCACAACCTATATGCACACAACTGAAAAATGCACTAATTGAGCTATTATATCTACCTTCCTTTCCTCCACATCACCTCAAGCTTCATCCAAACCCTCCTCATCCTTAGGGTCGCCATCTACAACCTCTTCCTCTTCATCATGGATTGTGGCATGAGTGTGATTGTCTTCTTGATTCTCAACCTAAATCAAAGGAATAATATGCTATCAAAATCAGCATATTCATAATAAAAATGAAATTTGCTAAATGAAATTATAAAGCATTCTAACTGACACGTTGGAAGGAAAGAGTAATTGAAAGCTCACAATCAATTACCAAACATTTTGCTACCTCAACCTAAAACAAGGGGACCTCAAGATTCTGTACAACCTTTCCAACCTACTAGTTAAAACATTCCCACTTTCTAGTCAACATCATAACTATTTGTTAGAGATTAAAATTAAACATTTGAATGCATCTTGTAATTAGTGAATCTTACTCGCACATTTTTCAAACATGACCATCGCAAAGGAGATGCACCACTACACACCCTAGTAGGTGTGTCGGCCACCTTAGCAACATTTTTCATTGTACAAAGCACTTTCCCTTTTAAAGTACACATATGTGGCTAGCTATAATATGTAAAAAAGTTGCAAGTGTTATAGATAGTTAAAGTTTCAAAATTTATTGCATTATCTGTTATAAGAAAGCATACATTTTTTCAATAATAAGAAACAAAATTTGAAGGTGGACTTCATTACATTCTTAGTGCGTAGGAAACAAAAACTTTTCACAAGGACATTACTGATAGGGGACAATTTGTTTTTCAACACTGCAAATAATGTGAGAATTTTTTTGTTGCAATTAGATGAAGATAGTGAAATACCATTTTTACTATTAAAAATAACATTTAATACCATTACTCATTTTAAATTATCCATGATGAGAAAAATAGTTTCCCACATATATACATACACAACATTTATTGCTATACTCCATTGAACACTATTGACTACTATATTAAAAATTGTTGAGCTCAAGCAATTTAAATGCCAACCTTTTTCTTTCATTTATAAGCAATCTACCATAAAAAATAAGACTTCAAGTGTCATTTCCTACTGGTATATTTTAGATTAACATAACTAGAATGCACATAATATACACACAACCAAACTATGCATCTGTGGTTGGCTATAATATGTAAAAAAGTTGCAAGTGTTATGGAAAATTAAAGTTCCAATTTTTTTTGCACCGTTTTCTATAAGTAATCATATATATTTTCAATCATAAGAGGAATTTGAAACACAATTTTTAGTCTACCTAATACTTGTGATAAATTTTGAAGGTGCCTTTCATTGTAATAAAATTATTTCTATTTAAATAAAAAACTTTTGAACACATTCATACTACAAATATAATTGCCAGTGGGGGATACATAAAATATCAAAAATCACCTAAGGTGTGACCAACCAATTGGGTTCTTACTGTGTAAGTAACCAAAACATTTTCATTACATTCATATTGTCTATGTGTAATTGTAGGTTCGAAAACACTAGGTGTTATGAACCCTACAACCCAAATACTCTTTTAAAACCCTTTACAAGTAACAACCCAATGGTTAATCATCCCTCAAGTGAATTTGGATAGTATTATATATCCATGACCTGCAACTCCACCCCATGCTCTCAAACCTTCAACTTTCAACATACAAAATGAAAGAACTCACAACATAGATTATTTTCTAGTAACAATACTTGTTACAATTTAAAACATATGTCTTAGTCATGTCATCCTTCCTGCCTGCAGTGCATGGATAGCTTCTTGCACAAGGAAAAAAGCATTGACGTAATTTGAAGTGATGTGAAAAACAAGGGATTTCATTTGGTTTTAGTGTGTAGAGGAGTTTACAACATTCTATGGGTTGGAGGTTTCATAAATCATGCACTCACCTCCCATTGTGTTTTCCAACCTGCAATCATATAGTGTTAATATTTGTTGGAAACCACTAGGTGTTTATAAAATGATGCCTTTCATTACATTCCTACTATCTAATTAACAAAATATTTTCAAGACATTCATATTGTTTTGTAAAATTCTAGTTTGTAAAGCATTGGTTTTACAAAATCTGCAACCTACATAATTTTTTAAAACCCTTTACAAGTAACAACCCAATTGGTTACTCACCCCTCACCTCAATTTGGTATGTTTTGTGATTTCCTTGAGAACCTTCTGTGAATTAGATAGTTTGAATGAAATTGGAAAACATTGGGTGTTAAGAAACATGCAACCCACACAGTGTTGTAAAACCCTCTAGATATAACAACCCAATTGGTTAGGAAAAATGAGCTAATGATGCCATTATCTCCTCACTTCCCTCATAGTGACGTTTCCTCCCATCTATTGGTTTCATCACTTTTATCATTTGTCTTATCAAGCCTCGCACTATGCCATCCCATCATGTTATGTATGTTTTTATGCCTTTTTGCATATACATATGTGTGTTTTTTCAAGAGATTAGTTGTGTGAGGGAGAAGCTACTCTACCGAAAAAACACACTGTTGGAAAAATGCACTTGAAAAAACACACCACTACGTCCTGCCATCATGTTATGTATGTTTCTATGTATTTTTTATGTATGTTTTTATATGTTTTTTAATGTACATAGTTGCATTTTGTTGGGAGATTAGTTGTGTTCATAGAGGGTTTTACAACATTGTGTGGGTTGGAGGTTTTATAAATCATGCACTCACCTCCCACTGTGTTTTCCAACCTACAATCATACAGACTGTTAATGGTTGTTGGAAACCACTGGGTGTTTAAAAAATAGTGCCTTTCATTGCATTCCTATGGTTTAAACAACAAAATATTTTCAAGACATTCATACCATTGTGTAAAATTCCAAGTTGTAAAACACTGGTTTTTTCAGATCAGTAACCCATATAATTTTTTAAAACCCTTTAGAAGTAACAACACAATCGGTTACAAACCCCTCACCTCAATTCCATTGGTCTCTTCCTCTCCCCCGCCTACAACTCCGCCCCCTGCTCTCCAACCTTTCACTTTCAACCTACAGAATGAGAAAACCCACAACACAAAGTATTTTCTAATAACATTACTTGTTACTTGATTTAAAACACATGTCTTAATCAGGTAACCTCCACTTCCCACCCATGGAAAATAGATTTCTTCTCATGCAAGGAAAAGAAAACACTAGTGTTATTTGAAGCGGCAAGAAAATTGACTTGATGGCACTCTTAGGGGAGAAGCTAATCTCCTGATAAAAATAACCTATATATGTAACATTATAACATAACACCCCATCCCCCATCCCATGCGCTAGACAAAATGCACGACGAAAAGACTTGACAAGAAAATCAACTTGACATTTGCATTGTGTTTATTGAACAATAATTCCAATACAAAAAATTTGGGAAGCCTAATTTCCATTTGTATGTTATTATGGTCTTGCCTTGGCATTTTGTATGGTATATTATACTGAGTAAAAATAATTTCAATAACAATGTTCCTTAATCACAACCTTATGAAACCCAACTATACAAAGATGCTCCACAACTGAACAAAGGTACATAATTTAAATGGAGAAATGTTGTTAATGTAAAATGATATATATCATTGTTCTTTTGCAAATATATTTGATCTAATTACCAAGGATCCAAAGGTTCCTATTCTATTTTGGGGGATAAATCATACGAATGTAGTGTTGGAGAAATCGTCCTAAAGTTAACACAAATCAATTATGAGGAGGATAATTAAAAGGATGTGGTATCATCATTCACTATTGTTTTGAGAATTTCCCATGTAACACTCACACTTCAAGGAGGAAACATCCTTCACGTAAAATTTTGGAATATAATAGGAACACAATAATGTAACATTTATGATATTTAAATTAAACTGGAAATTGTTTGCATTTGCCATAGTAAGCATCTCATCTATAAATAAATTAGAACTTCTAAATGAAAAATAAATTTTGGAAATTTAACTATCCAGTACACTTGCAATTTAATCTATGACAACTAGAATCACCTGTATTTAGTGCAGAAGCTTCACATCTCCTAAAGCATCCTTAATCCACTTGCCCTTGTTTTATTCAAATTTTTTTCCTCAAATATGTCAACCACTTGGAAGAAATAAAAGTGTTAGCAATATATTAAATTGGAAAATTAAAGACATTTGGTGCTACAAAGAATTCATTTTATTCCAAATTTTACCAATATAGGATTATATGTTGTGGTGATTACAAAATGTCAGCTTGTACATACAATAAACAAACATATTAAACTATACAATGGGAATTAATTTCCAATTTAACCTATCGCACACTAGTAATATATATCAACAATCATATAAATTGCCATTTTGTCATTCTACATTAACTATGAAGCACCAAATGTTCATTCGAATATATGAAAAACTCATCTCTCCTTACATATGAAAAGGACATGACATAACTTGCAATAATCAATAAGGGAATAGAAGAAAGACAAGAAGGATACCACATACCACTATCAATTTTTTGTTTATATCACATATCTCTTAATGAACACCTAAATGGCATATTGGTATCGTAACCATTGTTCAATGATATTGTAAATTGAACCATTACTTGTACAAACGATGGAAAAAAATAGATTATTGCAAGACACATTGGTTGCTAATCACATTGTGCATCAATTATGCAAGAATAAAGGTTAAAAAATCAATAAAACATTGGTTATCACCTTGATTGACCAAAAAATAGAAGCTAACATCTTGATAAAACACATCTATGTACATTAAAAAATGCATAAAACATACATAACATGAAAAGAATGCAATATGATATGTCAGTGCAAAAAAGAGAATTAGTTATATGGAGACATGAGAGTCCTATGTGAAAAGGTAGACAAATTTTCTAAACAACTTAAAATAAACATTTCCACTCTCTAATTAGAAAGACACTCTCAAAGCCGAGAACAGTATTTGGGTTGTAGGTTTCATAACACATAGTGTTTTCCAACATGCAATTATATATAAATAGCATGCTTCTAATGAAAACCTTTAAGTTTGTAGACAATAAGAATGTAGTGAAGTTCACTCGCCTTCACAATTTATAGCAACTCTTACACAAAAAAATTGGATTTCAATTTCCTCATATGATTTAAAAATAAATACAAAATATAAATTATAGGTTGGAAAGTACAATCTGGTTTTCCATTTATTTCATTCTATACATTCAAAGCTACATGGTGGAGAGCATGGGGAGGAATGTGTTGAAAATATTTTGTTAATTAGATAGTAGGAATGTAATGAAAGGCACGATTTTATAAACACCTTGTGTTTTACAACAACCATTAAAGCTTTGTATGATTGTAGATTGGAAAACACAGTGGGAGGTGAGTGCATGATTTATGAAACCTCCAACCTACATAATTTTGTAAAACCCTCTACAAACGTAGCTAATCTCTCAAAAAAACATACCTATGTACATATAAAAATGTATAAGAACATACATAGCATGATGAGACAACATATTGCAGGTCCTTCCAAGACGAATGATAAAAGTGATGGAACATATAGATGAGAGGAAAGGTCATGGAAATGGAATCAAGGAGATAACGATGATTTTAGCTCATTTTTCTTGACTTACCAATTGGGTTGTTATGTTTAGAGGAATTTACAACACTATGTCCAGGTTGCATATTTCTTAACACCCAATGTTTACCAATTTCATTACATTCTTACTATCTAATTCACAAAAGGTTCTCAAGGAAATGAAAAAACATACCAAATTGAGGTGAGGTGTGAGTAACCAATTGGGTTGTTACTTGTAAATGGTTTTAAAACATTATGTGGGTTGTAGATTTCATAAAACCAGTGCTTTGCAACCTAGAATTTTACAAAAGAGTATGAATGTCTTGAAAAGATTTTATTAATTAGACAATAGGAATGTAATGAAAGACACTATTTTATAAACACCTAGTGTTTTCCAACAAACATTAACAATCTATATGATTGCAAGTTGGAAAACACAGTGGGAGATGAGTGCATGATTTATGAAACTTCCAACCCACACAATATTGTAAAACCCTCTACATACTGAAGACAAATGAAATCCCTCATTTTTCCCAACACTTTGAATTATGCTGACATTTTTTCCTTATGTGAGAAGTTATCCATACACCACAAATAGGAAGGCTAACATGACTAAGACATGCATTTTAAATTATAACAAGTATCGTTATTGTCCATCAGCTCGGTTCATCAAGTCCTTATGTGGATGCATTTTGTCAGGAGAGTGGGATGGGGGATGGGGTGTTATGTTATAATGTCTATACATAAGTGTTTTTTTCCAAGAGATTAGCTTCTCACATTATTTAGCACTTATTACTAATTGTTTAAACTATTGTTATTGGAAAACACTCTGTGTTATGGGTTTTTTCATTCTACAAGTTGAAAGCAAAAAAGTTGGAGAGCAGGGGGCAAAGTTGTAGGTGGGGGAGATAAAAAAAACCAACAAAATTGAGGTGAGAGGTTTGTAACTAATTGGGTTGTTGCTGCTAAAGGGTTTTAAAACATTATGTGGGTTGCAGATTTCAAAAAACTAGTGTTTTGTAACCTAGAATTTTACAAAATAGTATGAATGTAGTTTAGACAATGCAAATGTAATGAAAGGAACCTTATAACAAGTCTTATACAGAGTAAAAATTATGTTTCAATTTCTTAATATGATCCAAATAGACATACACAATATGGTTTTAGGTTGGAAAACACATTGGGAGGTGACAACATGATTTATGAAACCTCCAACCCACACAATGTTGTAAAACCCTCTACACATTGAAGCCAAATACCTTACTGGGTGTTTATAAAATAGTGTCTTTCATTACATTCCTACCATCTAAATAATAAAATATTTTAAAGAAATTCATACTATTTTGTAAAATTGTAGGATGCAAAACACTATTTTACAAAACCTACAACCCACTTAAAGTTTGAAAACCATTTACAAACAAAAAACTTCAAAATGAGAATATTGAAAATGGCAGCATTTTGGGCTTTTTGTCCATTTTAAATTATGATTTTGAAAACCCATTGGCATAGAACCCACATTGTGTTTCAAATGAAAACCCCTTTTTCGCAAGGAAAACCCTTTATTTTCCCATAAATAAAAACCCATCTTCACAACAAATAGCTATTCAATTCTTCATAGTGAGAACATTAAAATGAAAAAATTTAAAAAATTGTTAGCACAAAAACACACAAAATAGCTCTGCATTTCAAATGAAAACCCCTTTTTGCAAGGAAAACCCGTTACTTTCCTATTAATGGAAACCCATATTTGCAACAAATAGTCATTCAATTCTTCCTAGTGAGAACATCAAAATGAAAAAATTTAAAAACCCTCAACACAAAAACACATAAACAACTCTACATTTCAAATGAAAACCCTTATGTAAGGAAAACCCTTTATTTTCTCGTCAATGAAACCCATTTTCACAATGAATAGTCATTCAATTCTTCACAGTTCGAACCAATGGAAAAATGGCATATATTTCTAGTAGATATACATACCTACTAGCTAGCTACCTACACCTTTTGAATGTGTTTTGGTAGGGGGACTGTTTGCTCTACTTCAACCTCTAAACACTTACAACTCCCTTTTGTGCTCCTTAGAAGCCTCCAAAATGCAAATGTTGAAAATGAGAACATTTTGGGCTTTTTGTCCATTCTTTTTCCAATTTTGAAAAACTTGTTGGTAGTTCCAAGCTTTTCCAACAACGGGACATGTGATGAAACTCCAAACAACACATGCCTAACTGACTGTTAGCACACTTTTTCAAGTCTTTTCGTTAGTGCATTTTGTCTAGCATGTGGGATGGGGGATGGGGTGTTATGTTATAATGTTACATACATAGATGCATTGTGTCATGGGATGGGGTGTTATGTTATAATGTTACTCAACCAAATGGCATTGTTTATCCAACCCCATAGATGCTCCTATGATGCATCCATCCATCATGCCATGCATATAACATAACTGCAGTTAATCCTTAGACTTTCTCGTCAATAGTGAAAAAGATCATCCAACATATTAACTGTAATAGTGTCAGAAGGGAGAAATTGATGAAACAAAGTGAGGATGATGTTTTCTCAATTATTAAAAGTTAAGATACAATGATTTCTAGTAATATCAATTAATTTAATTTCTTGAAAGCAAATGAAGAGATATTCACCAAATATAATGGGTACAATGACTCATATTTTATTTCCATTATTTCCAGACTTACATCATAAAATATAATGATTTTTTTAAATAAATGAATTCAATTTAGCAATAATTAATTTTGAGTATAGATGTGACATTGATAAATAAGATTATTGAAATTCAATGTGGAGTTTGAATAAATTAGATGATGTATTTAATTTGAAATTTGATGATAGAAAAATGCATTTTCATTGTTGTAAATTTTATAATGATTTTGATGATATATATAGGGTTCTACAGCATCTATAAGAATGTGAAATTGATTGTTTTAGGTGTAAATTTAAACATACACTAAGACTCAAAGAGTGATTTTATAGAATGTGACCTTTATTTATTTGGATGAATAAGGTTCAATTACATTACTTTATAAAAGACATAGTGCACACTTTATTTTATAAAAGGTGGGTAGAGTAGAATCATTCAAAATATTACAATGAAATCATCATAAATAAGTATTCAAATGTAAACTAATTTCAAATGGAGTAATAAATATAGTAAGTGATGGATCATAATTTTTAGGATTTCCTCAAGAATGTAGACTATTAGAGATTATTTCACCTTTATTTTTCTATTTGAATATGCATAAGGAGAGACAATTTTTTCAAAATCCTTTGGGGAATCTACTAAATTGTTAGGATCAAGCCCTAAGCAAGCCAACTTTAAGACTAATCCAAAGATTTAAAAAATTCAAACAAGCATACAAAATACTTAAGATGATGTATTGTAATAGCTGCTAAAATTCTCTCATAGATGTTCTATTGATAAGGCCCTAGGTTGCTCCAAATAGGGGTGAGTGAAAAATAGAAAAATTTCCTTTTCTTTACAAATTTCTAGGTTAAAATCTAGAATATCATGTTGGAGTAGAGAATGCCCTATAAAATATTAGCTATTGTTGGTGTGTGAGGGGGAAAATCATAGAGCATAAACGAGAAAAATGTAATGAAATAGAGATTGATCTAAATAAAAAACACCTAATCTAGATCTATTCCTTTAGTCATGAATTGACTTCCTAAGCTATTGAAAACACATAAATAAATCCTACAATTGTCCAAATGAATTGAAAACACAAGAGAAGTTACCATCCCATGTTAGAGTGTATTCGCATGATGTTGAGTTGTTCATATCACTACAAAGCCTCTATTATTGCATACGAGAAGCTTTCATGTGTTGCATGTGTTGGTTGATCGAAGATGTGTTGAAGCTCTATCAATGGTGATTAGGAATGTTGGTAGTACTTCTTTGTGAGAAGTGAGTTGATTCTTCGATCCTTTTTTGTGAAGGAAATAGGTTTGTTATATAGAAATTTTGATTTGAAATGGACAATCAGGCTCGCATAGTAGAATATCTTGATTGGCGGTCAAAAGGTGTTGAGAGGATTTACACATGGATAATCTATGCAAAATAGATTACACAATTTGTCTAATTGAGGATTAGATTGATTAGTTAGGAATTACATTGATTAGTTAGGGTTTAGATTGATTAATTAGGAAAAGAATGAGAAATCAGGGGATCGTAATTTACTCAATCAAAAAAGTGGTTGAGAATGATTAATTAATTGATTTAATTAATTAATTCAATTTGGAATTGAATTTGAAAATCAAGTTTGACTTTTGCAAACAAATTTGCATTAGTTTGATTTGATTTTTGATGATATTTTTGAATAATTTATTCAAATTATTCAAATTTGGAGGGAAAGTGAGTTAATTAAATTATTATGATTTAATAATTCAGTTGACTTAGGGGAATAAAGTGATTTAGTGATGTAATTAAATAATTGGTGTTATTTAACTAATCAAGATGAAATAAAGTTAGATTAGGACTTTATTAAAAATAAATGTAATTTATTTAATTGGTTGAAATTGATGAAAGATGAATTAATTAAATAATGTTGTATTATTCAATTAATAGAGGAATTTAGGGTTTTTGATGTAATTGATGTGAAATGTAGTGATGTTTGATGAAAATGATGTTGATGATGTGAAAATGTTGTTTAAAGTGTGTGATAGGTATTAGGTCAATTTTACATGTCTACATTTTCCCCCTCTTTGATAAAAAGTATGGGTGGCTTTGTTTCAAAGATTTGATGTTAAGGTCAAGATTTTGAAAGTAATTTATGCCCCACTATGCCCCAGCAGTTAGCGGAATGATGGTAGGACTCTATGCTACCCCCTCAAGAGGTTGGCTAAAAATTTTGATTTTGAGGTCAGGCTCATGACACTATTCTATTTCATTTTAGTCGTGGAGAGGACAAAAAATTAAGTCTATAGGTCCCTCATTTCTTATTTAAATGTTCCATGGAAGTCCTAATTTGAATGTAGAAAGGTTCCCTAAGTAAAATTAGGGTTTCCTAGGTAAAAATTAGGTATTTTTGAGGGTTAAAATAGGGAATTAGGGTTCTAATTACCTCATTTGCACTTTGATCCTATAAAAAATTCTAGCCTCTGTATTTCTCATTTTGTTAGTTGTTGAGGACAAACATTGTTTGGACCTAGTTCAAGAGTTTGGATAGCCCACAGGAATCAATGCCTCAATATGTACCCTCTCACTTCTCATTTTCGTTTGTTCATGTTCTTGTAATTTGTGCACAAAGTTCCTCATGTCAAAAGCATAGGTTTTAGTTTTTCAATGCTTCTACCTTAGTTTTAGTGCTTTTGTCAGTTTAGGAAGCTTGCATTTGCAAAAATTCTACGCATTTGACTTCTACGCTTTTCAGTTGAATTTTCACTTTTGAACTTCGCTTTTGCTCTATTTTTTCACTTTTGATTACTTTGGGTCCTTTCTTGTACTTTTCCTTTAGTTCTACACTTTTGATTTGAACTTTCACTTTTTATCTTTGTACATTTGAAATTTTCCCTCGCATTTGTTTTTTTCCATTGCTTTTTCTAATGTTTCTTCGCTTTTTCTAGAAAATATTTTGCTTTTTCCTTTTTGGATCTCTAATTTAGTTTCTTCATCATTTTTGTTTTGATTTGCATGCTTAGAGAAAACCCCAACATCATGGGTTGAATCATTGCAGGTGGTCCTGAAACCATTGTAGTCGAGGGAGAGACGACATCAGGATCTATTTGATCCAATTTCTAGCTTTGACATTTTGGAGAGAGATTTTCTAGATGTGGTTGGATTACATCATATTTTTTACATGCCTCCTATCCGATCTCACACACTGATGATGACCGCGATCATGGAGTGGTGGCATTTAGAGACTTCTCTATTCCATTTACCTATAGGAGATGCCACCATTACCCTCAAGGATGTGTGGAGAATTCTCTACATTCTTATCCATGGTGAGCTTGTGACATACCATGTTTGACGGGGTACCTGTTCCATGCGGTGTGTGCTTGGAGGTTTGTTAGTTTGAGATTGATTTATCTAATTTCGTTAAAAGTGTAGACCTTGTTTCCCTCATTCTATGCAGTTTGATTTCAGGGCTAGTTGTTCTTGAAAGGAGAGGTTGTTAGCTCCCTATTGGATGGGGTATCTATATTGAGGGTATGTTTGATCATGGGACTAGATATGCATGGGGTTTTTCATGTATTCTCACCCACCTCTATAGAGATATGGATGAAGTTATATATCAGGGTGGGAAATCTATTTTCGTGGGTGTCTCACTTTTGCACATATGGTCTTGGGAGCACATTGCAGTTGCTCAACTTGATTGTATACAAGATTGTACTATTGGGGATGCGTAATCATATCATTATAGAGATTTCTTACATTACACCTTTCCTAGGGATATTTCGTATTGGTTTTGTGTGTTCGATCACATTTCAGGTTTTATTTGGAGACCCTATATGGATTGTGAGGCATGGCCAAAGGACTAGGAGCAACTAGCGTACTATTGGTAGACCATATGGTTGATTGGTCCCTCTCACTCTCTTCTAGAATGATACTTACCTGGTAGAGTATGTTGTTAGTTTGGAGAGAGACAAGGTTGGTTTCTTGATACTTATGAGGCTTAGTTCAGTCGGACCACTAGAGAGGTTTGCATATGGGGTCATTAGGCAGACATAGATGTTTCTATTGTTTCATTCAGAGCACTTGCCCCAATTGGATGGGGTTGGCTAGTGGGTTTAGCAGATCTAGGTACCACTCTTGAATTTTATTAGTTGTGGGCATGATGTGTTCCATTGAGGTTCATAGATCCTTGGGGTGATCCCGTAGTTGGCAGAGCAGGCATCACATGTCATCATGGGGAGCAACAACATGTTGAGGTTCTAATTGAGTAGCTTGGTTGGGCCAAATAGGATGGAGTATAGGGTGACTAGGTGTAGGATTAGGGGCAGGTTCCAAGTCCCCCTCCACCACCTAGAGATGGAGATATATAGTTAGCTCAAATAACTATTGCTAGAGATGTAGAGATATTGTGGTGATAAGCTATAACGTGCCGCCACGAAACCCTAGAGGACAACTCAATACAACACTAAAAACATTTTTTTTTTGAAAGTATAATATACACAAGATTGCAATTGAAAAATATCTTGTTTTCTAATCTAAGTCCTCTAAGGTTTCAAAGCTACATTACTAGATTCTCATGAACTGAAATAGCAAGAACTATAAATTATTACAATAATCACATTAAACAAGATTCATTTAATAATATGAAATAACCATTTCATGCCAACAATACAACAACATCAAAAATCATTAAAATTAATAGTAGCATCAATTATTTTTATCATTGCAAGAGAGATATTTTACATTTAATTACAATATTACATCATTGTTTCTTTGAGGTCAAAAGGGGAGATTATACATTAGAGTTACAATACATAGTACAACTAATTACAATTTAGTACAAGTAAGATATATCACTCGAATTGGAACAAGTACAAAAGTCCACATCACCAAGAGTATCCACCACACGAACGATCAAAAGAGAAGGGGAACCCAATGGAGTGAAAAGCATGTTCCACCTGACCATGTGGAACCCTAAAGTCTGACTCCCATACTAGGAGATAGCAATAAGGTCCCACCACAAAATAGTTAAGAGATAGAAGAATGACAGAAAGGCTAACATGACTCCAACATACAAATACCTCAATAACTCACAACAGTGACACTGCTTCTAGAGGTACAAAAAAACAAAGTGAACACAAGACAAGGGAGTGTTAGGTTACTATAGGGAGGAGTGTCATCACATAGATTGCTATGGGTTACCTTGGCGTAACCTTTCTAGGCTACCAGACCCCCATCCTAGATTACCCTAGCCACCTCTATTGGCCTTCAGACCCCCATACAAACTCATGTAGGATCAACATACCTTCCAGTCAAACTAGGTAGTTGATCTTTCCATTCCATGCCTTCCCACTCATATCAATCCTAAACAAGCACTTGAGCCATGAGTGAGTGTTATCTTGATTAATGTGAACTACCCAACCCCCTAATTTATTTTAGGTTATCACTGATTAAGAAACTCTCAATGAGTTACCTTGGACCTCCCACTTTTTGCACTGGACCCCCATTGAGAGCCACTCCCCCTTTTAACAACTAGAAGACCCTAAAATATCCAACTAGGTAAAGCCATTAGCACAAAATCAAAAATCACATTCAAGTACACATAAAGCGAGGCTCAAACCATTTTTCTTACAAAGTCTCCATAGTTAACCATTCCAAAATGCAAGGCTAGAGCCCACATATTCATAAATCAAGTATAAGAACAATAGTTCACAAAGTACTCAACAAGAAAACCAACAATAAGTAAACTCTTTCCCTGACCTCTAGAAGACCACTTAACATTTGCACAATAACTCCCACATAAAACAACCCCCAAAATTATTTCTATTAACTAAAATGTCAACACAATATTTATCACAAGGAAACAAACACATAATCACCATAGAAAACATATATTTCACAATCACATTTGTTCTCAAAACTAGTGTCATTATAAATTTATAACTTGAAACAAATATAATAAAATCAACAATCATTTATCATAATACTAATATGTCAAATTTTCTTTCATTATTTCTTTTCTATTTACACATATGGGTATATACATGGGTATGTATATATATATTTCAATTTCAATTTGAATATATACACATATATGACCCTATTATATTCATATTTTTGTTTCTTTTAAATAAGACAATATGTATGTTTCTCACATATTAAAAAAAAGGAAGTATACATATGTATGAATATATATATAATAATATTCTCACATTTTAAATAGAGCACATATACGTATATATATAAATATATCATCCTTTAAATGAATATGAAGTAAATCATCAAATTTAAATTAACAATAGAGATAAACTAATTCTCTTATTTAAACAATTCCTTTAATTTATCTAAATGTGTTTAATTCAGTTTCTCCTCTTTTCTATTTAATTTTCAAGTTCCTCATGTTACTAGTTAATAATCAACATGTTTTATTCACTCAATCAATCTATAGGTGCAATATCGGTTAAAAATACAATTATTCCAAGGCAACCCAAACCCAATATTATGCTAGAAAAAAATTTATATCAGAGAGAAAGGGCTAGCAACTAGTTTTATCAATTACAATGCTAATGAAAGGCCAATTCACAAGGAAGTGATCATCCTTGATGGTCAAGAAAAAAATAGATGTTCAGCTTCCTACAATGGAGGAAAATACATTAAAAGGGAAATGTATCAATGCTAATTTGCATAGATATTATAAATATTATAATATCTTGATAATTTCAATATAAGTGTAACCTTCTAATGTTGAGATTAGCTTCTTCTTGTGCTAACTTCATATACCGTTTATCCTCTGGAAAATTCATGATTGTGCTATGTTTGATCCTCTACATGGTGTTAATAAGAAACTCAAATTAGGAAAGCTCATCTTTATTATTCAAGATTTCATCCTACAAGTCTCAGAGATATAGGCCTAGTAAGGTAGTAGGTTTATAGATGAATTCCAAAACCCTATTGCAAATGCTATCATTTCCTGTGCCTAAATGGGGATTTGAAACAAGGTATGGACATCCACAAAGCATGAAGGATAAATACAGAGTAAAATTGAAAACCTAAAACCAAGGTGATAACATACCTAATTTGTTGAGACATATCTTGAGAAGTTGACTAGGTCAGTATGAGTCGGTGCATGCTCAAGATGTGAAATTTTATTCCTTCAATAGTGGATTAATGGGATTTTGATTCAAGGGAGGTTAAATAAAGAAGGTAAATTGCACGTGCAGCATTAAAACAGATAAAAATAGAGACATCATTGAATGAAGTGACTGGAAACGTAAAACAACACATCAGGATACAAAGTTAACAATACATAGCATCAATATGGAAGAAACATAGTCTATAGCCAGAAATCAGCTTTCAAGAAATATCGAATGAGAATAATACAAACATAGTCTATTGAATTGTAAAGTACACAACATAGTGTTAAGTTAATACAAATAGACAATGATGGCACCACCTATGCAAATATCAATGATCCAGAGGGTAAAAGTGTGCAACTTGGTGGTTGTTAAGACCCCCAAAATGCATGACAGGAATGTCCCTATCGAACAAAGCTCTAATGTGAAGATTATTCTTGAGATCATCTTATTTTTTATCTGCAACATCATTTTTCACCAAGCATTCCTGATAAAAAGGTTAACTATACAAAATTATAGTCTCATCCAAATCTTAAAAGAAAATTTTTGAGTTAAAAACTTGTTTCGGGTTCAATTCTTTATTTAATGTGTTAAAGAGGTTTCCAAGAGCCTTTGAGAATACTACAAGGTGTGACACTCTACCATCATTCATACATGGATAACATTTGGAGGTGATGTCTGATGAATCAATTTTGAAAATGAAAGTTGCACCCATCAACACATCACCATAGTAGTATTATATTTAGTTATGAAAGGTACTTCAAATTTCGCATACAAAGTTGGGTGTAACATCTACTTGCTACACAAATCAAGGTTCATCAAAGCAACTAGAAATACAAGAAGAAGGTTGGTTGAGATTGAAGACATAGAGCTCATGAATAATGCATGTCATCGATAGAGAGATAGATACTCATTCATAGATACACATGGGATACATGATTACGCTAAACAAAAGAAATAAAGGTCAGGGAAATGATTCTATCTGTGGCATCATGAACTATTTTGAAACCTTTATTCTAGCCCACAAAAGTTGTAAAAGAAATTATTCAAAAGGTGAAGTTCAAGCTTGGCTCGATTCAAACAGATATTATTTTGGGAAAAAATACCTTCACACAATGATTTGAATCAATCAAAGAAAGAATAAATAAGATAAAAAGAAATTAGGACGATGGTCGTAACCAAGAACTGTTCATCACAAGCATACTCTAATGCTGAAACCAAAGCTTGATCACAAAAAATAAAGTTAAATATAATTATCTATCAATCATCCATGATAAAGTTTACATGACATAGTTGAACATACCAAGTCCGTGGAATTCAACATCTGGAAGAGGTAATTTTTTGATAATCCACTTGCGCCCTTTGTAACTTGACATAACCCATGCACACATGATTGAGGACTTGAGAATTTGCTGGCCATAGATTTCCTAGAGGGATCATGGTATCAAGAAGGATTCTCTGATCTTCCAAGCCTTCCCCAAATTCTTGTATGAAGAGGTCTTAGCCTACCCAATGATGGAAAAGAACCCCCAAAAATAATAGCAATTCCCCCCTATAGAGTGGCTACCCCAAAAACCAAGCATGCAATCATCTATATTTAGATCTTTCTTAAAATTTCCATAATAATGCATTGCATTTTAATTTATTATCACTCAATAAAAATAATATATTTATCTTTCTTTTAATTTTAAAATCATTTAATCACATAATTTTAATTAAATTTATTAACAAAACAAATCATAACAAATTTATCAAACACTGAGAAAGGACCAATCACAGAGGGGCACTTCACAGGTGGCTAAAGCATAGATTGTCATAGTTACCACAAAGCAAGAGAGATTCAGAGTAGAGAGAGACACAGAGATTGGTTGTCATATCATTGTTGAGACATAGTTATAGAATTTTACTATTGAGAGGGACATTCTGAGGGTAGAGCATGACATTATACAAGCTGAGCAAGATCAATTGTTACAAATGTCAACATACTATCAAACCTTGTATGATGCCACTATTCTGAGGGCCATTCAACATCCATGACTTGGAGAGGCTAGTGTTGTAGGATGTGGTATTGAGTTAGGCGGGCATTCTGCTAGACATCCAAATCTAGATAGTGGCCTGCAACCTAGTCTATAGAGTTATTTCCTTCCTATCGGGAAGTGTTATATTTGTACTTGATCTTCATGTTGTTTATTGCTCAGAGACATATTGCAAACATGACTTTTGTATATATATTCATTGGCTCAGTCGATGCCTCATATATATATATATATGTATTATCTTTGTATTATCCTATCACACTTGTTTCATTGATAATGATGTCCTATGACATTCTCCCTTTTTTGATGATGATATATATGAGATATACCTTCCTTAATTTGGCTCATTTATATGTTTGTGATGATCATGGATGATGATGTATGATGATGTATGCTTTTGTACTTTTTTGATGTATGCATATGACATGGATGGATGGATCATATATTGTATATCATATGATGTTTTATTATAGATGATCAATATATCATTTTTGGTATATGGTGGATGTATGCCATTTATTCATGATACATGATGTTTTCATTGCTTTCATTATCATCATGATATGTATTGACGACATTGTGGATACATGATGGATATGGAACTACTGATATTGTGATGCATGATGGATGTTAGTTAGAAGAAATATTTGATGATGGAATGAAATTTGATTTTGTTATTAGTTTATAAGTTACTTTCACTTTTCTTGGAGGATTCACAGTTTGAATAATCTTGTTTGATGTACCAAACATATATGATGCACTAGGTTATTAATGACTAAGGTGACTTTGTATCCATTACATGGAATTTGACTCTACATACAAAGAGTATTCTCTCATACCAGACATACAGAAACTTTGTTTAAAGGTATGGTCGAGTTGTGTTTAAAACATGTCAGACCAGTAACACAAGAGGTATTATGCACCTAATATGTCACTGCTTCATGAAATGCTTCAATACAACTTCCATACACTCAATAAAGCAAGTATTCACCATGGTAGTATTACAAAAATATCTTATAAATAGAAAATTGAAATGATGCTCAATTGTCCCCATTCCTTCTTCTCTAAATCCTTATGGACACCCTCGAGAGGTCCTAGGAATGAGTCAATAAAATAAATCATAAAAAAAAGACTATAAAAAGATAAAAACAAAGTTGTAGTATCACTTGCCATATTTGTTTGAGGTTTCAAGTATTATCTATTATTGATCATGTTTATCATAGGAATGGATCCGTTAAGGCATGTCTCAAGATGTTGTTGGAAAATTGTCAAAAATATAGGTATGTGATACTTTGTCTTTGCTTTAGTCTATTTTTCAATCAAATATTTGTGATGTTTTCTTTGTTTGTTTGTTTGTTTTTTCAAAGGGTGAGTGCGATGATTTGTTTATTATGAGTGAAAATTTTATTATGGATTGTATTGATGGAGTTGGGACTTTGATTTTTTTTTCTGAGTTTTATGATGTTGCTTTTGTTGTTTTCAAGGGACTAAGCTAGGGCCTTAGGGGCTCATCAAAGATAATCTTTACCTATATTATACACGCAGAGGCTCGTAGTTCGCTTGTTTTAAATGTTTTTGATATTTTTTGTTTTGTGAATGTTTTTGGATTTTGAATTTTTAACCAAGTTGAAAGAAAGCATGATAGAAACCTAAGGGGCCTGACTTAGGGTCTGGGGGGTTGTTAATCCTTTCTTACATTGTACACATAGAGACCACGTAGTTTGACTATTTGAATCAAAGTATAACTATTTTTGGGATAAACGACATTGATAACTTGGATTGATATTCCACTTCTGTGTCTAGAGGATATGTTGCCGGAAATCTACTTGAACTATCTGTGAGGTTTAAGAAAATGTTGATATCTTAGACTGTTTGAGTGAAGGAATAATCCAATGATGTTATTTTTTTGTATGTTTTCAAATGTTTTTGATTTTTCTATTTTTGACCATGATAGGATGCTCAAAGATCTAATCCATGACCAGCCTCGGGAAGTTTCCCCCAATTGGAGACAAGACTAATTTCCTCAATTAGTAACAAGCCATGGTTGGACATATGATTTATTACGGGATGAATGGGTGGATGTTGTGATAGTACTGATAGATAATGATGCAAGTATTATTCAAACATAACGTATGTTTGCCAGGTTTTCACTACAGTACCTATTCTATGATTGCCACAAAGTGGTTTTCACTCAAGGAACATTTTATTTCTCTTTATTTTTTGTTGCTTTTTTTTTGTATTTTTTTTATTTTTTTTTGGATTTTTACCCTTTTTCCTAGGGTATAAGATATTGAAAACTTGGATTGATATTTCACTTCCATTTCTATAGGATATGTTCTAGGAAATTTACTTGAACTAGCTGTGAGGTTCAAGAAAATGTTGATATCTTAGAATGTGAGTGAGGGAATAATCCAGGTTGTTGGTAACTTTGAAGGTTACCTTGGTAGTGTGTTGGTGGTACACCTTGTTGTTGGGACAAATTATTTTGAAGGTTATCCTAGTGGTGCATTAGCGAGATACCTTGTTGTTGGGGAAAATAATTTTGAAGGCTATCTTGATAGTGCATTAGCAAGATAACTTGTTGATGGGAAGAATTAGGAAGGGTACCATGTGGTACACTTTGTTGTTGGGATGAACTATTTCAAAGGTTACCTTAATAGTGCATTGGTGGTACACCTTGTTGTTGGGACAATGCCTAGATCATAATGTGAGCTAAAAGACATAGATCAAGATATATTTTGAAGTAAGATGTAAGTACTTTCCCCCTAGTGTCTAGCAAAGTAGGTAATGGGTTATCTTATGATAGGATAACATGTTTGGATAGAGTATGCCCCTTTTAGACAATGCCTCATGGCTAGGATAATGCTAGATAGAATAGGATCAATGATAGTGACCCATGTCAAGATGTTTTCCATAAGCAAATGTAAAGTGTATACCAAACATTTGTCAAGATCAAGCTAAGTTGGATTTGGATAAAAATGGATTGGATTCATTATGGATTGTTGAGATGCTTCCATCTGAAATGGTGCATGTAGATGCTTGATTCTACACATGATGTATGTTTTCCAAGTTTTCGTCATGGTACTTATCCAAAGCACCACCATAGTGGTTTTCACTGGAGGACAATTTTTCTTTTGACTATTTTCTTAATTTTTATTTTTATTTTTTATTTTCTAATGTCACACAAGACGCTTGTTTAGCAGGTTTTCATCATGGTGATAATTGTTTGCTCATGTTGAACCACCTAGTGGTGCTGATGTAGATGTTGTTGGTGCTAATATGGTTGTTGTTGCTATCATAACATGCCAACGAGATGCTTCCATCTAAAATGGTGCATGTAGATGCTCGATTCTACACATGATGTATGTTTTCCAAGTTTTCATCATGGTACTTATCCAAAGCGCCACCATAGTGGTTTTCACTGGAGGACAATTTTTCTTTTGACTATTTTCTTAATTTTTTTTTTTTGTTGATTTTCTAATGTCATACAAGATGCTTGTTTAGCAGGTTTTCATCATGGTGATAATTGTTTGCTCATGTTGAACCACCTAGTGGTGCTGATGTAGATGTTGTTGGTGCTGATATGGTTGTTATTGCTATCATAACATGCCAACGATATCTTTCTTAGAGGAGTTGTTTTGCTAAGATGCAGGTGCTTGAATGTAACCTTTGATAATTCTTTTCTTCCTTTTCAATACCGAAGTTAACCTTACCTTGATGCACACATCACAATAGAATGCCCTTATGATCCTTATTATAAAGAGTTGTTGCCAACGCATGGTCAATGTTATGTTTGGATATGGAGATTCGATTGGGACTAACATCTTGATATACCTTGTAGGTCACTTTTGAAGCTTTCTTTTGCATTGTTGGACATTTTTATGGATGAGCTTCCCTTTTTTATTTTTCCCCATAGTTTCTTTGACTAATGGAGTTTGATAGGAATGATTTTCTTTCTTTTTCTTTTGTATCCATTTAAAATTTTCTTGTCCATTTTGTTTTATTAATTCTTCTGCTTCAATGACTTGATTCATTCTTGGGTATAGCTTTTTCTCTTATTTTTGGACCTAATCAGAGGGTTGAAATATGCATGGATGGTGATTCATGATATGTCTAGTTGTAGCATTGGTAGCAGTTTCATTATAAGAACTCTTTATGCTCTCTATGTTAATGCTTGCATTAGATAAATTTTCCCCCAGTATTATAGAGGTATCATTGATACGTTTAGATCCCTTAATTATTGAATAACCAAGACCTTGATGCTTAGGATTTTTAATAATCTTCACTAGTGCTAGGATACCATGTTCATATAGGCCTAATCCTCTATCTTGATAATGAACCCGTTGAAAATTTTTATTTGCAATAGGATATGTTTTACCTTGGAAACAAGGTGCTAATCTTTCTTTTCTCTATTGTGGATCTCCAAAGGTGGTAGATTCCTCACTGGTAGAATCCTCCATATGTGGGATAACTTCTTGATTTATATCTTTGGCTTGATTCTGTGAAATATCATATTTTGATGGCCCTTCAAAATATATTGGTGCTTCTTTGACTGTTGTATACCCAATTCTCTGCTGCTCAGGATTGTCCATTATGTTTTTTGATTTTAAGATACTATGCTCAATATTTTCATACTTGATGTCTTCAACCTACCTAGAGGATATTTCTGATGGGTGATTCCACAAAGCTGGTTTACAATTTTTGGGAGATTATTATTTTTGCTGAAATCACATATTTTTAGAAAATATAATGATTTAACCCTTTAAAAGTTCTATTTAAAGCATTCCAATTGAAGAGGGTTTGATCAAACTACCTTAGATCAAACCCCCTTGGATAAACCTCCTTGGATAGAACCCCACTAGTTTTAAACCATACCTATAATGAAGTCTCCTTTACACCTATCAAAATGTTGATAAAAAACCACTTTTGATTTACCTTTTGGGGGATCAAATGAATTAAATTATTTTTTGTAAGTATGTAGTCCTAATTATAAGCTTCCCAAAAAGTACAATTTTAAATAAATTTAATTTTATTATTATATCTATTTTTTATTTCTTGTGAATGTAGGTTTTTCACATAAAATACATGTGGAAAAATAGAAGATTATAAAAAAAATGAAAAATATGAGCGCACTAGATATTGAAGTCCTTGATCTAAAAAATAAATAAATAAATAAATTTTGATATATACAAAAAAAGTTACATGTTATACAGTCTGCCTATGTCTGAATTGTAATTAGTTTGACTTTGAAACTTGATTAAGGAAAAAATATTCAATAAAACACTATCTAACCAAGTGGAAGCTCTAGATATCAGAGTTACAAATTTAAATTCAAAAGAATTATAATTTTATCCTTCATGGAAAAAAAATTATGCGTTATACGGTGAGCATCACCCCTTAAAAAATGTTATTTTTTGAAAAAAACTAGTTTTTGAGGGAGATGGAAAAAGAGGTGCAATCTGATTCCAAAAATTTTGAAAAACATATATTTAGAATCTACAAAAAAAATGTCATGAAAATCTAGTTTGCATCATCTTCAAATTCCTCACAGTTTAGCCGCTATAGGTGCTCGAAAGTGAAGATTTAGTTAGAAAAAATTATTTCAGTGTCTAGTTTGGCCAAAAATTGTAAACCACTATTGTGGGATCACCCTAATCTTAATGCTTATTCTTGATCAATTTTAGAGAATTCTATAGATTCTACCATGCTTTCATCATGTGTAAAGATGTTAAGAGTAGGTGACTCTTCTTCTTAGGTAATGATATCAAGAGTATGAGACTCTTGTTTTGGATGAAGATCATCTACATTTCCATTAGGAGTAAGCATCTCATGGGTAGATGTATGTTTGTTTGGCATATGGATGTGTTATTCTTTTAGAAAACCTTGGACATCTTGGAACATATCTGCCAAGTCATTGTAGTATTTTGATGATAGGGATTTTTGATCTCGAATTTGTGTGGTATCATCTTCGATATGATTTAGTTCACATTCTTGACATGGATCAACTTCAAAGAAAAGATTGCTTGTAAAGTATCCTTGGATTTCCCCAAAATGTGGAAAAATGGGTGATAGATTTTGGCGTAGGTTTTGTAAATCAATTTTTTCCTTAATCTTCTTTTGGTTTTCAGTTATTATACATTTTTTTGGCTTTGGGATGAATCTATGCATAAAGAAAAAAGTTGTTCTGAAAGGCATTCAATGCACCATGTGGTGGTTAGATGGCTTTTCTTTATCATCTTCCTTTCGAGAGAAATCTAGGGAACATGTCAGCTTAGTGAGGATTTTTTATAGGGATATTTTCATAAATCTGAGATTCCCCACCCGCTTGACACATCATCTCTTCACTTTGGGAAATTTATTCTTTCAAGGAGCGATCTCTTTATGGAGTTTTATGAATCATGCTAGATCTTTCTTATTTTTAGGTTGGAACCTTTGAGTTGGCATCGTTAATCTATGTGATTGGTCGATCATATTTTGCTAGAATTTTTTCTAAGATCTGATTGTTTTCAAATGGGAGTCTTTGCTAAATATCTAAAGGACATTAATGAGGTAATTCATAATTAATGAGCAAGGATTTCCATGATCTAATCAAGATCTACGATTGGCTCATTAGCTATTAGATGTATACATCTAGCAGTATTTGCTTCTAGAATGTTGGCAGCGGTTTTCTCTTTTTCAACTATAAATAGGAGGCAACAACAGAAAGAAGAAAGGTCTCCCAAAAGCTCTTTTAGTTTTCCTTAGTTTTTAGGATATTTTTAGAAGTTGAAAGTTTGTAGAACACTGCTTTTCTCTAGCATGTTATATTGTTTTAACTCAAACTATTATCAGATTGGAATCCAACCTTTTTTTTAAGTTCATTTGATATTTAAGTATAATTTGTTTTGAAGAAATCTTTGAAACTATGCATATTATGGTCTTTTTCAAGTTCCTTCTTTATGTTTTTGTTTAGAATAAAAACACTGTATTAAGATTAATTTGATACTTTGAGTAGTTGATTTCCATGTTGTAGGATTCTATGATATAATAATAACTTGTGAAAACTGGATTATGTCTGTTGAACTTCTCCATTTTCTTTAAGGGTTGTTTTTCCATACTATGTTGTAAAAAGAGAAAGGGTTTCTGCAATTCCTGAATGTTTTTGTTAATTTTTTGGAACTTTTATGCTTGATCGGACCTTAATGAGCACTTCCTATGGGAATATTTGAAAGACTACATTGTGCTTATATCTAGCATTTTTGCTCGTTCTCTTCCCAAAAATGAAGGGTTGTGGCATTCTATGTCTATTATATCATTCATAGGAGAAGAATTGAGTTTGAAATGTTGTAAAAGCTTTGGTGCATCACCATTTTCATGTTTTATATTTGCATTTCCTGGATTTCTATAAAAATCTTGAGGTATTCAATGAGGTGTAAACTGGTCCCCCACTCACTAAATTTCCCATAAGGCTATCGGAGAGGCACAATATTTTATGATCAACAGTTATTTTTTTGGCATGCCCAGTGGGACTCAATCCCACAATCACCAAATTAGAAGACAAAAATATTTCTAAAATTGGGCCAAGGAAAGAAGATGGAAATTTCATGCCCAAAATCCAAACAAGAGCATCCTAAAGGAGAAATTTATAGTAATCCCAATTACCTTCCTTGGTATCCAAGAGAAGAATTCTTACAAGTTTTGTATCACTTGTAAGGAATAATAGGGCGAGAAGTGAAAGCCCAAGATCTGGAGCCTTATCTACACCTAGGGGCCAAACTTTTCAAATCAAAATACCAGTATACCTGATTCATAGGAATTTGTTCTCCATGGCTCACTTACCTACCCCTACTCCAAGAAATTTCATAACTTGGGATAGTGGTAGTCTGCTACAACATCCTACGCCCCTAGACATATGGCCTACCATACCCGCTAACGCCCTTAAGGATTTTCCAAAAAAATCATAGAAGACATCCAAACCCCTTTCGAACATCTCCAAGATATAGCAGAGGTATGTAGGGTACATAACATAGCGGAGGTAAATATTTCTCTTAAGCTGTTGGTTACTTCGTTCAAAGGGAAAGCTCAAGAATAGTATCGATCTTTGGCTTCTGGTTTTATCCACTCTTGGGATCAGCTCGAAAAAGGGTTGTTCAAGCACTTCTATGAAAAGGGAGATCACTCCCCATTTCTATGTCAATTAATCACCATCAAAAGAGCCCTGGAAGAGAGGTCATGAGTGACTTCAACACCAAGTTTCACAAAACCTGGCAAAGGATCCCTATAACTGCCCGACCTCTAGCCATGATGGTGTTCATGTTTTACCTGAAGTCTTTCAATTTAAACATCATGGTTATGATAACCTCTATGGGAGGGGATATCTTTCCCGATGCATACGATTTGGCTATTTGTGCAAAGAATAGTTTTATCGATGTTGGAAAGCTTCCACCATGACCTTTGATGCTTGTATTCACAGAAATCGCTAGTGGTAATCGGGAAGAAGCTACTCCAAGAACTTCCACTCCATAATTTGTGACATCGACAATGTCACAATCCATGTACATATACCCCTTTGTGCATCCAAGCACATCAGGCTCCTCCTCTCTAGCAATAGACATCAACAATATGAAGAGTCTCATGTGGTCTTTTGCTAACAAGTTAGTCCTCATCAAATGACAGCAAGTGACACCTCTGAAGCGGGTCACTCAAACCTATCAGGAGGGAAGGCCATCCTATCAATAGAACATGTACCAATGACCCTCAAAAGGAGGAGGTCAACTAACGACATCTACAAACTAGATAGTTCCAACCACTATACCAATATAAACAGTCAAGGACAGCCAAAATAAAGAATTAATCTGAGGCTAGAACAACCTGGTGGAAGATGAGAATGTATGGTGCTTCTCGTGTAGTGATAGTCACTACCCCAAAATTTTCCAAGGGGAAATTTATAGCAAAAGATAGCAGACCAACAAAAAAAGGCTTGCTCTTAAATGTAGAAGAATATTAGTCTCCTGAAATGGAAAATACCCACTTTAGAGCGCAAATACAAGGAATGTCTTTAGAGAAAGAATTGGATATTGCACTGGACCAAGCATTATTTTTGTGGATGGAGGAAGTGGATGTAGTATTTTTGAACGAGGCTCTGATGACTAGTGCTCCATAAGTACAATCAGACTACAACACAAGATCAAAAAGAAGGCTCATGGGAGAATACATACAACAAGCTCTATCATGTCCACAACTATGTCAATCACAACCGCAAGAAAAGTAGGCTCCACAAGCCACTACCTGACCTATTCAATAGTCACAAACTCTACCATTTCTAGAGAAGGAGATGGACAAGATATCGAGCCCATTCATGATGGATCATTTCCCCCCAAAGACAAGAGAAATACCATCATTTAAACCCGAGGTCCTGCCAGTCATAACGCTCAATGTGGTGGAATAATTGAAGAAGGTTCCTTCTAACATATCTTTATGGGACATCATATCTATTCCCAAACAAAAGATGTTTCTCCAAGAAGCATTAAAGAAGAAAGAACAAATACTACAGATGGATGTAACTCCATCGTGTGATCAAGATAAAGATAAAGAGCTTGCGTTAGACCCCCAATATTCAAAATTCGTAGCTTATGTGAATAATGTGGGCAATGTAAAAGAGAAAGAGGTAAGAAATCCAAAGCCCATGCCTTTCTTTTTTACACTTATTGTGGGAGATAAACTTTTGCATAATAACATGATTGATTCAAGGGCTAGTAGAACATTCAAGCAAAAATAAGTGGAGGATGCCATGAAACTTAAGTATGAGCCCCTTGAGAAGGGAATCATGCAGTTAGATGTAGAGAAGGTTTTCACGATCGTTAGCCACCTTAAATATTTATCTTTAACCCTCTTCTCATGTCCAAGCAAAATGGTCACACAAGAAATAGTGGTGATAGACATTTCCCTAGTATTTAGAATGTTTCTTTCAAGAGATTTTACTGCAAAGCTTGGTGGATATTTAGCACTCAATTGGTCTCACCTGATATTGAGGACCAAGCATGGGGTGAAGATGAAAATTTTGTCTGAATCTTTGCATCCAAAACACAACAAAAAATGCAATCCTATGCTTTGAAGCAGCACATACTTCCTTCTTGCAAGGGGAAAGGTACTATGTAGAGATGTTGGAAGACAAAGAACACATGAGTGATCGGACTCCCGAAGAGGAGGTCCTCCTCAACCAATTTATTTATTTTGACCCATTCAACAACTTTCATGCGACCGGACTAGGCACCTATGTGATCTTCAACAATGATTAGGTCTTTCCAAAATTGATACAAGATCGAGAAGGATATAATGATCTGGGTGATAACCGTCTATGGAAATTATATTTTGATGGCACCAAATGCAAAGCTAGTTCTAGAGTAGGTGTCCAACTAGTGTCCTCGATAGGGTTAGAGACCCTCAACACCTTTCATTTTTAGTTCCCATGCTTGAACAATGATGCAGGTTTGATTCTTGCAGAATAGATGGGCATGAAGAGAATGCAAGCATTCAAAGATTCAGAGTTAGTTGTGAGCCAAGTTTGTGGGCAAGTGGCTATGAAGAATATAAGAATGAAGTTGTACAAACATTAGATATGGGATTTTATTGAAAGCTTTGAAGCTTTTAATATATAGGTCATTCCCCGATCTCAAAATAGTGTCACTGATAGGATGGATTCAATTGGTTTTCAATTTGAACTAGTTTCTTATTCAACAATGAAGAAGAATGCAATATAGATCATCATCTGACTGGTGATTCTTGACAATGATCAAAACTGGCAAGTATTTGAGGATGATATATAGATTTCCACCTTTTTAGAAAAATCAGGAAAATCTTCCAACCATTCACAACCTGAAATTGAATCTCCCGAAGGGAAAATGATTCAATTGAAAGGCAACAAGCTTCCTCGAGGTTTAATCTCTCTTGAAAATATTTTTTATTGTGAGGACACAAGAAATAGAAAAAAAGGTTCACTATGGATGTGAGAGATTATGAAAAGCTTGATGTCAGAAGTGGAAGAAAGTTGAAGGTTGGAAGGGACGTTTCGCAGAAGGATAAGGAAAATCTAAAGGATCTATGTTCTAGATATGACAGGGTCATAGCTTGGACTTATGATGATCTTAGAGGGTATGATCTAGGCATAATTCAGCATACTATTGACTTGACCGAAGGATCAAAGCTTGTCCGAAAAAAACAAAGGACGGTCAATCTAAAGTTTGAAGCATTGATGGCACAAGAGCTCACCAAATTAATCGAATCAAGGATCATATATCCAATTAAGCATTCCACCTAGGTGTCTAATCTGGTACTAGTTCAAAAAAAGAATGGCAATATTAAGCTTTGTGAGGATTTTAGAGATTTGAATAAAGTCTCACCAAAAGACCAGTACCCTTTGCCAATGGAGTAGATCCTATAGACTATTGCCAGATCAAAGATGTTTTCATTTCTCTATGGTTTCTCGTGTTATAACCAAGTATATGTAAAGGAAAGTGTCCAAGATAAAACAACAATTTACTACTAAGTGGGGAACATTCGCATACTCAAAAATTTCATTTGGAATTTCAAATGTTGGTGCAGCTTTTCAGTGAACAATGGATATTGCTTTCAGAGGATTAATTAATCAAATTATTTTAATATATTTCGATGACCTAATAGTCTTTTCAAAATCAAAGGATGATCACTTCGATCATCTTGAAAAGGTTTTCCAGAAATGTCAATAGTTTGATATTTCCTTAAATCCCAAGAAATGTGTTTTTGGAGTGCCCTGACGCAAGCTACTCAGTTTTGTGGTATCGAAGGAGGGAGTAGCGATAGACCCCAAAAGGGTGAGATCTATAATGGAGTTGCCCCTACTAGTAAATGAAAAAGGGTTGTAGTATTTTCTAGGGAATATCAATTTTGTTAGATGGTTCATTTAAGACTTCACAGGCATCGTGAGTTGATGCTAAAAAAGAATCTAATGTTCAAATGGACCCCCAAAGGAAAAGCAGCTTTTGAGAAAATAAAGGTAGCCATCTCCGCCACCCCAATGTTGGTTAACCCATACTTTTGAAAGTATTTTCTACTCTATGTATACAGTGTCCAACATAGTATAGCTTTGGTACTCACTCAGAAGGATGAAGGAAATAACGAAGAGCATCCCATTTCATTTCAATCAACTCTTAAAGGATATGAAGCCAAGTATAACTTTGCTGAAAAGCAAGATTTTTCTACTGTTAAAAGCCTAAAGAAGTTTCAAAAAATGGTATCAACCAACATAATCACCACTCTCGTCGCACATCCCAGTGTGCGAGAGTATATCACTAAGGGAAAAATAACTGAAAAAAGGTCCAATTGGATCACTAAGACCTTGGAATTTGATGTGGATATTAAACCAACCAAGTTGGTTCAGGGAAGAGGTTTGTACAAATATCTTGCACAAGAATGAAGTTCTTTAGCTGAGAAAGAGATTGATTAGGTCTACAAAAACCAGTTCGAGTGCGATGAGAACTAGGTGACAGATCAAACGAAGTATATGCAAAAGGGACAATACCATACCAAACTTTCACCTCATAAAAGGTGATACTATCAATTGCAAGGCACTAGGTCTATATTAACTAAAGGTATCTTATTCAAAAGGAATTATTATGGTGTCCTATTCTAATATTTGAATAATCCATAGGCGAAAAGAGTTCTTAATGAATTTCATATTATTCTTGATGTTGGACATTTCTCTGCTAAGACTACTACTTTAAAGATAATGCGAGCAGGATATTATTGGCCCTCCATATTTTTTGAAGCACACAATTTGGTGCAAAATTTTACTCAATGCTAATATTTTGTTGGTGAAAGAAATAATTTTACCCTGCCCTTGAGCCCGATTGTAACTAAGGAGCCCTTTGCTCAATGGGGTTTGGATTTCCTCAAGATGATAAATCCTATTTCTACTATTGTCCATAAGTGGATCCTTATGGTAATTGAATAGTTCACAAGGTGGATGAAGGTTGTTGCCCTAAAATATGCTACAAAAAGCAAGATCATCAACTTCCTTGAAGAGATTACCTAACAAGATTTGGTTCACCAAAAACCATCATATTCGAGAATGCACAGGATTTTGTGGGTTCAGAGATGTCAGACTTCACTCTCAAACATGGGGTTTACCTGAAAAATTCATCAAATTACTACCGATAAGGAAATGGGTTAGTGGAGTCAACCAACAAAAACCTAATTAGGTTAATCAAATGCATCGGGTCAAAATGACAAAGAGATTGGCATTGGCACTTGCAAGCTACTCTGGGGGTAGATCAGATTATGCCCAATCAAATCTTGAAGGCCTCCCCTTATGAAATAGTATACGGGAAAGAGGTAGTCTTACCTATTTCCATAGTGATCCCTACCTTGCAACTATTAAAAGCCATAGAAATTGAAGAAAGCGGTGAAATGGAAGTAAGGGTGGCAGAACTCCTGAACCTTGAGGAAGACAGAGAAAAAGCTTATGGAGCTATCATCAGTCACCAACAGATAGTAAAAAAATGGTCTGACAAAAGGACCTCCAACCCAGATTTCAGGGAAGGAAGCCTAGTACTAAAGTATGATGAGCGCATTACAAAACCAGACAATATACAAAATTTGAAGTTCTATGGAAGGGACCCTTCCATATCAATGTTTGAAAGGAAAAGAATGCATATGAGCTAGAAGATATGGAAGGTAACGTTTTGGATATACTAGTGAATGATATTTATCTAAAATAATTCCATTAAGATACACAAGATCTTTTAGAAAATTCACAATTATCTACCATATGTAATTTTTTTGTAAACTATGATTTAATTTTGAGAATAAGACATGATGTTGGAAGAAATAGAAAAGGTACTATATTATATTCATCAAAAATTTACATTATAGTACAAGCCTGAGGCTCCGAGAGAAGTTGAAGCTTCTTTTGAAAACCTAAAAAGAGCTATACTATGAAAAGGAAAAAAGGAGAGGCAGCGAAATAGTGAGATTCATAAGCCTCTAGCCATCGCTAACCAATCAAAAGTGATTCTTTGTTGGTTTCTTCTTCTTCTTCTTCCTTGACAGGGTGAAAAGGGGGTCAAAACAACACATGTAGGCCCAACACACCAGTGACCACAATCCTCATTCTCGTGGTTGTACACCAGGAATTCAAAGTGATTTTTCCAGTCAAGCCCACCAACACGCTCCATGCCAAATTCCCTCATAAGGAAAGTGACCATAGGACTATACAGCGAGCAATGCCTCTTGACATCTATGGTGCGAAAGTCAGTAAGGAAGGGTATTCAGACCATGTCCTCCTTGTAATCAACATGCCTACGGAGGTCCATGGTGTTCGAAATATCAACACAAGGGATGGCCACTTGAAAGAAAATTCCAAGCTTGTCCAAGTACAAAGAGTTGAACATTGCATGACTCAACAAAATTATCTAGGGTTTGGCAATGTCCAGGTCAAGAAGGGAGGCCACAAAGCAGGAGATGACATTAAAGTTGCATCATAGCTAGTTTTCATCCTTCACATAGTCCTTGCCGAGGACCCACTTGAATGCAATGATAATGAGTCAGTTGTTCTTCTTCGCCATGTGCTTAATTTTGTCACTGGTAATTTCACCGACGAAATAGTATTTTGGCCTTTGTGGAAGGAGCCAAATGGGAGTGCCTAGACCACATGACATGATGGAAATAAAAACTAAGGCTATTGGAATTGGAGATAGCAGGAAAATCTTTCCAAACTTAAAAAGCTATTTTTTGAATGAATAATGTAATAAGGTGGCATAGCTATTTATTGAAAAGACAAGCTGGTGAGCCCAATGGAAAATCTATTTCTAGCTAGATGGCAATGGAGAAAATATCAAAGCATCCCGAGGGAAAGAGGTGAATCATACAAAATATCTAACAGAGGATTTGAGAAATAAATTTGGGCATTGGGAGTAAATGCGCATGTAGGCTAATCGTCACCATGTGTCCTTTGCCATCATCAGCACCAACTAGCTTGCTTATTTTCACTTTTATTAGATTCCATGGATTTTTCAAGGATTCTTTCAAACTCCCAAAATTTGTAACAGATAGAGTTTTTGCTTTGGAGGCATGCTATCAAGCAACTATTTCTGATAATGTCTATGGTGTCGGAAGGCACAAGACAGGGTATACCCAACTCCCCTTAACATTTCCAATAGTCAGCTAACACTGGTGAGGCAGAGGGTGGAGGATGAGCTTACAAACAAATTGGTGCTCTTAGGCTTGGTTCTTATTTGTGATACATGGGACTACAATCTGAAAAGACACCTCTCAACTTTCAAACATGAGAGTCGAGAGTATTTTGAGTCAAGGAAGAATTTGACCCAAGAAAAGCCAAAAGTATAGGTCGACTTGGACCACATACCATTCAAACAACCACCATGGTAGAACTTCTATGTCTAGACTATGGAGTATCAGAAGAACCTCCCAATGGGTAAATCACTCAACATGCAATTGAAACACCTGGGGTGATCAGAGAGGAAGAAAGCATATTTTTTGAGGTTTCAACAAGAAATGAGATGATCCAATGCCCTATTTGGAGATCTTCAGCCACATAAAAGGTTCAATGAGGTTTACGATGAAGAGGTCAATACCGAAAATAGCAACCCTAAGACAAATCATGAGATTGAATAGGAGGAGCTACTATGCCATGCTTCCCAGCCTCAAGAATCAGAGAAGAGAAAAATATTGAGGCAAAAGGACTCACAAGTCACGTCCTCTATCAGTGCTTGAAGAAAAGGGAAAAGAACTCGACAGCCCCCAAGAAGGTCCACTATTGTTACCTAAGGCCAAGTTTTGGAAAGATCAACCACCAAAGGATCAAAATGTACGAGTTTCAATCATACAAAGTGGAGATGAGTACAAGATCTAGGCGGACTTGGTGCATCAATTAGAGGAGAAGAAGAACTAGAGTATTCTTTGAAAGACTTTTCAATAGTCGTGGCCCAGGTAAGTTCCACTCCCTCTTTTATTTCTACCTCTTCATCTTTGGTTACTCCTCTACCCCCATCTATGGAGAAGAGTCCTCCATCTACAGACCCTGATCTTTTGGTCCTAAATGAACCCCCATCTATTTTCAACAATGAACCTTGTGAAGTAACCCCACATATTGAATGAGCATCATCTTCTTAAGTCACTATTGATTCTTTAATCGCCCTATCAAGGGGCCCCATTGAAAGAGCTAAAAAATCCATTTTTCCCATTGCTCTAGGTCCATCTACTTCTGGGAAAATGTCTCTCCTTTTGCTTGCTTCTCTTTTCACCCCGATGAGTTTTCCACTTGCTCAATCTAAATTTGGTATCCCACCATTCTCTATGATAATGCTCCCATTTTCCTCTCCCTAATCCCATACATCTAAGGTTTCTCCTTTTGTCACCCTATTTGGTCTACCTTTAGGTGCTTTTGTTGCCACACAAATCATTGACACCCCATAGAGCCTCCAAGGCCATTTCAATGCAACCAAGCAGGCCCGTCAGGCCAGAAAGTAGAAACTATAGATAAAAGTCATTGTGCAGTTGACTACTAACAAGATTGAAGCTTGCTTCAATGAGGAGCGAAATTCTATGTTGATCGCTACCATGAAGTAGCTTGTATCCAAGCCTGAAGGGAAAATGCAGATGGAAGATTATGATATCAAAGCTATGGGTCTAGATTTAAACAAAACTCACCTACATGATAAGGTGGTTCTAGCTAAGGCCACCCACAAAGTGGTGTACACTGATTATGAGAGGTTGGACAAGAGGTTGAAGAAGTGTGAGGCAGAATTGATAAATATGAGAGATACGATGAGTAGGCTACAAACAAAGATCAAGGCTAGAGATTTCGAGATGGCCCGCATAAGAAAGATACAAGATCAACAAGGAGAAGCAACTAAGTTGCTCGATGAGGCCTGAAGTGAGCAGATTCAGCTGTACACTAAAATTGAAAAGTTAAGAGTTGAGCTTGCTACTGAACACCACACAAACATAGAATACCAACATACTCAAGAAAACATACAGAAAGAGTTGGACGACATCCAATCTCAAGCTTCTGACAATCTACAAAAGGCCCAAGCAAAAATAGAAAGGTCAAGGAAAGAACTTTAAACTAATGAACACCCTCCAAGAGAAGAATTAGATGGAGGAGAATATGAGAGCAAGAGAGACTTAGTTCCACCAAGAGTTAACTACTACACAAGGGTTTTGGACCCTTCCGATATTGAAAAGGTTGATATCTATGAACTGAGAAAATATCATAGTTGCAATTGGTATTCTTAGGCCAGTCCTACAATTCTTTAGGGATGCTCAGGAATTAAACAAAAAGGTTGGCTTAGTGGCAAACCAAATTCTATATATTTACACTCCCTAAGTCATGGAATCGAAAAATATGATTTTCATATTGTATATTGCCACCAACGAGGCTCTAAGAAGTGTAGGGATTTCGGATTGGAGGGATGCCTCAATAAAAGAAAGTGAATTTGTCAATTGCCACAAATTTGTGGCAAAGAGAAAGGAATGCCAAGTAGTATTGAATAAAAAGGTCAACAAAATCAAAAAGGATTTCAATGTTCTTCTTAGCTACAATTTGCCTTCCCTTTTCTCACTAGATGGAGAGGTGCTATCAGTTGAATAGGTCATGGAGGCAATCAGACAGAAGGTCCAAACTTCTACAGAACTCCCAAGTTTAGGCTCGATGCCCATCATTGATGAAATCAAGCATGAGTTCTTTCCCCTTTCTCATCTCTATTACCAACTTGGGGTTGTTTTAGCAAGATGGGGAGTCATTTCTTTTAAGGAAGTCTTTGAGTTAGATCAAGCATACAAGGTCTTTCGCACTCTCATCTAACCCACTGATTTGAACTAGGAGGTACAACATTTTTCCTTCCTCAAACTCCAAGAATTTACAAAGCTCTAGGTTTGTGCCTCCACAAGTGAAGGCCCCCTGTGAGTCACCTGAACTGTAAAGAATTTTTTCCCTTAATCTTCTTTTGTTTTTTGGCTTTTATATATTTTTTTGGCTTTGGGATGAATTTGTGCTTAAAGAAAAAAAAAATTCTAAAAGGCACACAATGCGCCACGTGGTGGCCACATGGATTTTAATTATCATCTTCCTTTCAAGAGAAATTCAGGGCACATGTTAACTTGGAAAATATTTTCTCTAGGTCTATTTTCATAAATCTGAGATTCCCCGCCTGCTTGACACATCATCTCTTCGCTTTGGAAAATTTTCACTTCTAAGGAGTGATCTCTTTATGGAGTTTGTCAAAGCATGTTGGATCTTTCTTATTTTTAGGTTGGAACCTTTGAGTCAATGTCATCAATCTATGTGATTGGTCGATCAAATTTTTCCAGGATGTTTTCTAAGATCCAACTATTTTCAAATGACAATCGTTGCTAAATATCTAAATGACATTAATGATACAATTGGGAATTAATGAGCAAGGATTGTTGCATTCTAATCAAGATCTACAATCAGATCGTGAGCTATCAGATGCAGACATATGGTAATATTTTCTTCTGGAATGTTGGAGTAAATTTTCTCTTTTTTAGCTATAAATAGGAGGCAGCAACAAAAAGAAGAAAGCTCTCCCAAAGTTCTTTTAGTTTTCCTTAGTTTTTAGGATATTTTAAGAAGTTGAAAGTTTGCAAAACACTGCTTTTCTCTGGCATGTAATATTGTTTTAACTCGAACTATTATTGGATTGGAATCTGACCTTTTTTTTTTAGTTCATTTGATATTTAAGTATGATCTATTTGGAATAAATCTTTGAAACTGTGCATATTATGACCTTTGTCAAGTTCCTTCTTCATTTTTTCATTCAAAATAAAAACACTGCATTAATCTTAATTTGATAGTTTGAGTAGTTGATTTCCATGTTGTAGGCTTATATGATATAATAATAACTTGAGAAAATTGGATTATGTCTGTTGATCTTCTCCATTTTCTTTAAGGGTTGTCTTTCCATACTATGCTATAAAAAGAGAAAGGGTTTCTGCAATTCCTGAATATTTATGTTAAACTTTTGGAACTTTTATGCTTGATTGGACCTTAATGAGCACTTCTTGCAAGAAGAGTTAAAAGAATACATTGTGCTTATATCTATCCTTTGTTGCTTGTTCTCTTGCCAACAATGAAGGGTTGTGACATTCTATGTCTTTTATATCATTCATAGGAGAAGAATTGAGTTTAAAATGTTGGAAAATCTTTGGTGCATCATCATTTTCATGTTTTATATTTACATTTCCTTCTACCTTTTACCCCAACTCAAAGAAGAGCTGACTTTCTATAAAAATCCCAGAGGTATTCAATGAGGTGCAAACTAGTCCCCCACTCACTGAATTTCTCACAAGGTTGCCAGAGAGGTGCAAGATTTTATGATCAACAGGTTTTCTACATTAGGTATAAGTGTTGGATTAAGAGTCTCTTGATTATCAATATTCATTTCCATGAGATTAGATGATTTCAACATATCGTAGACTAGATCATTGCTAGACTTGGGTGATTGAGTTTGATCATGCTTGGGATTAAATTCTTGATGTATGTCCTCCTACTCACTGGATTATGTAGAGACATTGTTAATGTGATTAG
This sequence comes from Sequoia sempervirens, assembly GCA_007258455.2. NCBI lineage: Eukaryota > Viridiplantae > Streptophyta > Pinopsida > Cupressales > Cupressaceae > Sequoia > Sequoia sempervirens. The sequence continues at coordinate 53,092,192 of VDFB02358134.1, forward strand.
TGATAGATAACTCTTAATCATTATTTTCAACATTTAAGTTTGAGATATTGTTAATGTGGTCATTGGTAAATGGACCTTGAATGTCATCTTCAATAGCTATTTCTCCTTGGTCAATGAGGTCTTGGATGATATTTTTGAGTGTAAAGCATTTTGATGCATCATGACCTTTTACTCTATGGTATTTACAATAGATCTTATTACTGTACCATGGGAATTTAATGCTAGGTTTTCCAATTCATGGCAGTTTTGGAAGTGTGATAAGTTTTGCATTGACTAATTGGTTTAACACACCCTCAATTGGCTCCCCTAAAGGAGTGTACTCTCGTTTAGCAGTATGGTTTGATTGTAAGGTTGGTTGTGGTGGATATGAATTTTGAGGTGGAATTTCTTGATTTGAAGATTAATATTATTGATGGAATTGATTTGATTTTGTGACCATTGTTGTTGTTGATTCACTTGTTGTTGTGGTTGATGATTTTGTTGCTAATATGAATCAATATTTTGATGATATTGGAATTTTTGTTGATGTAGAGATTAAGGTGTTTGTGGAATGATGTTCATTTGTTTTGGATATGTAATGTTTCAACTTTGAATGTCATTGATGATACATCATATTTTGATCTCGTTCAAGTTCTTCAATCTTTTTATAATTTCATTTAGGTAAATTTGATGCTCTGGACTTGTTCCTTGATGGTGATTTTGAAACCCTTGATGTTGTTTCCCTACTTGATGTTGTGACCCTTGATAAGAGTGATTTGGGTAATAGATTGATGTTGACATGTTGTTGGGGATGTTATGATGCTCAACATCTTATCATAAGGTCACTTGGCTTATATCCCTATGGGTTACTTCTATCATTTGTAGTTTTTGTTGGGGGAATGCTTACATTGCTTTTGTTTGCTTCCATGTTCTTTCTATGTTGTGATCTTGTAACTGTCATAAATAATTTTCAATCTTTTGTGAATGTGTTCATGACTTCTAGCTATGGAAAAATTTGGCCCCTTGCAAAGTGTAAATAAAAATGGTCTAATTGATTTTGACGGGTGCAATACCTTATCAAGATGTACCCTTTGGAAAACTTTAGAGTAGGATAGTTCTTTGATAGTCATAGTATGGATTTCCACTTAAGGATTTTTCTCTTTCCACAGATCATGAAGGATAGATACCTATTGCCATGTAGGAGGTGGTAACATGGTTCTTTTGGCTGCTAGGTATGCTTTCTCTTCCTCTTTATCCAAGATGTTAGCTATGTTTCTCCATTGGTTGGGTGTTTCATTCTTCTCAAATATGAAGGTTCTTAAACTGCTAATGATATTAGTTTGTTCACCTTTAATGTCTGTGAGACTTGATTGTAGGATTGGTGCTATAAGGTTTGGTTGTTGAACTAGAGCAACAAGTCTCCAAATGGTCATATGGTGAAAGTATGGATGTTTTGATATGGTTTGTTATGAAGCTCAAGATCCTAAGATTTGAGTGTTATTTGGAGGTGCCACTATTATTGGAAGTCAAAATACTAAAAGGCCTGGATTGATATCTCACTTCTCCTTCTAGAGGATATGTTGTGAAAAAGCTTACTTGAACTAGCCTTTAGTTCCAAGTAATTGTTGATATCTTAGATGTGTGAGTGAGGGAATAATCCAGGTTTGTTTGTTTTGATTCTAATTTCCAAAAGTAGGATAGATGACTAATTTGGGTTTCTGATTGTTTTGTTCTAACAAGGATCCTATAAGCAACTTTTATTTTTTCTTTTATTATCAATAGGATAGAGTAGAAGTGATGTGTTTTGAGCAAAAGCTCGACATACTGTGAGAAAAAGTGGCTAGATTTATAAATTGTGGCCTAAAAATTGTCAAGTGCATTGGTTTCTACGAAGCAAGTGTGAGTTAATATGTCAAGTGTGTCCTTTGTATGTTTATGTCAAATGTGGTGATTATTCAGTCAAAAGCAAGTTTTCCATGTTAATTGCAAGTAGATTTTAGGCTAGTGCGCTAGTTTCTAAGAAGCAAGCGCGAGCAAAAGGAAGCAAGTGCACTATTTTTGCATCAAGTGCATGGATTTTGTCAAATGCAACTAATTTTAATTAGTGAAGTTTTTGGGATAGAGAGAAGAAGCAAAAAAAAAATTGGAAAATGTGTTCAATTTTGGATCAATTGCACTAAAAATAGTAGTAGGAGCAGCCTCTAGGTAAATTGGTTTTCCAATTCTAGTGGTTTGGTAGCAATGTTGATGTTTTTCTTGCAGTTTTTGGATGTTTTGATCTATTTCCAGATGTGGCAAGTGATACAACAACTTTGACTGACTCAAAAAGCATGTACTTTGTGTGAAATGTATGTCTATGGATTGAAGTTGTGAAATCATGGTACCCAAGCCATAGTTTCCAACATTTACTTTGAGCCAATGTAGCCTGAAATTAAAGCCTGAATATTCAAAAACCTTTAAGGATATCCTTCAAGAAGTGTAAATATAGGGCCTTCTCTTAAAAGCATATAGTAATTCAAATTGTTTGTGATTCAACCATCATGTTTAGTGTTTGTTTTGGTGTGTTCTTTGTTCCAAGATGGTGTGTCCCTTGGTCTTCCTTGTAGCACAACACTTAGGTTTCTGACATGGTCTAACCACCTCCTATGGATCTTAACTAATTCTTGTATCAGACATTAATAGTTCAACCTTTTGGTACAACAACAAGGCCAACAATTGATATCAAAGTCGGTCATAAGTTCAAACCCCTCGCTTGTGGTGGGGGGGATTGTTGCAAGATAGTGTATCCATTGGTCTTCCTTGTAGCCCAATGCTTGGATTTGTGACATGGTCTAATCACTTCCTATGGATCTTAACTGATGCTTATATCAGGCATTGATAGGTTGAACTTTTGGTGCAATGGCAAGGTCAACATTCTTTTCAGCTCAAGCACAATGTTTGATTCAGAATTTGTTTTGAATTTTTTTGGAATGTTTTACATAAACAAACATTACAACCCTAGAGATAGAAACCATCCTTTTAGGTAGGCTTGCCTCATGCCCTAAAGGGATGATTTTACATGCAACTTATGGCACAGGCCTGAATTCAGAAATGGAAAGTACAACTTCTTGGAAGTAAATTCCAATGCACCTCTTTCAAAGAATGTTTTTAGATAAAAGGGTGGCTTCTATAAACATTTGGCTCTTAGTAATTTTTTGGGATTATTATTTTTGGATGTCCATACATGCAGTGTTATTCTCAATTAAGAGGCCTCCCAGCCCTTTCAGGTTTTAACGTATCAAATGGATACTAGTGGAGACAAACGTCGGTATAAAATAGCATCACCCAGTGGGTGAGAACCTTCCTCACACCCACAATAATTTATATAGCGGTCCAAAATGAGAGTACCACTTGGGTTGCCTATGAGTTCTCTAGTGCAGGATGTGTCTCAATAGGCAGGATCTCTAAAGGTATGCTTTGAAAATAAAAGTGTGAAGATCAAGATATTTTTGCTCACCCAAGATCACCAAAAGGTGTGAGGGGAGAAGAGAAACACCTAGCTTTCCAAACACTAAATGCACAGAATATAATTCATAGAAATTTGATTCTTTTTAAGCACCCCATGTAGTGCTATCCCCAAAATAATATGTGAAAAGAATAACAATGGTTATTTTTATAAGAATCCAATGGAAGTGTTCTAAATATCAATCAATATCATAGAAAAAGTGCAAGACAAAAGAATGATTTATTCATTTTTAAGCCCAAAACTTGAGTGTTTCTAAAATTGATCCTGGTCTTACTTGGTCAACAAAAAAAAATGCAAGTGTGCCTCAATAAAAGGAAATATTTTTGGTCATTTGTGTTGTTCTCTTTAAGCACCAAATGAAAATTCTCTAACTATGAAAACTTGGAAAGAGAACATTTTTAGAGCACCCAAATTGAAATGTGTGGTTTGTAGGGTTCTTTTTAAGCACTGAAATGAAGATTCCTAATTTAGAAAGCTTTGAAATGGTTTATTTTAGAGCACCAAAAATGAAGTATTCATTTGTGTTGTTCCTTTTAAGCACCAAATAAAGATTCCTAATTTAAGAAAGCTTTAAAATTGTTCATTTTAGAGCACTTAAAAATAAAGTGTGTTTGTTGTAGGTCCTTTTTAAGCACTAAATGAAAATTCCTAACTTTAGAAATCATTGAAATGGTTCATTTTAGAGCACTTAAAAATAAATGTGTTGTTCTTTTTATGCACCAAAATTAATGGACTCCTAACTTTAAAAAGTATGAAAAATCCAAAGTTCTTTGACTATTCATCTTCCCTACAGAAAACGTGTTAGCATTTTCTTGATCCTATATACACAAATGTTAATACCTATCACACACTCAAACTAGGCATCTATTAGCATAAAAAAATAAAATGCAGTTTATAGATCTCAGACATAGGTTTGACAAAGCAAAAGCGCAGAAAAACCAGCAAGTGTGCCCTCTTTTAGAGAACAAAAATGCTGAAAAATTGCAAGTGTGCCCTCTATCAATAGTCAAAGGTGCTGGAAAATGTCAAGTGCGCAAAAATTAGGCTCAAGTGTGTGGAAATTAGGATCAAGTGCGCAGAAACCGTGATAGGAAATTATGAAAAAATTTGGAACAATTCGTGAGGATTTCTTAAAAGCGCTTTTGAAACTTGCAACTTCAATTTAAACTCATAAAACTATTAGTAATTAGGACCGTGGTCCCACCTGGCATGCCAAAATGTGTGAGGGGGAAATCATAGAGTGTAAACGAGACAAATGTAATGAAATAAAGATTAAGCTAAATCAAAAACACCTAATCTAGATCTATTCCTTCACTCATGAAATGACTTCCTAAGCTATTGAAAACACATAAAGAAATCCTACGATTATCCAAATGAATTTCAAACACAAGAGAAGTTACCATCCCATGTTGGAGTGTGTTCGCATGTTGTCAGGTTGTTCATATCACTATGAAGCCTCCATTGTTGTGTGCAAGAAGCTTTGATGCGCTGTGTGGGTTGGTTAATTGAAGATGTGCTGAAGCTCTATCAATGGTGATTAAGAATACTGGTAGTACTTCGTTGTGCAAAATGAGTTCATTATTTGATCATTTTTTTGTGAGGAAAGAGGTTTGTTATATAGAAAATGTGATTTGAAATGGACGATTAGGATCGCGTAGTAGAATATCTTGATCAACGGTCGAAAGGTGTTGAGAGGATTTAGACATGAATAATCTTTGCAAAATAGATTACCCAATTTGTGTGATTGAGGAATAGATTGAATAATCTATGGGATTGAGAAATAGATTGATTAGTTAGGAATTAGATTGATCAGTCAGGAATAGATTGAGAAATTAGGGGATCGTAATTTACTCAATCAAAAAAGTGGTTGAAAATGATTAATTAATTGATTTAATTAATTTATTCATTTTGGAGTTGAACATGCAAATCAAGTTTGAATTTTGCAAAAAAAGTTGCATTAGTTTGATTTTATTTTTGATGATGTTTTTGAATAGTTTATTCAAATTATTCAAATTTGGAGGGAAAGTGAGTTAATTAAATTATTATGATTTAATAATTCAATCGACTTAGGGGAATAAAGTGATTTAGAGACGTAATTAAATAATTGGTGTTGAGTAGACAATCAAATCATGAAACTTTCCTTCCTAAGAGTATTTACATTTCCAATAACATGTACAATTATTAAATCTAGATTTCCTAACTCTAATGAATTGAGCGAAAATGTGCAGGAGTTGTGAAAAGGCAGTAAATGGGGATGCGCTCACTAGAGGCTCTATGGCTGCAAGGACTCCTGGCCAAGAAGCTACCATCATGAGTAACAGTAGCTCAAGTGTCGCAAAGGGGATGGAGAATCCACTAGAGGAGGCATTGGTTGGTCGTCTAGAGGGCTTGGTTCTCAAAATGGAAATTGGTAATGTGAATGTGCATGTCTCTGAGGCAATCCCTTGCATCAAAATTCTGGACTGTCTACTCAATCTTGAGGTGGAAAATTTGTGAAAGCAGGAGATCATCACCAAATTCATTAGTATTTGGCCCACTATGGAGCACATCAAACCATGGATTGGAGAAAAATGGCGAGGCTGCTCGCCTGATGTGAGTTTCCTCGCATTAGGGTTCTTGCATATTATTTTCTCCTTTGAATTTGAGCAAGACAACATCTTATCTGGTGGCCCCTAGTTTATGGGGAGTGTTGGCTTATACCTTCGGGCTTGGACTCCTAGTTTTGACCCACACAAATAATTGATCAAGGATGTCCCCATCTGGGTCAGGCTCTAGAAACTTCCTTTGGAATTATGGACTGAAGATATCCTTCGAATCATTGGAGACTCACTCGATAAATTTTTCCATTGCACCCATTCCCCAAGTGGTGGCTAGTCAGAGCGATCTGCGCGATTATGTGTCAAGATCAATTTAGAGAATCCCTTGGTTCCCTCGGTCAAACTGTACTCGGTGCTTGGTGACCCAATGATTGAAATTGACTATGAAGACCTTCCCCTGAAATGCTTTAGGTGTGGCAGAATTGGGCATATGGCTTGGAAGTGTTCGACCAAGCCTACGGTGACGTTTGATTCCCCGAGTCATTTTGTCTCTTCTTTTGCGCCCATTCTAGCTTTGGGAAGGATATGGCCTCGCCTTCGGGTGACATGGCTAGGAAAGGGAACATGTCTTCTCCTATTCCTTCAAAGAATGATGAGGATAGCGGTGTTGATCGATTAAAGGCTCTACTAGAAACTCATAATGAGGTTTTGGATAACAGAGTATCAGAACAAAACACTTTGTCCCCTGCCCCTGGGGCCTTGATCAACAAATCTGACAATGATGTGGACACAACAGATAAGGAAAATACCTAGATTTTGGACATAAGGAGGGCCAAAAATTTGGGGAATAGGCCTCAGACTACCCTAGATGTAGGCGGTGCCAACTCCAAGGGTAGAAAGTTGGAAGCTGCTAAGGCAGAGCTCCAAGCCCTCAAGAATCTAGAAAACGGTTCTCAAAAATCAATAAAAAAATTTGTTAAAAATGGAGGTGAGCACCTCCCTATAGGCAAGTCTCCATGAATATTGTAAGATGGAACATTCAAGGCATCAATGCCCCTAAGAAATGTCACTTGTTAAAGTGGCTAATTTCCATTGAAGCTCCTCATGTTGTTTTCTTACAAGAAACCAAGGTTGACACAAGAAAGTTTTTGGAGATCCTACCTAGGATTTGGCATCATGGTAGTGGAGTCACTGTGGCTGCTAATGGCTTTGTTGGTGGCCTTGTAATCCTTTGAAATATCCTGAGTTGGGTTGGGTAGGTTGCAGATGAGTCCCCCTTTTGTCTTTCTGTTATGGTCAGCAACTTCAGGGTTGGGGGCAGCTATTTGGTTTCTAATGTGTATGGGCCCAACTCTGAACCTGACAAATTGGGTGTATGGGATTATATCCGAGGTTTGAGAAGGGTGCATGAGTCCAAGGAATTGATTATTGGTGGTGAATTTAATGCCATGCTTATCCCAAGCAAAAATTTGGGTGGTAGGGCTCTCTCCACTGCTAGTTCTTCTAAGTTTAGGTGATTCAGTGAGGATCTAGCTTTGGCTATTATCTACCCCAAGTCTGGTTGGTTTACATGGAATAACTAGAGAGCGGGTGAGGACAACAATATATGTAGATTGGACAAATTCTTTGTCAATTCTGAATGGTTGTTAGACCTAGATACCTTCATGTCTTTTGTGGTCCAGTTCAGTGGCTCCGATCACTAGCCCATCTCCCTATCCCTCAATAGGAACACAAAGCCTCCTGGGACCCCCTTCAAGATGGAATCCTTCCGATACGACCACCCAGAGTTCAAACAGGCATTGTAGGCTTGGTGGAGTAAGGATTTCAAAGGCCATAAACGTTATGTTCTCTTACAGAAAATTGCAAAACTAAAAAGGAAAATCAAACCATGGAACAAGGAGGTTATGGGAAACTTATTTGAGGAGAAGAACAAGATTGAGGCTAATTTACAATTGGTTGTGCAAAAAATTGACACCAATGGTTACTCAATTGAGCTTAAGGAAAGGGAACAAGACTTGTTATGTAAACATAAGCGGGTGTTAAGGATGGAGGAAATATTTTGGCAACAAAAATCTAGAGTGAAGTGGTTATGTGAAGCAGATCGAAACACAAGGTTCTTCCACTTATCCACCAAAATCAAAAGGCAGCAAAAGAAAATTTTGTCAATTAAGAAGGTTGATGGTTATGTTATTGATGATGTTGCTACAATAAAAAATGAGAGTAGAAATTTCTTTGCCTCCCTCTTGGGAGCCCCTCCCCAAGTTGATGAAGCCGCCCAACATGCCCTTCTTGAGAATTTTCCTACTCTAATTTCCCTTAACCAAAACAAGTTGCTACTCACCCCTTTCTCAATGGATGATATTTCTCTTGCCACCTTTTCCTTAGGATCTAGGAAGGCTCCAGGCCCAAATGGGATCCACGTCGAATTCTTTTAGAGATTTTGGGACATTGTTGGAGAAGAAATTTGAAAAGCAGCTAAAGAATGCAGGTGTAGGAAGGATATGATGAAAGCATGGAACCAAACCTTTATAGCCTTAATCCCTAAGACAAGGGACCCTCAAAGCTTTAACGACTTCAAGTCTATTGCCTTATGTGTCTCCTTGAGGCAATGGCGAACCTTCTCAAGGGCTATTTGGAGAGGGTTATTTTGGAGGAGCAAAGTGGCTTTTTAAAAGGGAGGTGGATATTAGACGGGATTATCACGGCACATGAAACAATTCACTCCATCAAATTGAGAAAGAAAGAAGGGATGGTTATCAAACTTGACATGAACAAAGCTTTCAGTAGAGTCTCATGGGAATTCTTGATCAAAGTTTTGCACAAATTTAGCTTTTTGCAGAGGATTGATGTGATTGGGTGCTTAGTTGTATTTCCTCTGCCTCCTTCTCTATTTCTAGTTAATGGTGTGCCTTCAAGGCCCTTCTCTTCCAAGAGCGGGTTCCACCAAGGGGATCCCTTATCCCCCTTTCTATTTATCATCCTTGCTAAGGCTCTTGGAAGAACCATCAAGGCTGAAGCCCATAGGGGATCTCTCTCCGGCTTGTAAGTTTTTGGTGGCTTCAGTAACATCACACACCTCCAATTTTTGGATGACACGCTTCTCTTCGGTGAGGTCTCTACTAGAGAAGCCAGGTGCCTTAAACACATCCTCTCCCTTTATGAGTCCATTGTTGTTCAAGTGGTGAATTGCTCCAAATCTAGAATCTTCTTTCTAAAAATGAATAGCTTGGAAATTCTTGATATCCAAAACATTCTGGGCTTTGAGAAGGATAGCCTTCCAAGAAAATACCTTGGTATGCCCCTCCTCTTTTAGCGAACTAAAGTTGTTGATTGGAGCACGGTGGTGGATTGTGTGCAAAGCAAGCTCACTTCTTGGAAAGGACATTGGATTTCTTTTGCTAGGAGGATCACTCTCATTAAGTCTTCCTTGGCTACCATCCCTGTGTACACTATGTCAGTCTTTCAAATTCCTAGTAAAGTGGCTTGCATCTTGGAGAGAACCCAACGCTCCTTCCTTTAGAGAGGTAGTGAAAATGCCTTTAAATAAAGTTTAGTGAAATGGTCAGAGGTTTGCAAATCTCATGACTATGATGGGTTGGGTCTGATGGGTTGGGTCTGAGAAGGTGTATCAATATGAATAAATCCCTGGGGGCTAGGCTAGTCTGGCGTATATACTTAGAGGGTAGTAGACTTTGGAGAAAACTGATGCAAGCTAAATACTTGGATAATTACCCTAACAATTTATTTAACGTTGTCCTACCCACAGGATCTAGTATTTGAAATTTTCTAAAGTCTTGTATCACCCTCATTTCCCTAGATGTAATGTGGAGATTGGGAAATGAAAGGAAGATTCAATTTTGGTGTGATCGTAGACTTGAGAATTGTTCCCTTCATTCCTCACCTTCCTTACTCCCTGTGGTCTGCCACTTTGAAGGTGTGATGGGGATCCACATTTGTGATTACTTTGATGACACTAGTGGTTTATATTCTTGGAAGCAACTTGCTCCACCAACTCCTGAGTTTTCTGAGGCTTGCAACACCCTGTCCTTCAAACTCAACAGGTGGCCTTTCTGGAATAATGTTGTTGAAGACAAATTTGTGTGGAATCTTAATGGCTATGGTGAGGTCATGGTCAAAGCTGCCTATAATTATTTCTTTGGCGATGGTGCTTCCTCCCCCTCTGTGAAGTGTATCTAATACAAGTTGGGTGTCCCGAAATCCAATGCTTTCCTTTGGATTGCTTGGAAGCGAAGAGCTCTTAGATGGGATAGATTGAAAAATCTAGGAAAAGTTGGTCCCTTGCAATGTGTGTTGTTTTTGTGCGATGAATAAAGCAATGATCACTTGTTTCTTCTCTACCCTTATGTGAGGAGGGTCTGGTCTCTATTCCTAAACCACTGGGGGTTATCGTGGGTTCTTCGCAGGGATGTTCCCTTATTGCTTGACTTCTGGACCTTGAAGATTAAGAGATTGGGGCTACAATTTATTTGGATGATTGTTTCATCATTGATCATATGGAATATATGGCTTGAACGCAATTGAAGAATATTTCTTGAATAGGAAAAGGTGGCCAAAAGAGTTTGGGACTTGGTGGAGAGCTCCATGGAAAATCTTAGTCAAGTCCATAGCAAGAATTTTAATTCCATATCTTTTCAATAATTGCACTTGTTTGATGCTTGGCCTCACTTCAGGTGGTTAATGACCATTACTCACATTGGGAAGTAGGATAAGGACAATGTGGATTGGGTGGCTCCTAATGTTGGCTAGATTAAGTTAAATTTTTAGGGTGCTACAAAGTGCAATCCAGGGGCTGCTGGCAGTGGTGGTGTCTTTAGGGACTCAATGAGTCAACCTCTGGGCCTCTTTGTTTTTGACTGTGGCAGCTTGACAAACAACTGGGCAGAATCTTGGGCCTTATGGAAAGGGATTTCTCTTGCCATGAACTATGGTTGGAAGCAACTTTGGGTAGAAGGGGACTCAAAATTTATGATTGAAACCATACAGGGGAAGAGACCGAAGAATTGGAAAATTGGTGCCATTGTGGAGGCTATTAACTTTTCTAAACATGACTTTGAGGATATCTTCTTCACCCACATCAAAAGATTTGGTAACTAGGTCGCTGATTGGGCTGCTAATTATGGGGTCAATTTGTTGGCCACGACATCAAGCTCCACCCTCCTTGATCTTGCTGATGTTTGTGTTTGGCGGTTTCAAATTCCTTGATGCTTGTGTCTCCATTGCTTCTCACAGCTATTGTATTGTCTTCTTCTTCCTCTGGCTTTTCCTCTATCGCATGGTCTCCCTTTTACGGTTCCTGGATCCTTAAACCAAGTTTTTTATAACAAAAAATAACAATAATTGGTGTTATTTAACTAATCAAGATGAAACAAAGTTAGATTAATAATTTATTAAATAAATGTAATTTATTTAATTGGTCAAAATTGATGAAACGTGAATTAATTAAATAATGTCGTATTATTCAATTAATAGAAGAAAGAGGGTTTTAGGACTTTATTAAATAAATGGAATTTATTTAATTTCTTAGAAATGATGAAAAAGTGAATTAATTAAATAATGTCATATTATTCAATTAATAGAGGAATTTAGGGTTTTTGATGTACTTGATGTGAAATGCAGTGATGTTTGATGATAATGATTCTAATGATGTGAAAATTTTGTTTAAAGTGTGATAATTAGGTCAATTTTACATGTCTACAATTAGAAATAAAGTTTTGAATATTTCATCACCTAAACTAGGGTTATTTCAAAGGTGTTTTTTAGTTCCAAAGTAGAGCTACATTGGTTTTGTATCAAATAAAAATACCAAATGTCCTAGAGGAGTAACCATGTGATCTACAAAAGGAAAGGTTAAAGGAATGCAAGGTAGAGAGATAATTTGGATGAGGAAGAGCTTAGAAGGTTGCAAGATCTTGAGGCCTACTTGCTTCATGAGGATTATGAGAAGGAACTCAAAATTTGAAGGAGTCAAATAAGATCCATAAATCCCATGAAAAGGCTTATTGAGGCAATAACAAACCAAGGGACTATAATTAAGCTTGAAGTCCTTGATTCTAAATTTGAAACAAATCTAGAGATGATCTTAAATTTATATGGGAATTAGGGAAATTCTGACAGGGAGATAATTTAAGGAAACAATGAGTTCCACCTAATTTTGGTCACCCATTGACCTATGTATGGAAAAATTATTATCCATTTAAACCCTATGAACTACATATCAATAAGAGTTGTCCTATTTATTTCTTCTACCAATATGGAGGACTTTATAAACAACACATATATTGTAAATTTATTTCAATTTTTTCCTTCTTCGCTCGTTTAGACTCTATTTGAACCAACTTTTACCCTCTATTTTGGAACTCCTTCAAGGGATTCTTTTTAATTTCACATCTTTCATTTCATGTCTTCTAGTCCACATTGATCCAGTTAAAATTTTCCTACCTTCTCTTGTTGTACTTTATTACTTTTGTTGACCTTTATTATTTCACTATTTTTTCCTTATCCTTATTGTCTCCTTATCCCTATTAACATAGTTACTTTATTAACACTCTTTATTCTTAAACCTCCTATTTTTCTATTCCTTTTCATGTTTTCAAGTTTACTTCTATTATCCTCGAGATAAAAAGCACAACAATATCTATTTATACACACAAATAATATATATATATATATAAAAATTCATATAAGGGTATGTTTAAGATCATCATGGAAAAAATAGGCCCTTAAGTGGTGAAAATTTTAAAAAAATCAGAGTTAGGCAACTTGAAATAAAAATTTGAATAAGTTATCTATATTGTTTCAAAAATATGTAAGAATAGAATCTGTAGCAAATTGAATGTAGTTTCTAAAATACTAGGTTTATTTTTTTTTAAATCTATTTGGTGAAAATTTAAAATTTCAATGTACTAGTACTTAAATTTCAAGGAAAAAATAAGAAGTAGGGTCTGTTGACCACCCTAACCACAATAAAATGATAATATTTTTTTATAATATTTTAAATATAATTAGATGGCCGCATGTCTTGATGTGATGCATATTTTTGTAATTTTTTTCCAAGTAAATAATTAATTATGATTTTTTTATTACAACTTTTAAAAATATTAAAACATGCATGTCGACCACCTTAACTTGGTCAAAAATTTATGAAATTCATTTTTTTTTAAATCCTATAGTATGTGAAGCATAGAATGTGACACAAGTTTTGGATTCAAAAAATGTGATACCGTTTGAAAGTTATAGATGTTTTAGCCTATCAATTAGGACTTTAGTTGTAATTCAAATAGAAAATGAATAATAATTATTTATTAAATTCAAAGTAAAGCATAATTTATATTGGTGGAAAGATGAGAATCTCCTTTAAAAACCCTTTTCATTTCATCAATTTTGGGTTAAAAAAAAGTTGCCATTGACCATATACCCTACACATACCCATCATATCACCACTTTTTGACCCATCATGATCTGCACATACCCATAAAAAAATTAAATATAAAAATGACATGCTTATTAATTATATTTAATCTAGGGAAACCTTGAGAATATCTTGTAGTGTGGTTAGTAGGTTTTGGTGTGTTGTTCTTTGTATGATATTTACATATAAATGTTGTTTATGTACTATCTAGTAAACCTTCTCCTATGATAAAGTGAGGGAGTCTTTCAAGATGGATTGCAAAACATAAGTCCATATTGTCATCATCTCCAAGAAGTGTCCATTCAAGGTCCTCACTTAAGAAATTATTTCCTTGGTTGGGAATGTCTTGAACATGTAATTCAATGAGTAATTCCCATTATACTTCCCACTTTGAATACAATTAATATAGTTAGTAGTCCTATATCAATTTTTTATTCACTCCATGATATAATTTTCTTTCATGTATATATAGGTAAGTTCTATGATTTCACCAAATATACTAGCACTAGCTTGAAAAAAAGGAAATTCCATATATTACCTAATGAGTCCCAAAAATGGTTTATTGAATTATAGATGTTAAGTTTTGCATGAACTAAATACACACTACCAACTATGAGGATAACTAAAAACAATACAATAAGTTTCCAATACATCCTAGTGATGCTCTTGTTGCATATCTCTAATAGAGGTACATCTACACGAAATATAATAGAAAATTTATATATGTGAAGTTTGATATAATATTTGTTAGAATAGATGTGTGATGTTTTTTTCATTCTTCTTTGCACTTGTCTCTCTATTCACTAATTGTAAAGAATAGGTGTGTACATTAATATACATAGAGAAGAAAGAGAGAGTGTCAATTGAATCAAATTATTGTACATCCACTTCACAACTATCTCATGACCATTGAGGATGAGTTAGAACTTTGGCTTATTTATTTATATTGTAAATATAGTATACTAGGGCTCTTATTAAGGACAATTATCCTTGCAACTTTAAAAATTCTCAATGGTTTTATAAATACCACTATTCTCTAATTTAGATATGGTAAGTATCCTAATTTGTGTACATCTACATGTAATGTGCTTTCTTTGTTTTGTTTTCACAATTTATTTATATCTATTGAATAAATATAATAAATAGTATCCTAATTTGTGTGCATCTACATGCAATTTGATTTATTTGTTTTGTTGTGACAATTTGTTTATTTCTATTGAATCAATATAATAAATATGTAATATAATTAAACCACAAAGATGTCAAGCATGCACTATATTTAAAATCACTTATTAAATAAAATTAAATTGTCTAGATTACATCTACATATAACTATCATGAATGGTCCTAGACCTAAGTTTTTCTACTAGATCTAGTTTACCATCTAGTTGATGTTTGATTTAAAGTTTAAAAAGATACCTATTATGCAATGATTTTAAAGTGTGTCGTAAATTGAAACTCATATTGGGATTTATGTCTATTTTAAAATATTAATAGATATCATGAGCCTAATATTTTATATAAATATAGCTACCAGGTCTAGAATAACTCTAGGGGTGTGAAAGGTTAAGTCAATGAATAATAAGGAAACTAATAAATTATGGCTCTATAATTGAATAGATTTCTAAGAATGGACTTGAATTCTTATATTACATAAAAAATCTAAAATTTAAGTTTCTTTCATTATCATATAAAATCTAAGTTTCTCCATGAACTTGAATACTTATATTACATTGATATGCCAAAAGGTTTTAAGTTCGTTTTAACAAGAAAATCCCTTAAAGTTCGGTGAACACATGTTGTCACTACAACTAGTTTGCATGTAGTTAAAGGGTATGTGCAGGATCATCATGGAAAAAATAGGCCCTTGAGTGGCAAAAAATTTAAAAAAATCAGTGTTAGGAAACTTGACGTAAAAATTTAAATAAGTTATCTATATTATTTCAAAAATATGTAAGAATAGAATCTGTAGAAAATTGAATGTAGTTTCTAAACTACTAGGTTTATTTAAAAATAAATAAAATCTATTTGGTGAAAATTTGAAATTTCAATGCAATAGTACTTAAATTTAGGGAAAAAATAAGAAGTAGGTGTCTGTCGAACCACCCTAACCATAATAAAATGATAATATTTTTTTATAATATTTTATATATAAGTATAGGACTCATTTCTGGATGTGATGCATATTTTTTTGTGATTTTTTTCCAAGTAAATAATTAATTATGATTTTTTTATTACAACTTTTAAAAATATAAAAACTGTATGTGACCACCTTAACTTGGTCAAAACTTCATGAAATTTATTTTTTATTTTTAATCCTATATTATGTGAAGCATAGAATGTGGCACATGTTTTGGATTCAAAAAATGTGATATCGTTTGAAAGTTATAGATGTTTTTCAATCAGACCTATCAATTAGGACTTTAGTCGTAATTCTAATAGAAAATTAATAATAATTATTTATTAAATTCAAATTAAAGCATAATTTATATTGGTGGAAAGCTAAGAATCTCCTCTAAAAACCCTTTTTGTTTCATCAATTTTGGGTAAAAAAAGTCGTCACCACATACCCTATAAATACCCATAATATTGCCACTTTTTGGCCCATCATGATCCTGCACATACCCTAAAGCTTGAGAAAATTGTAGCTTGTGGTGACTTTTAAACCTTTTATTAATTCTTGACCATTGATTATAGAAGACCCTTAGAACTATATCTGATTTGAGATGTATGTTAGTGTTTCAATTTGCACCTCTGGAATGTGGATTAGAAATGGACAACTATGCATAGATAAACTGCTCTTCAAAATTAGTAGGGGAAGCTCTTTCTTTGCTGACGTTGCTTAAGAAAGTAAATTAAAACTAATTTTCCAATCTTTTGTTCAACTAAGAGCACAAGGTCATAAAACTCAAGCATTGTAGCTGAGATTTTTTGTTTCAAAAGTTCAACTACGACTAAGCCTAATCTAATGATAGTTCTAACTTCTCAAATAAATATAGAATAAGAGAGTTAGAAATGGACAAGGGAGGATTCTCTGAAAAAATACTTAAATAAAATCTTCTTCCAATGCACATCTACTTACTTTCAATGCAAGTTGAAATAAAGATCATATAAGCATAACACATAAAATGAAAATTTGAGACATTATGTCAGGGAAAAGTAGGCACAAGACTTTATTTCTCAAATCTCAAGAACAAAGATTACACTTCTTGATAGTAGGATTGTAGCAAAATAGGTTTACAGTTTAACCATCAAACCAGAATACATTGACACAAGACACATGCACTGAACAATAACTTGTAGCTAAAGAGGCTTGAAAACTTTCTCTTAGACAAAGTGAACTGACACTAAATAACAACTTGCAACATTACAAGCTTGCAGTTTGCTATCACAATAATCATTAAGAAAATAATGGGTAAGGCTCCCCTTATTTATACAGAAGTAGAGGAGTAGGGAACCCTAAAATCTGCTTGCCTTTACAACTAAGACTTGCAATCATGCAATATTTATTTCTAAAACTAAAATAGATAGAGATCTAACAACATATGAAAGCATAAAAATAGGAAATTCTAACTATTACAACTTGATTTCTTTCTCTTCTTCAAAGAGTGGATAAGAATTGAGACAAGAATATAAAGAAAGCTTCTAGATGATTGTTGCTTTAAATCTCATCCACATCCACCAAAAAGTTAATTTGTTTCTTGATTTTGAGTGGAGAATGTTGCTAAAAATAGAATGTTCAAGAGAATCTTTTTACTACTCACTAATCTTCTAATGGATTCTTATTTTAGGATGATTCGAAGCTCTGATGGACTAATGGTTGGACTCATCAAATAGCCTGATGAATTGTAAAAGGGGTTCTCTAGAGGCTGCATCCTCTAAAAAACTAAATTTTGGGCCTCAAAAGCTTGGGCGCCCCTAGCTACTTGGGGCACCCAACTCCTCCAAAGTTAGTCTATTTTTTGAGATACTTCACTTCTTTTTTTTATTCTATGAGAACCCCAACCCTAATACCTGCAAAATAATAAGAACAAACACATTAGATAATCAATTGCAAGCAAGAACAAGGATTCCCCATGAAATCCATTCACAAAGCTTAAACTAGGAAAAACAATGAAGAACACAATGAAAACAATAAAATAGAGATTGAATCCTAATTAAGCTAGCAAACGCATGATCTCGTGGGGGAATTGGTGCCAATTTGATGTGAAGATTGGACCTTTCCCAACTCCTATGATGTAAGATTAATGTATGTTGATGATAATTGATGAGTGATTCACTTTGTTGATGCTTGATGAGTGCTCCAAGCTAAAAACCTGCATAACCTAACTAAGAACTCAATGGTGATGGATGTAATTTGATAGATATTTGAGCATGGTAACTTTGCATAATTTTTGGATGGTTAAATGAGGAGATGAGCTCTTCATTTATCGACGTTCAAATTGAACGATGAATGTCTAAAATTGAGCAATGTGGGACTAACATTCAACCAATGGCAAGATGCCACTTTTCAACCTATGAGTGGATGGAAGATGTGCAAGTTTTGACGATTGTGCCAATAAATGCCTATTTTTGAATTTTGAATTTTGTTGAAATGACTTGCAAGAGGGAAGAAAGAAAGCATTGAATACCACTTGGCTCAAGGAAAAGGACATGTAAGATGGAGTTAAATGCCTTGTTGGATGTACATGTCAACTTGGATTTTTGAATTCAAACTTGGAGAATGTTCCAAAAGATGCCTTGTTGAGGAAAATAGAGATTTAATAAATCAATTAAATCTATTTTCATGAGCAAGTGGTAAATGCTAGAGGATGGGACATGATAGGAGATTAAATTAATCAAAGTAAATTAATTTAATGAGAGATTAGATGATGTGACAAATTTGACTTAGATTTGTGGATTTCTTTAAATCAAATATGAGAATAATATGATAAAAGGATTAATTAAATAAGAACTTTTTTATTTATTTAATTAAAAGAGATGATGTTAGATTAAACTAAATAAAGTTTTAATTTATTTAATTTAATAGACAAACTTTAGAGATTTAATCAAATAAAATTAATTATTTAATTAAATAGGGATAATTAGATCAGATTGATTGATTTAATTAACAAAAGAGAGAGACTTAATTAGATAAAATGATTTATTTAATTAAGGGAGGGAAATTGATGAATTTAATCAAATAAGAGAATTTGATTAAATGGCTAGATCGAGGGATAATTTAGGATGAAATGGTGTTAGCAATTAGAATCAAATGTGCAATGTGAATCGGTATATTTTCCATGTCTACAAATTCTAACATTTTTCATGGTTTTACCCCTTTGATCAGTCAATGATATCTAATGCTTTTCAACTCTAATGAGCTAACTAACGATTGTGTTGGAGAGTTTGATCAAGACTGAAGTAGTCATGTTGGAGACTAAAATTGTAAATTCATCCATTTGATTCCCCAAAAGCTTGGGCGCCTATCTCCTTCGTGGGAACCCAAGTTCTCCATCCTTAGCCATTTTTACTCTTTTTTCACCTTGAAGCTTGAGACCTCATGTTATTCCTTCTGTTCATTTTGAGTTTTTTGGTAGTTGATGAATCTAATGATCATGCCAAGATATTCTCTGCAAAGTTGGCAGAATTCTGAAGAGATTAAGCATATTTGCAAACCCTAACTACTGGATTTGGGCCTCCAAAACCCTAGGTGCCTATCTTCTTTTGGGGTTCCCAAGCTCTCCAGACTTAGAATATTTTCTAATGATTTCATGATTTGCATTTTGCTTCTTGGTTGAGACCTTTCTATTTGATCGCAAATTTTGGATGACTAGTTGATCAAATGACTGCATTGACAGATTCATTGTAGAGCTAAGAAGATTTTGAACAACATTGCTTGGGAGCACAAACCCTAATTTCATCATCTAGTCTCTTAAAAAGTTGGGTGCCCATCTCCTTTTGGGGTGCCCATGGCTGGCAGACTTAGTTTTTATTTTGCAATTTTCAACTTTCTCTTTTGTCTGATGTGCTCTCCTTTGCCTCAAGTGTTGAAGACTAAAAATTTTCTAAGGCATGAGCATCTAGGTGCCTAGACTGAGCTGGGGCGACCAAGTTCTCCAAACTTAGTCAAAATTTGGCATTTTTCAACTTTCACAGCCTCCCTCTTCCATTCTTCATTTTGTGTGCATGTTCATCATTTCTCATCTTCTATTTAGTGCTTGAATGTTTGAATCTGACACTTCATAGTTCACTGACCTCCATTAATGGCCTTGGAGCTCCTAAAAAAGCTTTTGAAAAAGTAGAATAGACCCACTAGGGCAAAACTAATATTTTGATGATTCTGACTACACCAACCTAATAAGGAAGTATTTTTGATGAATCAAAATTAGTTTGAACCCTAGAAGCTAAATTTTATATTTTTAGAAAATTTGCTAGCATCCGTTTTGAAAGAAACCCAGAAAAACCTAGAAAAAGTTCTATTTTTAGAAAGTTTCTAAAAATAGAAATTTTCCTAAAATTTAGGGTCAAAAAATTGAGATCTGGGTTTTGAAGACTTGATCACTCTGAGCATATCCAAATCAACATATTTTGAAATTTCAAGTTTTGGACCCTCATGCAAGACATGCAGACCCCAATTTTGACTTTTTTTGACAGTTTTAACAAGACTTTTGACCATTTCTTCAAAATGCCTAAGTGTAGCAAAAAATTATTTTGGGGTACAACAATATAGATTAGGTTTTGAAAATTTTCTATGAGGAAGGTCTCCAACATGATAAGCATGCCAAAAAAAAAATTCTTGTGATCTACCTTCTTCCAAGTAATGTTTAGGATTTCCATCCAGTGCTTAAAACATGTATTTCTAGGTTTTGTATGTTTCTCTTGACATATTAACAATATTTAGTCATCAAATTATTAACTCCTCCAACCTAATAATAAAACATCAAATTTGAAATTAGGACTAAAATTTAAAAATGAGACATTAGATGTGTAATTAATTTAAAGTCTAAAGCTAACTATAATATGACTATTAGAATTTGATACATTTTTTTGTGGTTATGACACTTTATGAATATTTAATAATATTAATTATCAAGGAAAAAGTTTGAGGGACTAGAGAAATTCAAAATGAAGATGCGGCAAAAAAAATATTATTCGCTATTATTAAAATGTTTAAATATTAATTTTAAAAAGACTTGATAATCACATATTGAAATTTTTGTATTTATTATAAAACTGATTGATTTGTTCAGATTAAATAAGTACAAGATAGAGATTGACCATAATCATAATACATAAAATCAAAATAGTCAAGGCTTTTGATTTTTTATTCGAATAGATGCAATGGGAGACTTGAATCCTATTGATATAATCAAACTAGGAGAATATTTGATGTTTTTAAACAAGGATCATGGAAATTCAACCTTCTATATGGAAGACATTGATTGCAAAGTAGTGCAAAGCTTGATAAATTGGAAAAACCTATTTCTTGAATACAAGTAGTGTCTTGAACACATACGAGCACTATTTTAGAAGCTATGATCAAAATTTGACTTGTGAAGGGGATTTTAAAAAAAAAAATTGGACATATGAAAGTGTCAAAAACATGCAGAATGAACTAATAATCCTCCCACTGGACATGTAGAAGGATTGTTGATGAAGCATTAATGTGCTCAAGCATAATAAAAAGAGAGATTAAAAGAACCAGAGGAAACGTGTGAATGTTATAATATATTTCATGTGATATCTAATGATTCTCCATTGGAAAAGAGGTGAAAAATAGGATGCATGGCTGAAATTCTCCATCTATTTGATTGGCACTATTTTCCTAATTTTCATGACAATAAGAGAATCACAATAGGTAATTCTAAAATCCTAATTGTTGTTATAGAATTTTCTACTATTAATAAGTGTTTTGCTTCTAGATTTAACTGTGTTTATTTGCATTTTGATGATGGATCACGGAATGTGAGTTTATTTGCATCAACATTTTGGATCACATTCTGTGATCCATCATAAGAATACAAATAAACACACAGTTAAATCCAAAAGCAAAACAAAACACTTGTTATCAATATGAACTCTAGAAATTTAATATCTCTAATTTTCTATTGTTTTACATGGATGTGCAATATCAATTAATTAGCTAATTATTTTCAATAGGTCATTAGTGCTATGCTTTGAAGATTCAAAAGCATGGTATAGAGTTTGTGGAAAATAATGATTATCTGAGGGGTTTCATTGATCTAAAATTTGAAAAAAAAAATATCAAATAGAAAAGAGGTCTAGCGAAATATTGAACTGCAACAGATATCTGACATTGTACTAGAGTCATCTTGGTGTTCTCACTTTGTTCACGTAATTTTTTTTCGCTATTGATGGGTAATGAGAATTGACTCCAGCAAACCTAGAATTTGACAGTCACCCCTACCTGTCATATGAAAAAATTATGATGGTTTATTCATTTAAATGTCTCTCACTTGACATTTTATGAAAAATTTAAATTGTCAAAAAACACATTTAAATATCAATTTCAAACCTACAAAGAAATAATTATATAAAATTAAAATTAATTTAATTTTTGAACTCATTTATCTAAAAATGTATTTAGATATTAATTTCAAACCTAGCAAATTCATTTATCTTAAATCATATTTAAATATCAATTTCAAACCTACCAAGAAATAATTATATAAAATTAAAAATAGTTTAATCATTAAATTCATCTATACAAAAACATAAATTATTTGTAAAAGCCAAATAAAATTTCAACATGCTCACCAATAAAACACAAATGGTGTATTATCTTGAAAAAAATGTTGTAAAACAAATGTTGTACCTATTTTGAATTAGTATATATTTTTATAATAAATATTATAAGTTATACATATTAATATAAATCAATGATAACTATTAAATCTTAAATTTATTATTAAAAATATTTATAAAATTAGAAAGAACTTTATTTTATTTTGAAAAAATTCTATTTTCAACATAGTTTGAATTAATATATATATTTATAATAAATATTATAAATCATATATATTAATATAAAGCAATGATAACTTAAATTAGAAAGAATTATTTCATCATTGAAAAGATTCATTATTTATTTATATATATATATATATATATAGTTTAATAATAATTTTAAGTGTCATATTTATGATTATATATATATATAAATATAGCAAGTCAAATAATGCTGTCTAATAAATTTTTAAGTTGTAATATACACTCTAAAATGCAAAAATAGTCAGATAGACCACCAAATTCCAGAGTTCCACTCCAGAAAACAATGGCAGCATGGCATGCAATGTAATTGATGGAGTCAAATTCTCTGAGGGCAAGCTTGAGGGATTAACTGCACTTACGTGATATGCATGGCATGATGGTACAATGTAATATTTTAAAAATATATTGTAATATATAACTCAAGTTATCTACTTAAACCATCAGTTTTTGTCAGGAAGAATGAGTGAAGTAGTCATATGAAAGTTGAGTTCAGTTCACTATAAGAATTTAGTCTAGTTTAGAAGCTTCCAACTAACTTGAGATTTTCACCAAGAATCCTTTCACTTAAAAATCTTTCAAGAATCCTTTATCCCTTAAAAAATCTTTATTCAGACAATGTTAAGATTACATTCAGGGTGGTTCATTCCAAGAAGACTGCGTTTCTTTTCAAGAATCCTTTATCCCTTAAAAAATCTTCATTCAGACAATGTTAAGATTACATTCAGGTGGTTCATTCCAAGAAGACTCTGCATTTCTTCGTTCGTTCCAGGAAGACTATGCGTTTCTTCGTTCATTATGCTCTGAAGAAAATTTCAGTCAAGAACCAAAGACGCCCTGCTATTTTCAGGTGAGTCTATTTCATCTACGCTACCTCTGTACTCTCTCTTATAAAGCCACTGCTATTTCAAAAGCAAAAATAATATAAGAAATTATTCTGGCTGCCATTTTCATGATTTGTTTCATTAGTTTAAGTATTTCAATTGGTTTTCCATACTACAGCTTATCAAAAATCTTTTCCAATCTCTCACTGGATTTATCTGTGTTTTTTGTTTTTTGTTTTTTGGCTGCCATTTTTATGATTTCTTTATGCATTGAACGGCCGTTTCTAAGTCGTCCGAACCATTAATTTCTGTTGCAAAAAAGTCTCCAGAACAAAAACCGTTGATCTGTTTCTGCAAAGTGCAAACCCGTTTTTGCTTCTTGTTGCGTCTTTTTAACCTAATTAATAGAAGTGACGAGGAGCAAACTCTTCACCCACAACAGGGAAAAACGCAGAATTTTGTGTAGTCTGCACAGAGCTTTAAAAGGGGTCTGATAATTTAGAGCTGCAAAGAAAGCAAGCTGACGAAACTATCAAAATTCACAACTCTAGACCATTTAAAGATGCCTAGAAATTTCATTTTCAAGTTAAATAATAGACGAAGAATGAATATATATATATATATATAATTTTTCATAAAAATTTAGTAACATAACAAAGTAGGTGAATCTATTTGGTAAGGATGCTTATAGGAAGATATTAAGCTATTTGATAGAAAGTTCCAAGTAGATAAGGTACAATTTTTATAGAGTGACTCAAAAACACATCTCATGAACATGGAAGATACAAGGACATGGTAGATTTGACAGAGAAACTTTAATGAAATAACATCTCAAATAATGTGTAGAATGTCTTAAGGTAAACATAGATGAGGCACATGGGCTATTTAATAGAATGGTTCAAATATGATTGACTCATAAGACACAATAGCACACAATTTTATAACACTAGTAAGCTATAACAAGTTACCCAAAAATGTCTTCATAGAGGATCTAGCAATTGGTGTCTTATACAACAATTTATCATTCTTTCATTAATTATTTATGGTATTAGAGTAATTCATGTTATAAGAATCATCGCATAATATATATATATACATGTATTCATTCTCATACTCAAGATAATGTCGAATAGCTAAATGTATCATTAAGCCTAATCACAACTTAATCATATGTGATTTGTGGAAATATGCTTTCCACTTTTCCCAAAGTATCATATGATAGGACCTATTCTCCATCTAGGATGTGTTTGTTTTCACTTGAGATACATGACATGCTAGGAGAGTGTTCTCCTAGGCCACCTATGTAGATTATACAATTATATTTCTTATATATGTGTATGTGTTAGTATGGTTCTTTGTTCTTTCATGTTATGATGGTACAAATACAATGTTCTGCGAGTAGAAAAGATAAAACAATCAATATGAGTATTATAACACCTATAATAAAATGGTAAGTAATTAATTGTAAAACATGGATAACTAGCAACAACATACAATCATACAAACAAGGATTCAAATCTGATAATAATATAATAGCATCACAATAATGTGTATACAAATCATCATGATGTATTATATTCATAGGAGAAATAGATGCCCAAAGTATATATGTAATAGAGGAATACTTTGCATGAGGTTTTTAAGTTTTTGGGCGTACAAGGAAAAAATAACCTTCATTTTAGGGCCCCAAACTGCATGCTTATGGTTTCGAACTTCACCCAACTCCAGTCATGTCCACGTAGGCTCTTTAACAGGCCTAAAACTGACTGTAAGTTTCTCCAAACTGAACCTTTTTAGCCTTAACTTGTGAAAACCCCTGCATGATGATAGGTCATCTGGAGTTACTTAAAGATAGCAAGTTGCTTGAAGATAGTCAGCTCCTCTAGGGTGGTGTAGGATAAACTTGAGGTTTACGAAATGATCCATTGTTTAAAGCTTTATAAATCCTTCATCTTCAAATATCTGGTTAATGCACAGGTCTTGTCATGCTTGTACCTCTCGACATTTACTGCCCAGCTTTAGTCCTCCTTCGTGATTCATGGTGACCATGTTCTTTATGGAAGTCATTGCCTTACTATCATTGCTGCCTCACTAAAAGACCCTGTCCAAATTTTTTCATGCATATGAATATATCGACTGCCATAAACTTATCTTTCTTGACTTGTGCATTTGCAAAATTGAATCATCTTAATGACCCTTCATTATTTGTCCTATCTTGGTGGTTGTCTTCATTTCATGAAGTCACTGTCATTATTATGCTTGACCTGAAAAATATTTCTTCTTACCGTGCTTTGCATTTAATAGTTTGAGGTTGTGGCTGTCCTTATTCATCTTGGTGATTATGAATCATGACGTCAAATTGACCATCCTTATTCTAAGCTTCATGGTCAATGTCCCTGCATTCTTTAAAACCCTGTCCTTTTAGTCCTTTGAAACTTTCTACATGACTTCGTTTTTGGATGCATCCTCATATCTACAATAAAACCCCACCTTACTGTCATACTCACTTGGCACAATAATTTGACTAAGTACTGATTACTCTCATTGGTATTTCAAGGTGACTGTCCTTCACTTTTCATTGAATAGTCATTTGAGATGACTGTCCCTTCTTGATTTCCCTCTACTCGTCAACCCTGTCCTAGGTCTTATCTTTATAAGAAAAATATTGCTTTCTTAAATGCTTTCTCATGTTATTGCCCTCTATCATGAAGTCACTGCTCTCTATCATTTTTCATGAGCATTGTGCATCCTGGACTTCCCTCTATCATTTTTCATATTCAGCAAACAGATATAACAATGGCAGGATTGGTCCCTATTTTTCTCTAATGTTTTCCTTGAAGATTCTTGGACTATCCTACTAAGACTTGTCTTCTTTATGACTATTTTGTCCTTAAGAATTTCAAGGTAAACTCTGTTAAATACCATTATAGTCCCTTTTAATTGTCATGCTCTACTGACCCTTGCATCTGTGTCTCCCTTTTGAATGAGCATCACAGAAAATTCGGTCTTACATATCAATGAATATCAGGCTAGAATGTAATCACTTACATAGCCCAACAATAATTTCAACTTCTCTTAGTGAAGAATATTAATACCAAAGAGGACTTCCATCTGGACTGGTCATCCCTTCACAAAGACAATTTTTTTAGTTTTGCCATCATATATTCCATGTGGACAAGTATGAACTCCCAAACTGTTTAGATGATACACTAAAATGCCCGCATATAACATGCATGCCTCAACTCACTTGCAAGCCTTTACATCATCGAGGATATCAATTGCTTGATAAAACATGTAAAACATTGTAGAAGCATACTGGCAGCTTCTTATACCAGCCCAAGACTTTACTAAAGTCTAAGGAAGATATGAAGTAAACTACTAAAATCTTACAATCATCATGATAGAATTGAAGCCCTCTGAATTTCAGAGTCCTTTGCACTTCACTTATCTTATTGTAGCTACAAAGCCCACAAATTTTAGATTTGAATTTTAAACTGAAACTGGGGCTATTTATGCCTCTTCGGTACTTTTCTGAAAGAAATTGAATTAATCAGCTAAACAGTAGAGTTGCGAATGATAACACGCTAGGAACTGCTAAAAAGGTTAAACAAGTATTGACCAAAGGAGACATCAGTGCCCTGAAGTGAACCAGAGTTGTTTGATAGAAAGCATATGCCAAACCCGCATGTAAGCACTATTTCCTCACAAATCGCTTGTGGCAGACGAGTAACCTCTGTTCATTATCATCCGTCAGTTCCAAAATCCGAGCGTTGCAGTGCATTTGGGCAGCAGTAGATCTGGTTTCTTCAAATATTTTTATATAGTTGCCCCTTATCATTTGTGGTTGTCCATTAGTTTTGATTGCTGCCACTGTCTTTTCTGACCAAAGCAATGTCCTTTAATGAAGTGATTGTCCTATCACTTGGGTCTAGCTTTAGCCTTTGCTGATGTAGATAAAACATCAGTAGGAAATTTTACTGCTGAGTTTGTTGTTGGAGGTATCGTGGGATGAGGATATTCAAAGAGTGAGGGCTTATCTCTCGATAAAAGATTCAAATTTGGGGACCTTCAAGTCGTAGTTGAGCTCAATGAAAGCAGTAGGAGCAAAACAGAGACTCAAGAAATATATAATGGGATACCAATACCAGAATTGGCTAAATAATTCCATACCAACAAGAGCAGTGGTTCTATCATGCTTTGTCCTAGAAAGCAACTTAATGGTCACATTCTCACCACCTGCATCTAACATGCCTGATGCCAAAATTAAACCCATCTTGCTCATGTGGATTGTATGACTCAGACAGCAGAGACACTATTCGTGGGGTCTGTTCAGGTTCAGAGTATAAAACAAATCCAAGTGCCATTACTGCAACTCTTCTCACACTTGCATATGTCATTTGGGCATCCTCAGATATTTCCATCACAACAGAAGTGGGGGGATAAGTAGTGCTCCCGTTTTCAGAACAACTGGCCCATTAGATTCAACCTGTGCTGCTGCTGATGACTGTCCAGGAATTGGGTTATTAGAGGACTGAGATTTAGACTCAGGTGGACACTCTCGAACATTAAGAAGGAAAGGCTGATACTCATTCTCAAATAAATCAATAATTAATTGAGAAGTCATCAAAGCATCATCCTAATTCTCGGATTGCAACAACTTCTCCAAAATTGTCATTTAGGTTGACCTCTATCTACTTGACGACATTTCATAGGGTTTGTAATGTTTTGGAAAAAATAACAACATTTCTTAAATTGAAGTAAGACATCATTATGTATTTTAAAGCTTTGTCCTTAAAAGGATTGTCACAGTATTGTTCTTGAGGATTTCAAAATAATACTATTTGTTGTACAGTCTTCATATACTGTATTTTGCTCTCTTTTATATGTTTTTCACATTATTCCCTGCTTTAAGTACTGGCACCACTGATTCTGGAAAATCTTTGTTTTCAAGATTCTCATTTCCCTGATCTTCTCGAGTTCAGTTTGTAGAGCCACTCTTTGCAATGACTTCCTTAATGACCAATTCATCAATCTTACATGCTAATTCCACGTGTCTTGGAAGAAGCTTTTTGCATAAGTTCCAATGGCCACTTCTCCAATGCTTCAGGAAGCACTGTATGATTTGTGTATGCCAATGTTCGTTGAGTAATATTCCAGGCTTCCTCCCAAGGAAAATCTTCTACATCAATCAGAATCTGGACCAACTCCAATACAGGTAATATTGGATGTGTATCATTCATCTGAATTGCAATCTTTGCTGGAACCTATCTCCAGTTCACATTATGTTCGGAATGTCTTTTGAAAGAGGCAAATATTTCCTTAGGAGCTGAGCACTCAAACGAAGATCTTTCCTTCTGTAGAATCATCTCCTGGATAAACATAACAAATATTTGTTCCATTGAGCATGGCCTGTGTTGCATTGATTTGTTCACATGCATTGAAAGCTTGTAGATCAAATCTTCTGCCTGAACTTGAGTTGACCACAGGTGCAGATTGAGTGTTGTTTTAGTCTTATATCTGGGGATTGGGACATCATATGCAACAGCCTTAATATCCTCCCTAACAACCCAACGCCTAGATCCATTATGGCCATTCTCCACTTTGACATAAAATTTAACAAGGTATGAGACATCATGCTTGGCAATTTCCCAAGGATTTACCATCTCCAACCAGCATTCAGCTGCTTCCTCCTGACCATCCCTTGTTATATTCTGATGGAATAGCCCATAGTGGTAACGAAGTCTGTAACCCCATGTAGGATAATCAAGGGTAGCCAAAGGAATTGAGAAAGCATGAAACCAATCTCACTGACCCTCCATTTCCAAGAGCTGCATCTGGCTCCTACTCAGCTATAGCTTCCAAGTCAGATCGCAGCTTACTCAAAGCCTCTGCATAAGCATTAATCAACTCTAAATTACCAATGGCATTCAACAATGCCCTGCCCTGTAAGAACTCCGATAAATAATAAGTCTGCTTAGGATTAAACCCCTCATAGTGCTTCAATGTTTCATTCCATCCTTGAATCAGGAGTTGCAACTTAAGCTTGTGGTAACTCAAATTTAAAAGGGGAGAAATGTGGTGTAAACTCTGCATGGTTTTTTAATGCTTGATTCAAAAGATGAAGAGTCAAATTGCATACCTAAATTCTTGCATCTGGGTGTCTTGAATCAGTAGAAACTCCACTTTATTTTTTAGATATAATGCTTGCAACAACTCAGTCGCCATGCAAATCTGCTAAACTGGTGTGTAGAACCTCGACCTATCTTCATGAAACTCAAACTCTTTACCAAAGACCTTCCTTCGAAAAACTTACTTTGAGACATAAGTTCACTTAGAAAAATAAACTGAAATTATTACAAAGCAAAGCTATTTTTAGAAGTACACCTATAATTCAATAGAACGTATCAAAACACAATTATAAATAGAAATATAAGTAAATTCTTTCATCTGTACAGGAACTCAAATTAAATAACATTTTTCAGTATTTGGATTTCTTAGCATCCTCTTATGATAACTCTCCTTTCAAAAAAATACTTAGTGTTCTAGAGATAATTCTTTTGATAGGAGGTTTTTTTCCTTTCTTTGGTTTATACTTATTCAATCACTTTGAATCTGCAGAAAAATTTGAACACTATGGATGGAGGCCTTGAGCCTATATTCAATTCCAAACCTTCTACTTCGGTTAAGAATGCACATGAGGATTTTTCACATTTTCCAATGCCCAATCCATTCTCTGAACAAAATCCTCTGATGCACTCCCCTTTACCAGCACCCAAAAATTTTCCATTTTTACCAGCAACAGAATCTAAACCAATTTTTCAGAACACTAGGGACGGAGGCCTCAAGTCTATATCCAATTTCAATTATACCAATCCATTGTCTAAACGAATTCCTCTAATGCAATTTGTTCTTGCTGAACCAATTTTCCAGAACCCCACATCACTTCCAATTTCAACAAATTCTAGTGAACAAATTCCTCTCATTCAGTCTTCTTTGCCATTGTTACCACTAGTTTTCCAAAACCACGCGTCACTTCATGATGATACAGTCTTTCAAGGATATTTTGAGACAGCAGAACCTGCCTACCAGGCTCCAGATAAAAGATACACAGAACAAATTGCATTTAAGGAAATGAAATCTAACGACTTTAAGAGGAAGGCATTTAGTTTCAAACGAAGAAATGTCATATTCAAGGCAAGAAGGGATTGCGGATCTGAAAAACGTCGTCAATATTCGTGGTCTAAATATTATAACTCTATCCAGGCTCCTCTGCATCCAGCAAACACCAAAGATGAAACCAAGGTATTTTATCTTTAAATTTAAGGACACTGAGATATGTATTTCTTTTATAAATACTTTGGCATATATTTGAATCTCACATGTTGGTTTCTTTGATATACCTAGACACACTTCTCACATGAAGGATTGAGGCTCTTATTGCAAAAGCAGTTACAAAACAGTGATGTTAGTGATCTTGGACGAGTAGTTCTTCCTAAAGTTAGTAAATCCCCTCTTACTACTTTTTAGTTCAATGTAAGAATAAAATTTAGATGATAATCTTTTGTGTTGTTATAAATGGGTTTTAGGAGTCCATTAAAATCTATTTATTCTTTAATCAACAAGATTTAGATGATAACAATCTACTTAAATTTTATATATTTTAAAGATGTCAATAAAGAAAATAAAAGAGCTCTTAAAGTTTTTCAGATTATTATGAAGTAAATGGGGTCTTTAATATTTATTTTCATTCTTGTTACATGTTAGAAAGCTGCAGTGGAAAACCTTCCACGCCTCGATATGAAGGAAGGCATTGTCATAACAGCAGAGGACTTCGAAGATAGCCACAAATGGTTTCTCAAATACAAGTAAAACATTAAATTATATCATTGTTGAATATCATGATATTATTATGAATAAAAGATTTGAAATAGAAAAGGACTTAGTTATAAATTGTAGTTAACAAATTAAATATGATAAATAATTAGTTTTAATTTCATGGTTGGAAGGCTATTACATTTATATATAAACGTATAAGCCAAAAAAAAGTTAATGAAGAGCATGTGGAGGTGGAAGCCGTTTATCCTGTTTACTTCAGCGAACACCACCACTAATAGTTTCTATAAAATATTATATAAACGATCTTTTTAAGATAAGGAAAAGGAATAAATCTATGTGATCTAATGTTATTGTGATTAATGTGCAGGTACTGGCAAAACAATAAGAGCAAAATGTATATATTGGAAAATATAGGCGAGTTTGAAGAAATTTAAATGTTCAAACTGTCAAACAATCTAAATGTTCAATTTGGGGAGTGGAATTGGAGTTCTATGGATATTTTTTTACATATATTTTAGAGTTTTATGAATTTTTTTCTTCATATTGAATTGTTTTTATGCATATATTTTGGATTTTTATGGATTTGTTTTACATATATTTAGGGGATTTCATTCGGGTGCACAGCCTTAAAAGAGGAGATTCCATAATGCTATATAAGGATGGAGCTGATAGATATGTAAGGTTTCTTGATTCATACGTTGACATTCTCCTTTTGAATGTTTGAATATGAAATATCATTAGTTCAAATAATAAGGGTATGCTATCAACAGGTAATCAGAGGTACCAAAGCAATTGAACCAGAACACGATAATTCATCTACATATAAGACTGGGTCAAAGTTAGAATCTAGTGAAGATGGAGCTGATCAAATCTCACAAATGGATAGTGTTCTTATTTCCGATGGTATAGAAAAAACAAACATATCCGAAATGAACC
Organism: Sequoia sempervirens; assembly: GCA_007258455.2. Taxonomy (NCBI): domain Eukaryota; kingdom Viridiplantae; phylum Streptophyta; class Pinopsida; order Cupressales; family Cupressaceae; genus Sequoia; species Sequoia sempervirens. The sequence goes on from VDFB02358134.1 coordinate 53,124,229, forward strand.
ACATCTTCTTACCAATAGAAGAGGTGAACACCATGACTGATGAAATGAACCACATCCTCTTACCAATAGAAGAGGTGAACATCATGACTGATGAAGTTAAACTTCCAGGGAAAATAACTTTTGAAGACAAGCAATTGGAGGAGCTCAAAAACTTTTTTGATCAGCTATAGATTTAACTTTCTTAGGTATATTTGTATATATCTATTGGTATTCATGATGTGAGCTATATGTATATTCATGAATGTAGTTATATATACTTTTCCGACAATGACTTAAGTGAAAGCATAAATTGAAATCAATATAAATTTATTATGTATATTATTATTTTTATCTAAGACAGATTGTGGGGCTATCTTTATTATTTTCAAAAAATTGAAGATTTTCAAAGTCATTAAAGATTAATGAAATTTAAGATTAAATTATTAATCATTATAGAAAAATTACACTTAGAGTGAATCTTTAATTATTTTTACTTTCTCAATTTTGTGTTAGTTTGGTTATAATTGTGAGAGGCCACACTCATTTTAATTTCTCCATAATTACGATGTTAACATTTTAAATTGAATATGTAAGGCACTTGTTTAACATTAAGGTTTCACTTCATAATGTATATATGTACTGGTAAGGAGCATACTTAAGAAACACACACATATATAGGTTTTGAATATATTTTGTATTACTTCAAATCTCTATACAAGCCACATTTACATTTTTCATAGAAATTCAGTAACATAACAAAGTAGGTAAATCTGTTTAGTAAGAATGCTTATAGGAAGACACTAAACTATTTGATAGAATGTTCCAAGTAGATAAGGTACAATTTTGATAGAGTGACTCAAAAACACCTCACATGAACATGGGAGATACAAGGAAGTGGTCGATTTGATAGAGAAACTTTAGTTAAATAACATCTCAAATAATGTGTAGAATGTCTTAAGGTAAGCATAGATGAGGCACATGGGCTATTCAATAGAATGGCTCAAATATAATTGACTCATAAGACAGGATCTAGCACACAATTTTATAATACCAGTAAGCTTTGAGAAGGTAAAAACAGCTTGTTTTATTGATAAAAAACGCTTACAAATAACATACAAGTCTGAAAATAGTTACAATGCTTACTCTTTTGCTAGAAATAACTTCATAGGTTACAATACATGGCTCAAAGAATGAGCAAAAATTTGATTTTCTTAGTTACAATGCACAGAAAGGTCAGAAAGGAACTTCTCCAAGTTTACAATACTTTTCCCAGAAGTGTAAGAACTGATTAACCATGAAACAAAGATTTCTAAGTCCTAGTTTCAGGTTGCAATTGATAGATGACATGTGTCACAGCTGTTCTCCTTTTTCGAAAGAGTCAAACTTTCCTTTTGATCGCCTAGCTGAGTGACTACCTGTTTTGCTCCTTCAAATACTCCAAGGTGGCGTAGAAGATAGGTAAAACTGCTTGTTTTGACTCGAACATGCTCCTTAGAAGGCTCCTAAATACTCTCAACCTACTGTCCAGGTTAGCAAACTGCTCCCTATATCCTTTAAATTGCTGCCAGCTAACCATTAACTCCTCAAACTGCTCATAACACTCTCCTAGATGCTTGCAACCAACTCCCAATCAGCCAATAAATGTTCTAACTGCTGCCACCTCCACCCCTTTTCTTCACAAGCATGTGTAGGAAGGTTTGAAAAGGTTAAAAGTTTTAAAGAGGCGTAAAAGGTCTCCTAGGAGTAAGAATTACGCATGTCCTATGTCTTAAACCTTCTTTATACTCTTGGCATCGTCATCAAGTTTCATGGCACAGTCCTCTTACTGTCATGTTTTGCCTTCAATGACCTTGAGACTATCATCATTGAATATGATTGTTTATGCATAGAATTGCCTTGCTATCAGAAGCATTATCATACCACAAACACTAATCATTTCATTCCTACAGTGAACATGTATGTCAAATCAATCATCATTTTTGCACTATATCCTATTATTGTAGCTGGTATCTTACCCTTTTCTGGTCTG
>VDFB02358134.1:53126336-53164829 GCA_007258455.2 Sequoia sempervirens
TTACATTTCTTCTCCCTTTCATTCTACTAGACAAGGATAGATAAACATTTAACATTTAATTACAATAGAAAAATATTTACATAATAAGTGAATGAAATGAATATCTTATAGTTACTTTTCCATGACTTAGGTACATCATGATACACTCCTAGATTATCTTAATAAATAATGAGATAACATTTATTCATTTTTCATCCTATACTAAAAACCTACACCATACAACACTAACCAAATACCCTTTTTCATTACATCAAAGTACAATGTTACATTCACTCTAAGGTAAGTTCGTTAACACCATTATGTAGTGTGAAATAGATAAAAGATACATAAATGACATTGTCCATACATGAATTAGTAACACCATACCACCACCAATTAATCACATCACACTACCTTACTATATTTACTATAAGGAATAATGATGATACCAAAATAGCCATGAAGAATGTAAGAATAATTCTAAAGTTAATATCAATATGATATGCATCACTACGTATTGCCTTAACATAGTTTTCTATTACTCGACATGATACATCATCATTCCTTTATAACATGAACTAATAAGAATTATGGCTAAGGCATTCCTCATAAAGAATATGCCTATAACAATTAACCATCTACACATTCCAGTTATTAGTTTTCCCAAAAATGCTTATCCTAATTCATAAGAATGAAACATCCTTTAAGAAGCATATCTTATAAATATTACATCCCATTTAAGATTTAGGAACTAAAGTTCATTCCTTAACAAAATCAAGTGCCTGAGATTAACATTCATTCAGATGAGAAGATATAGATACCACAAGAGCACATGAAAGGAACATAATCAAATAATCCTAAATAGCCAACTATCATCATTAACCTCCTATTACATTACATCTTAATACATTATCCTCAAACTAGGAGAAATCCAAAACTCATATGCAACTATGATAATCCAATACATAAACTGCTCTTGAAATATAGGATCCAAAGCATGAGCAATAAGCACTAGAAGAATCCATGGACTTGAACAAGGAAACAAATACCCGATGGAGATAGGCAACCACTTGAACTTATGGAACCCGAAGGACCACCCCTCATGCTAGGAGATAGACATAAGTCCCTCAAACACACAAGAAAACAAGGAAGGGTAACTACCTAAAACCAAGGGTTATCATAAAAGGAATACAAGGGATAAAATTTAGAGAAGAATCATTTCAGAACTTGCAAGCCATACTAACATGGGTAAGATATGATCCTATCTAACCCAAGGTTCTAAAAAAATAAAGCATGGATACAACATCAACATACATCAGATTCTGATTCCCATCCATCCACATATTTTCATCAATAGTAACATCTATGCATATACAATAATGTGACCCTAGTCTACCATAGATGCACATATCACCTCAAAACCATCAAAGCAACACATGAAAGAACCAAAAGGATATGGAGGAATACCCAAGGAATTAAGAACCTTTGAAGCACAAGACATTAAGGTCCATAGACATACTCATAACAACATCACAAACTGATCTATCAAGTCTCACAAACTAGCTATCCCAATGAGCTCTGAATGCAACAAATTCTCATGAAACTCAATGGAACTCAACGAAAAATGAAGAGAACATCCAAAGATACCATCAAGGACTTAGGAAAGAATCATAATCCATCATAAAATGATAAATAACCATGATAAATAACCATCCATATATAACCAATACACATTAGTATAACTATATATCAAGTACCATAGATTAAACCACCTTTGGTTGCTCAAGGCCAAATGAAACTTTCTGAAAATTATCATAAATGCACCAAAATGAAGTATAAACATCTCAATACCACAAAGGACCAAAATAGACATCATAAACCATCCATAACATTATTTTATAATAGCATCCAATCTGATTATTCACGAATTAAAAACAAGGCTACCAATAGATGCATGAAACAACTCTAATCTTCACGAAACTCAACACAACTCCATGAAATTGAAAAAAGAACACCAAAAAACCATATAGGACCAAAGAATACACCAAAAACCTTCTAGAAACAAGAAATACAAACCAAAAAAAATAAAAAATTTAATGAGTTTTGCAAACATATTCCCAAAAACCACCCTTAAAAGCCTAAAAATGGAGGGTGAAAGAAACATTCATATGCTATTAAAAGCATAGAAACACCATCATTTTCAGAATTAAGAATGCCATGAAACTAGAATTGTGAATAACGCACCTAATCTCAATATAATTATACCAAAAGCACAAAAAGTACAAAACCCTGGCGATCGGAAACGTAGCTAAATCCTTGACAATGAAGTTAGTTCGCCAAAAGGATAGTCAATCCAACTCAACGCAAACCGGCTAAAACCCATTTGATTTGACCCTTGAATCAACAATGGGTGGAATTAACTCAAAATAAAAATTTCACCTCCTAAACAAGCTTAATCCTATTAAAACCGGTCTTTTTCGGATATATATCTGATTATAGTCGTTATCGCAAAATAGAAAACTTGTGATATAGCAGCATTTATCACTTCTTGAAAACCTTCAAAAACATTTAGCCAAAATACTCTGGTACATCCTATGAGGTACTCCTATGAATGAAAATGCAATTATAAATTAAAAGTACAAAACCTTACCAAAACATGAAAAATTCTGAATAAGACGCGAAAAATTGAACACTTTTCCCAAACCCTTTAATCTCTAACTTTCGAAAACCATCATAAATCAGAATTCCAATAATATGGGTAGAAAATCCAATTCTGAACCAGTAATTTCGAATCTACCCACTCTCCAAATAACACTAAACCACTGTACTTCCCAAAGTTTCTTTGAAAATATCAAAACCATGTAAAATCTTTCCATTTTCTATCCATTCTAAAACCTCCCAAAAATGCATAATTTCTTTCCAAATCCTCTAAATTTCATGCATGAAAAAAGTGAAAACCCAATTTCCCAATTTTCCCATAAATAAAACTAATTAAATTCAGAAAGAAAGAAAAACAAAAAAGAAGGTAACTTTCTCTCTTCTTTTCCCCAAAAGATTTTTATTTTCCAAAATAAAACAAGGAAATAAAATCCTCTCATAAAATAAAATATTAAAATATTAAATTAAAGCACCTATCTCCATCCCACTATTGAAATAATTAAAATAAAATAAATAATCAAATTAACTTACATAATTAACTCATTTATTTAGGGTTTCCCACCAAATGAATTCAAAACATTTTAAAAGATAAAATAACCTCCTTAAAAATAGCCATTCCACCAAAATAGTAAATCAAAACACAAATATAACATATGCTACTGATTAATATTTAAATATTTACTAATAAACATATTAATATTTAATAAATAACATTATAATATGTTAATATTTATAATCTTATTTTCATAAAACATAATACACATATATACATATGCAAAAATATAATATCTCAAAGGAAGTCTTATCCAACCAAAAATCAAAAGACATAATTAAACACAATTAAAATATTAATGCAACACAAATCACTCCACCAAAACTATTTGCAAACTAGGCTAAAGGATATTGCCTTAATGGCATATCGAACATGTGACTACAACTGACAACATCACCTCCTATGAGGTAATGGTTCAAGGATAGGATATTTAGGGCCCTATGCTATCTCCATGTACCACCATCGAGATTGTTTTTAGGCATGCTCAGACCTATGAGACCAAGTGGAGTTGATGTTTGGTACTTGTAATCCTGCATCACAAACCAAGGACATGTACATATATACCAACATAATATATAACCCACACTCATGCATTGGTGAAGGAGAATCATGATGTCATGTGTCTCTCCTAAAAGAGTGACGTGAAACTATCCCCTCATACCACAAACATGTCACACACATGATACATGAAGCACATCATCAAATTGTTAGTCCTATATATATATATATATTAGGGAAATGAACATATCTAATAGAAACATGCACCATAATCATACTACACACTATATTCTAATCTCTATCATGAATAAGGTCACATAAGTAACATCCAACATCAGAGTATCCCACTCCTAGAACATAAGAGACACCTTAAGAATTAAGTAGAAGGAATATAATTAATTCCATCACTAAACTAGGGTTCAATGTCATAATACATGTTAGCAATGCCCAAGCTAGAGGGGTATTACATCCTTCCCCCCCTAAAACTTGACTTACTCCTGGAAGTTAGAATGCTGAAAATAGAAACATAAACACATTAGTCCCAAAATTTCTCTACTCTATAATTGATGTATATTATCTTTTTGAATCATTATAATTAAAATCACTATGTGTCTACACATTTGAAACTAATATTTTCCTAATCACCTTTATTTAGAAATCTATACATCTCTTACAGTAAGATACTTGATTTTACACTAATAAATATAGTAAGTACTCCAATTAACTCAATTTTCCATTCCCAATTCAAACATCTCCATAATCTCATACAAGTAAAACACATGAAATGATTACTTGATACTAAAAAATACACACCATCTCATGTTTTAGAAACATATTTCAAGTTACACTTTACGATTTTCAATAAAATCTAATCCATTTAATACCACAGAATCACAATACACTCACATTTAAGATAGCATTGTTTTCCATATTTTACATCAATATGCAACAAAATGTAAGCAATATACATCTAACACATACATACACAATCACATCACCGGGAAGTGCACAACACAAGGCTACACAAGGGTCCATCTGGACACTGGAAAGTAGCATACTAATCCATGATACATAATCCATGAGCTAAGAGCCAATATCCATCTCACATAATCCATACCTCACCCATAGTGACTTGATGGTGTTAGGCCACACACACATGGTGAGACCATCCAAACATGACCACAATGACCCATCTCTTATTGTATAAGGTGGTTAGCCTCCAAGAGATAGTCATCACACATAGGTGGGTAGTGGGTCCTAGCTATGTAACAACCTCACATACCTCCATCCTCAAGGTTCCCTACGTATGCTTCCTTGTATACACTCACCAAGTCCACCTCATACATCCTTAGAGAGGAATCACAATACAACACATGGCCAACATTGAAAACAATAAGGATAATATAGTTTAGCCACCAAAGTCATAAATAAATATCAATTAAAGATTTAATTTCAGCAATAAAGCAAGAAATGCATGCAATTTCAACACTAAATCAAATGTAACCATGAGGGCTACACACCAATAAGACCACAAGGTGTGGCTAAACCATCACAATCAAACATAAAAAAAGTGTTGGCCTTCACAATCAATAAAAAATTATCAATAACCATAAAAAGAGTCCACAATATTTGAAATTGCACTATACAACACCACGTGAATAGATACTAGTCACCACACGAGGAAGGAGGGAACAACATCAGGCTATAGCAGTATCCCTCATGTGGTGTGGAGTGAGTACACCATCCACATGGCTCAAAGTCTACTCCTCGGCTACACCCTACATCGTGTCGTCACACAACATGGACTAGCCAAGTGGACCACACACTCCTTGGCTACCCACATGGGATGTGCACCTTGGCCCCCATCCCACATTGCATCTTAGTGCGGAATAGTCATACACCATCCAGAGAAGGCACATATTGGTTGTATGTTGCATGGCAGTGTGGTTGTGGCTCCATGGAAGTAGGCACACACAGAACATATCCCGCATAGAGATACCTTGTGGAGAAAGCACACACAGGTACTCACCATAGCTAGAGGTATACATGGCTAGGACATACCCATATGCTAACTGATCCAAACACTATCAAAAGCAAACATGAGTATAACTCTACAAGTGTACGAGGCCCCATTACACTCATCACACAAGTAGGTTGTCATAACACAATCTCATAGTGCACCTTCATGTGTCTATGCATATGGAATCTTGTCCTTGAGCCCATCTCGCTACCATTAGCAACACGACATTATCACCAGCACCATGTCAGAACATCAGTGGGGTGTGGCCTCATACCTATTGCATCATGTCAAAAAATGTGTAGATATAAAATCCATCTCAACATGGGTAACAAACCTCCCTCCACATGTTGGACCTCAAAATATACATATACATGGGGCACATGGTCTCACTTTTGTTGTCCATGCAAGTCCCTCTCACCCTAGACCTTGGCCCCCAAGTGGAGACACATCTCATCACATAGTTATAGTTGGGTTGTCCAAGCAGATCCCTCTCACCCTAGACCCTGGCCCCCAACTGACAACTTATGTGGCATATCATACCTTTTGTGAAGACAAGGTAGATGATCATCCAATAAATACCAATATTGTTGTACTCAAAATTGTGGGGATTAGGCTAACACATATGGATCAAGTACCCTAATCTATCATAAGGGGAAGTTGTGAGTACTTTTCCTCGGGATCAATTGAGCTGAAAAACACTCTGCACTATAATATGTGTATAGTGCACACCCCACCCAAGGAAATTTGTGGCTACTACTACCCCTCCATAGATTGAGGGACTAGAGAACCAAAAGAAGAGAATCTACAAAACTAACTTTTGGCTACTCTTATATATATAAATTTCAACCACACATGAGTTGGCCCTAAATCAGGTAACAAACATACAAGCACACAAAATGGTATGGTTAATCCCACACCTAAAATAAAACATATTCCCCATGGATGGGTACACAATATCACCATCCCATGGGCACACAAAGAAAGTACAGGGTATTCACAACACTCAACTAATGCACAGTTACTAATTTCTCACATTTATAGGGAGTACAATTACATACACAATTCCATTACTTTTCAAAAGATCACATACCTTGAGTACATTTATTTCCATAACCAATGTGATTCATATCATTACATATTATCCATAACCCTTTATCAGTTTTTCTTTTACTCCACTCCTTTCCATATATCACCTAATATTAATTGTCAATGTCATGATGATCATGATCACTTAACAAATTCACATTCACTTTTATTCATTCAGTATAACATTCTATCCTCATAACATATGTATATGCAAAATAAATTTTCCTCCACACAATAAGAATTTTACATAAGTACCCTGAATTTCTAAATGCATCCAAGAATCATTAATACTTTTGCATCAATATTCATGCATCTAGAGTTCAAAAAATTATCCACAAGTTCCATATTCACAAAAGAGAAATAATGATCATCTACTTAAATATTACTACTTCATATAGGTCTTTCCTAAACACAAACAACTCTTACTTCATCACAAGTTATTCAAATTTTCACAAAACAAAAGGATTCACATATTTGTTTCCAAAACACAATCCCTCATTCTCTCAAACTTTATCCCAAGCCAGTACAAGTAATCCAAACCTTTACACAGTGATTATTCCTACTCAAACATCCCTATCCCATACCTAAGATTAATTACTTCACATGTTACCCCGTCATAACAATTCAACATGCAAGACATCCAATGCATAAATCTTTTCTATTTATACAATAGTAAGAAAAGAGAAAGACATTAAATCATAGGTTTCAGCCACACATAGCAAACAATATGTTCAAATACCAATTTAGTTATCATAATTTTTCAAAATAGAAACCTAGTTCTAAGCACTAGCATCTTATTTATTCCACAAAAGTATCCCTTTCCAATAAAAACATATCACATCATGTAATGCAAATCTTAATCACATAAATTTACTTCCAAATGCATTATAGCAATCACAAAGAATAGACAATAATTCATCTATAAACTACCTACATACTTTTCCTTAGTATACTATAACTACCCTTTTACATGTAGTATATCCTTAACATTATGAAAATGCACTAAAAAACATAAGTAACCTAACTAATAAAAATAACATCTTATCCAAATGCACATTTAGTCAAAAAAAAAGAAATCCACATGCCAACTAGTCAGCTAAATAATCTGAACCCACACATACATTCCAATACTAAATTTTCACTTTTAAAGAACTTGAAGTCATGGGAATGAAACAAGGTCACACAAGAAAAATCAACTAGAACAACATAATGGGCTCATATGAAACCAAAGTGCCCAGTGTTAGAACTTGGGCTCTGAGACCAGGTGTAACACCCTGCCAAGGAACCCAGAGGACAACAAAGAAAGAGGAATGGAAAAGACATGGATTTTTTTTTATATAAAACATTAACATTTTCAAGAACCGTGATTATCATTAACTAACATTACTCAACATAATGATTAGTTTTCCAATGAACATATAATCTAAAGTTACTAATATCGTTCACAATGAAGTAAACCATCGATAACTCATAAAGCAATAGCGAAAGATAATAGAACTTATCATTTACATTCTAGTCCTAAGTCCTCCTAGGTTCCCCAACATTGTTACTGAAAACATATACCACTAGAAAGGATTACATTTCTTTTCCCTTTCATTCTACTAGACAAGCATAGATAAACATTTAACATTTAAGTACAATAGAAAAATATTTACATAATTACTAAATGAAATTAACATCTTATAGTTATTTTTCCAGGACTTAGGTACATCATGATACACTCCTAGATTATCTTAATAAAGAATGAGATAACATTTATTCATTTTTCATCCTATACTAACTCCTACTTCATACAACACTAACCATATACACTTTTTCATTACATCAAAGTACAATGTTACATTCACTCTAAGGTAAGCTCATTAACACCATTATGTAGTATGACATATACAAAAGATACATAAATGACATTGTCCACACATGAATTAGTAACACCATACCACCACCAATTAATCACATCACACTACCTTACTAAATTTACTATGAAGAATAATGATGATACCAACATAGCCATAAACAATGTAAGAATAATAATTCCAAAGTGAAGATCAATATGATATGCATCACTACGTATTGCCTTAACATAGTTTTCTATTACTCGACGGGATACATCATCATTCCCTTATAACATGCACCAATAAGAATTATGGCTAAGGAATTCCTCATAAAGAATATTCCTATAGCAATTAACCATCTACACATTCCAATTATTACTTTTCCCATAAATGCTTATCCTAATTCATAAGAATGAAACATCCTTTAAGCAACATATCTTATAAAGCTTACATCCCATTTAAGATTTAGGATCTAAAGTTCATTCCTTAACCAACTGAATTGCCTAAGATTAACATTCATTCAAATGAGAAGATATAGATACCACAAGAGCACATGAAAGGAACATAATCAAATAATCCTAGAGAACCAACTATCATCATTAACCTCCAATTACATTACATCTTAATACATTATCCTCCAACTAGGTGCACTCCAAAACTCATATGCAACTATGATAATCCAATACATAATTTTCTCTTGAAATATAGGATCCAAACCATGAGCAATAAGCACTAGAAGAATCATCACATGAAGACACTCGAATCCATCCATGCACTCGAACAAGGAAATAGATACCTGATGTAGATAGGAAACAACTCAACCTTATGGAACCTAAAGGAATAACCCCCGTGCTAGGAGATATACATGTCCCTCAAACACACAAGAAAACAAGGAAGGGTAACTACCTAAAATGAAGGGTTATCATACAAGGAATCTAAGGGATAGAATTCAAACAAGAATCATTTCAGAACTTACAAGCCATACTAACATGGGTAAGATATGATCCTATCTAACCCAAGGTTCTAAACAAATAAAATATGGATACAACATCAACATACATCAGAATCTCATTCCCAAGTATCCACATATATTCATGAACAATAACATCTATGCATATACAATAATGTGACCCTAGTCTACCATAGATGCACACATCATCTCAAAACCATCAAAGCAACACACAAAAGCACCAAAAGGCCATGGAGGACTACCCAAGGAATTAAGAACCTTTTAAGCACAAGACATTAAGGTCCATAGACATACTCATAAAAACATCACAAATTGATCTATCAAGTCTCACAAACTGGCTATCCCAATGAGCTCTGAATGCAACAAATCCTCACGAAACTCAATGAAACTCAATAAAAATGAAGAGAAAATACAAAGAAACCATCAAGGACTTAAGAGAGAATAAAAATCCATCATAAAATAATCCATAACCATCCATATATAACCAATATACATCACTATAACTGTATATCAAGTACCATAGATTAAACCACCATTAGGTGCTCAAGGCCCAATGAAACTTTTTGAAACTTATCACAAATGCACCACAATGAAGTATAAAAATCTCAAGATCACAAAGGACCAAAATAGACATCATAAACCTTACATAAAATTCTTTTATAATAGCATCCAATCTAATTATTCACAAATAAAAAATAAGGCTACCAATAGATGCATGAAACAACTCTAATCTTCATGAAACTCAACACAACTCCATGAAACTAAAAAGAGAACACCACAAGACCATATAGGACCAAATAATACACCAAAAACCTTCTAGAAATAAGAAATACAAACCCTTTCAAAACCTTTATTTTACCTCTAATCAAAAACAAGAAATACAGACCCAAAAAAAGAAATAAATTCATTTAATGAGTTTTGCAAACATATTCCCAAAAAAATTCATATGCTATTAAACGCATAGCAACACCATCATTTTCAAAAATAATAATTCACAAAAAATAGCATGAAAAAACTGTACAAAGATTCCAATTGAATGAAATTCTAAAGAAAGGGCAAGAAGTACGAAAACCCTACCCTGAAACGGAGCTAAATCCCTCTTGACAACAATCAAGTCTTCTAGCCATAAAACAGTCAAATCAACTCAAAATCTAAATCCATCAAAAAATCATTTTAGATTTAACCCTAGACTACTTAGTTAAGTGAGCGAAATTGGCCAAAAACACCCCAAAAATTCACAAAAATGTAAAACAACAAGCAACTCCCTCAAAAAACCCTCTTTTCGACATACCTGATTACAATCAAACATATAAGAAAACCCAACACATAGCAACATTTCATCACTTGAAAGAAAAACTTAAAAACATTCAAATAAAATATTCTATAACATCCATATAAATATCTATGAATTTAAAACACAAAATTATAAATTAAGTACAAAACCTACCTCAAAACATGAAAAATTTGATGCAAGACGCTAAAAATTGAAGAAGCTTTCCAAACCCGAATCTCTAATCCAAAGCAAAATCAAAAATCAAAATTCCACACAATTTGGTAGAAAATCCATTCCCCTAAAACCATAATTGAATGTCCTCCAAATTTCAATTCAAAACCACTCAAAATTTCCCAAAAACCTTTGAAAAATTATTTCAAAACTATGTAAAATCTCTCCATTTTCTCTCCATTCTCAAACCTCCCAAAAACACATAATTTTTTCCAAATCCTCTAAATTTTATGCACAAAAAAATTGAAAACCCAATTTCCCAATTTTTCCCATAAATAAAACTAATTAAATTCAAAAAGAAAAAAAAGAAGGTCTTTTTTTTTTTAAAATAAAATCCTCTCATAAAATAAAATATTAAAATATTAAATTAAAGCACCTATCCTCATCCCACTAATGAAATAATTAAAATAAAATAAATAATCAAATTAACTCACATAATTAACTCATTTATTTAGGGTTTCCCACCAAATAAATTCAAAACATTTTAAAAGATAAAATAACCTCCTTAAAAATAGCCACTCCACCAAAATAGTAAATCAAAACACAAATATAGCACAAGCTTACATATTAATATTTAATAAATAACATTAGAATATGTTAATATTTATAACCTTATTTTCATAAAACATAATACACATATATACATATGCAAAATATAATATCTTAAGGATACTTTTAACCAACCAAAAATCAAAAGAAATAATTAAAACACAATTAAAATATTAATGCAAGACAAATCACTCCACCAAAACCATTTGCAAACCGGGGTAAATGATATTTCCTTAATGGCATATCAAATAGGTGACTACAACTGACAACATCACCTCCTATGAGGTAATGGTTCAAGGCTAGGATATTTAGGGCTCTATGCTATCTCCACATACCACCATCAGGATTGTTTTTATGCATGCTCAAACCTGTGAGACTAGGTGGATTTGATGCCTGGTACCTGTAATCCTGCATCACAAACCAATGACATGTACATATATACTAACATAATATGTAACCCACACTCACACATTGGTGAAGGAGAATTGTGACGTCACTTGTCTCTCCTAAGAGAGTGACATGAAACCATCCCCTCACACCACAGACATGTCACACACATGATACATGAAGCATATCATCAAATCATTAGTCCAAAATTTATATATATATTAGGGAAATGGACATATCTAATAGCAACATGCACCATAATCATACTACACACTATATTCTAATCTCTATCATGAATAAGCTCACATAAGTAACATCCAACATTAGAGTATCACACTCGTAGAATAGAAGACACGTCCTTAAGAATTAAGTAGAAGGACTATAATTAATTCCATCACTAAACTAGGGTTTAGTGTCATAATACCTATTAGCAGTGTCCAGACTGGATGGGTATTACACAGTACCTTACCTTGAGATTATTTTAGATGAAGGGAGTCAGAAAATTTTTCCATACATGCACTGAGTGATCATTTGATCATGCAGAGCTTACATGTTATGCAGCTGCATGATAGTGCATCCCATCATGATGGTGATGCACCTGCTACATTAGTTGTGTCTAGTACACCCTCCTCTTTGGCACATATTTGTGTGTCACATTACTGCATCATGTGCCACAATATATATTTGGTTCCTCTTTGATAGGCCAGTGAGGCTCCATTAGACACATTTGACTATGAGGTCCATGATATGTCAGATGTAGGAGTTGAGAGAGCATAGAGTAGACCATTTCTAAGAGAGACATTGGGTGGAAGAGATGATGTGGAAGCACCAGTAAGACTTAAATTAATTTCATAGTGTGTGTTATCTAAATTATTTCATATTTTATAAGAGATATTAGTACTAATATGTTTATTTGTCAGAATCTTTACCAGTTGCTAACAGAGGACCACATTTCACAAGTGTAGGAGGATATGAAATTGATCATTTTACTTGGCCTATAGACTCAATATATGATATCAATTTAATTATTATTCAGATGTTAATTTTGGAAATCTATTATGTTTAAATATATGTACATAGATTGATAGTCAAATGTAATCTTGTATTTTTATGTAGTAACCTAGTATATTTATAGCCATGTTGACTAAGCTTGGCTCATTGGAAGAAGTTGCACAATACTAGATATACATTTTTTTAATATTATGGACATTATGTTTATATGTGCATGTGCATTTAAATTGTGTTGCATTCTTGTCATTTTTTATATAGGAAACTATCTTAGCTGCTTCATCGATCATGAGCCCATCTAGTGTAGAAGCATCACAGTAGGTATGTGTTTATTTTATATTGCAGATATTTGTGTTTAGATAAGAGTAGATATATGTTTAGTAAATATGATTCTTTGTCAACAATTATATGTTAATTCATATCATTTTTATTTTACCTGCTATAGTCTTATGCTTGATTCAACAATGTGATGAATGTGTGACCATTTCATTATACAAGGAATCTTGATTGTCATAAGGGACAATCATATGCAGAACGTCTTGCAAAAAAGAGAGCAAGACTTGAGGTAAACAAGAATTTCATTTTTGATATAATATAGTTCAATATAGTGATTTTGATGTTAAATTGATAATTTCTAAATTATAGTATATAAATTTATATTTACTAGTCTATCTTGCCAACCATTCACATGATTAATCTAATTTGTGCTTTGAATTGTTATTGTGCAGGAAACTTCAAAGCCACTAAGTTCTTCGAGGAGGCTTGATTTTGATAATATAATATATAATATATAATATATAATACATAATATGTAATATATAATATATATAATATATTAGTATATTAGTATATATAAGTATATTAAATACTATGTATTATAAGTATTAGAAGTAACGAATATCTGTTTCAAATGGATATCCATTTTTTTTTAAAATCAGTAGGCTTGGGATTTGGTTCAGGATTGCCAAACCTAGAAATTCAACTTAAAAAATGTGTTTACAAAATTTCCTTAGTTTTCCGAAGTTCGCCCTTGTGGCTGATGACTTTATTTTTATCCGAATTTGATGAAACGAAAAGGGTTTATAGAAAAAATTGTCAAATTTCCACCAATATAAATATGCCATATTTTGAATTTAATAAATTATTATTATTAATTCTCTACATTCATTACGACTAAATTCCTAGTTGATAGGTTAATTGAAAAACTTCTATAATTTTCAAACTATTTCACATTTTTCGAATCTAAAACATGTCACATTTTATGCTTTGCATACTATAGGATAGAAAAAAAAATTGAATGTCATAAATTTTTTATCAAGTTATGGTGGTAAGAAAAACATGTTTTAATAATTTTGAAACGTTCTAATAAAAAAATCATTTAACTAATTATTTACATGCAAAAAAAATTACAAAAAAAAATCTAACACATCTGAGCATGTGTCCTCTAGATATATTAAATATATTTACTTTTTTCCAAAAAGGGACTAGTAGCCTAGAAACTACATTCAACTTGATACAAGTTTTGTTCTTACCTATTTTTCAAATTATGTTAATAACCTATTCAAATTTTTATATGAAGTTGCCTAACTCTAGTTTTATGAATTTTCATTGCCACTTAGGGGCCTAGTTTGGACCCCCATGATCCTGCACTAACCCGTGTCATTATATTTTTGTATATGCTTCAAATCTGGATAGAAGCATCAAGCTAAAGCAAATGTGTCACTCTAACAAAATTATCGCCATGTACATAAAAAGTGTTAATTTATAATAGTCAAACATGTTCATCTACTTCGAAAGCATCGCTATAACCTTGTGAGATTCAAAAAATTAAAGAAACATTAAATTAGGGATGTGGGGTGCCATGAGAATTCTATGAGATGCTAGTAATAAAAAATAAGAGGACATACTAGAAAGTATGTAATGAAAAAGGAATTTGCTCTAAAAATACTTGGGAAGCAGTAGACCAAAGTGAATGAGATAGATAATGTATTGACTGAAGAGATTCTCCCTACTCATGAGAAGTTGAGTAAGGAGCATGTGCAATGGGAAAATGGCAATACAAAAGTGGAATAACTTAAAAGGTTTTGTATTGCATATGAATTTGTGCAAGAAAAGAAAGAGAGAGATGATGCTATAAGTGGAGTTGAACAAATAAAGACAAGCATTCTTGAAGTTAGCAATTCTATTGAACAAATACAATTGGAAATGGATGCCAAATAAAAGGAAAAACTAGATCTAAGTGCAGAAAAAGAGATTCAATTTAGTGGAGGCATTGAAGTCTTATTTGAAAAGGTAGACAAGTTCTCTAACAAGCTTGTCAAAAGAATCATCTGCATAGTCTAATGATCAAGAAATTGAAAAAAATCACCTAAAATAGCTACAAAGGTACAAAAAAGTATTCAAGAAATTCCAAACTCTATTCAAGAAAGGGATGTTGTTGTCCTAAGGGCTCATGAGGGAGCAACTTATTTAAAGATTGAAGTAAAATATATGAAAAAGAAGTTATAAGATCATGAAAAGGAAAAGCAGGGGGTGTTAAGAGGTAAGAGCAGTGGTGGTGAGGAAAAAAATGTCGATGATCAATTTGTAGATACAAAAGCAATAGTTGGAAGTGATGAAAGTGGAGAAAAACAACCAAAGACTAAGATTAACCAATTAGAAAAGGAGTTAAAAGACAAGAAGTTGTCATGGTCAGAAGAGGAGCTTAACGCTATTAAGAGTGAACTACAATCTAAAGGATAGGAATTTGAGAAAACAAAGACAACAATGGAAGGTGTTTCCCATGAAGAAGGGTGCATGGAGATATTAGAAAATGAGTTTTTCTAGTAATCTGATGCATTTCCCAAGTTGAAGGATCATATCAAGCTCCTCAAGGCTTGATTAGGAAATGTTCAATCTACCTATAATGGTCTTGCAAAGCATTTTGATAGGTCAAAATTCAAATATGTTGTTTCACAACTTATAAAAGTTAAAGATGCCACAACAATAGCTGCATTGGAGGTTGGTGGAGAAGGGAAGTTATGTAATGTGCTAGTGGATACAGAACAAACAAGAAAGCTACTACTTCAAATAGGACATTTACAAAGAAGAGTAAGGATTATCAATTTAAACATACCATTTCATCAACTCAACAATCAATAGCCAAATTAGTGAGCAATGGAAATGCAAGGTTGACACTATCTCTTATTGTATATGAAGATGAAATTGAAGTAGCTATGCAGTTTTTTATTTCGTAGTGCAATTGTTTGCAACAATTCGGATGTTACAAAGGAGATTCCTTGTCATATAGATATGTGATCTCCAATTGTAACTCTTGACTTGGGGACATTTTTCAGCCAAGTGGTCTTCTTATTGGTGGAAGTCACAGGTGAGGAGGTGAATTGTTAAGGCATCTTCATGAATTGTCTGAGGTAGAGTCTCAGTGTGTTATTTTTCAAAACATACTAGCAAGAATTGAAGAAAAAATTGCAACATGGTTGCCATTAGAAAAGAGGCTTTCACATTTGAAATCTCGCCTAGACCTCAAGTCCTATGATCATTCTCTTTTTGAAAATACACATCACGAAAATGAGCACCATACATTGACTGAATTGGTTGCTATAGTGGAGAAAAGGCTACAAATGTGCAAGCTCGAAGCATTAAAAAATAGGAACATCACAATACATGTGTTCCTCAACTTGTTGCCCTTCAAAAGGCAATACAATATTATAGTTTCATTTTAAATATTAATATTTGCAAAATTTTGGAATTAACATATAAAATGTAATGCTTTACATAAGAATAAGAGAGCGGTAGTTGGGATTTTCTACCATGAACCTTATATTGGGAGAAGGGAGAAGTCTACCAACTTCCATTGCATTGAATAAATGAGGATATGTTTGGAATATGTGCAAATTTTATAAAATCATCTATTGACATCTCACACTATGTTTCCCAACCTATAATTATTCAATGCATTTTTTAGTGCTAATCTATTGATGGTGTTTTTTGCACAGCAACAACTCAGACAAGATACAAGTATCCTATCTCTCTTGAAAGGTAAATCTCAATCAGCAAGCCTCAAGAGATAACCCCAAGACCTCTAATGTGAGGTCTTGATAATGCATAAATAGATCAAATAATATGTGAAAATGTTGGAATCACAAGGGTCCTTACAAATGAGCAATACTAGAAGTGTACTTTCATCAGATGCAACAATATGGTGATGCTTTCAGTCCTAAAACTAACCCAGATTCAAAATAAACAAAAAAAGAGATAAGGGTTTTAGAGAAATTTCTAAGACTAAAACCCAAGATCAATCACAACAATGATGAATGTTGTATGTGGACAAATCCCCAATGAAACCAATCTTTGTTTGATCAAGAACAAGCCTACAACTGCATAGAAACGGTGCAATCTTCTAAGGAAACTGAAGATTTTCAGACTTTGAACATTCATTCACATACCTAATAACTGGTGCAATGTAAACAAGCATCCACAGTTGAACTTAGGACAAAATAAGGCCCAAACTAACTTTACACAACAAATTACAATTAGCAAATCACTAAAAGTATGGACTAGAGATCGATCAACATCATTAACGTTTTACCATTATTGCAAAAGAATTGAAATCTAATATCTAACATTCAAGAATCAAGAATAAGAAACCATAAACTATCAAAGTGTAACACAAAGCTTTCCAAATCAACAATCCAATTGCATTAACTTCTCCAACATTACATAAAAAATTTCAATCTCTTTCCTCTCCTACAGCTACTATCTTGCAAAATCTAACTCCTAACTTAGCCAATTTTGGCTTCTAATTAGCTCTTCTAACCTAGTCTTCCCCCTTTACAAATGAGAAGGAACTGGCCTTTTATAGAAAATTACATTTTGAATCAACAACTAGGATTTAATTCATCCAATGGCTGCAATTGCACTTCTATAAGCATCCAACAGTTACATTTAATTTGGGAGCTCATGGTACATCATAATCCAATTGCATAAAAGCAGTTACATCATGGAACAATGAGAAAACAATATTATGATAGCCTGTCATTAATGAGAATTCTGATTGGATGATGAAATCAACTTCACATGTCTTCCATAAACCCCTTCCAGCTGTAGATAGTTTGGGCACGAATTCTTATGCAAGTTCCACTTTTAAAATTTGAATTGAACTCTTCCATATTTCCCTTTTGGCATGAATTCATATGCAAGTTCCCCTTTTTGATATTTATTTAATCCTGAAAAATAGATATCATCATTAGTAGCTCACTGTTAAAAAATCTAATCCAAATTAAACTTGAATTAAATTTTGGCCTTTTAAAAAAACTTACATTTTTTAATGGGAACTTTCCATTTTTGGAAATTTATTTTCAAAATTTTTATCCATCTCAAGAATTTCATTTTGGGAACATTTTAAAATTTCAAGGAAAAAATTTCCACTTTTGGAAAAATTGCATTTCAGGAAAAATTTCCATTTTGGGAAAAATTGATTTTTTTTCCATTTTTGGAAAATTTCAGGTTTTTGAGGGATCTTGAGATTTTGAGGGGGTCAAGGAATTTTCGGGAAAATATTTAAGGGGCATAATTTCCTAGATTCCCTGTAGGGTCGAAATCCCCTAAACCCCATAACTTTTTTTCTAGAAGGAATTTTCAAAAAGTTCAAAAAGCAACCTAGTCTATCCACGGGTGCAAAAAAGATTTACATATAACATTGAAAATTCACTTCAAAATCCCCATTTTCAAATTCCAACACTTGCAAATTTTCCCTAAAGCCTCAAAATATTGTCCTCATCAAACCCAGTCTAGACTTAATCCCAAAATAACCTCCCAAGAAGAGCAAAACCAAAATTCGACCAAGCCAAGGGGCACAGATGCAAAAGAAAAAAGAGGGTCCCGGCCTCCAGTGGGGCGTGTGTGTGAAAATTGCACAACACCATCATATGGTGAAATTGAAACCCAAAATTTAGTCCACCCAAGAGTTGTTATAAATTTTGAAGGTGCCTTTCATTAAATTCTTAATGTCCAAATAACACAAGATTGTCATTACAACCATACTCTCTACGTATAATTAGATGTTAGAAAATATTGTGTGATATACAGCCTGCAACCCACATACTCTTGCATAACCCTCTACATGCAACAAACCAATTAGTTAGTCATCTGTCAGCTCCATCTAGTTACTTTTATGTATCCCCCACACTACAACTGCACCCCAAACTCTACACCCTTGAGTATTCAACAAGAATTGAGAAGTGAGTCACAACCCACTATGGTTTCCAACCTGCAACTATTATGTGCATTTTTGGTTCCAAATGTATGAAGATATTCAAATGCAATGTTTAATCAAACTAAGTACTATTATAAAATATGAAGGCAAACTTCAATACATTATTTTGTTACATTCTACAGAAAAAAGAAGAAGTGCTTATTGAACAAGATATGAGAAGTGAGTCAAAACTCACTGTGTTTTCCAACATGCAACTATTATGTGCATTTTTTGTTCCAAATAGATGAAGATATTGAAATGGAATTTTTTTTCAAACTAAGAGTTGTTATAAATTATGAAGGTGAACTTCAATACATTTTTTTGTTATAGTCTATAGAATAGAAAGTGCTCATTGAACAAGAATTGAAAAGTGAGTCACAACTCATTGTGTTTTCCACCATGCAACTATTATGTGCATTTTTTGTTCCAATGTAAGAGTTATAAAATATGAAGGTGAACTTCAATACATTGTTTTGTTACAGTCTACAGAACAAAAAGTGCTCATTGAACAAGAATTGAGAAGTGAGTCACAACCCATTGTGTTTTCCAACATGCAACTATTTTGTGTATTTTTTGTTCCAAACATATGAAGATATTGAAGTGGAATGTTTTCTCACACTAAGGGTTGTTATAAAATATAAAGGTGAACTTCAATACATTATTTTGTTATAGTCTACAGAACAAAAAGTGCTCATTGAACAAGAATTGAGAAGTCAGTCACAACCCAGTGTATTTTCCATCCTAAACTATTTTGTGCATTTTCTGTTCCAAACATATGAAGATATTGAAATGCAATGTTTACTCAAACTAAAGGTTGTTATAAAATATGAAGGTGAACTTCAATACATTGTTATGTTACATTCTACATAACAAAAAATGCTCATTGAACAAGAATTAAGAAGTGAGTCACAACCCACTGAGTTTTCCAACCTGCAACTATCTTGTGCATTTTCTATTCCAATCATATGAATATATTGAAATACAATGTTTACCCAAACTCAGGGTTGTTATAAAATATGAAGGTGAACTTCAATACATTGTTTTGTTACAGTCTACATTCTAGAAAGTGGTCATTGAACAAGAATTGAGAAGTGAGTCACAACCCACTATGTTTTCCAATCTACAACTATTATGTGCATTTTTTGTTCCAAATGTATGAAGATATTGAATGGAATATTTTCTCAAACTAAGGGTTTTTTATGAAATATGAAGGTGAACTTCAATACATTTTTTTGTTACAGTCTAAAGAAAAGAAAGTCCTCATTGAACAAGAATTGAGAAGTGAGTCACCACCCACTATTTTTTCCAACCTACAACTATTTTATGAATTTTTTGTTCCAAACGTATGAAAATATTGAAATGCAATGTTTACTAAAATTAAGGGTTGTTTTAAAATATGAAGGTGAACTTCAATGCATTTATTTTTTATAGTCTACATAATAGAAAGTGCTCATTGAACAAAAATTGAGAAGTGAGTCACAACCCACTATGTTTTCCAACCTGCAAATATTTTGTGCATTTTCTATTCTAGACATATGAAGATATTAAAATACAATGTTTACTCAAACTAAAGGTTGTTATAAAATATGAAGGTAAACTTCAATACATTATTTTGTTACAATCTACAAAACAAAAATTAATCATTGCATATTGTTACATTTTTAAATAAGTTGACATAAATAATGATGCAGGAGCATCCTTGGTTCTTGGAAATCTTGCATCAACCAAAAATATTTTCTTTCAATTTTGTTCTTGTTTAGTTCAAGTTGGCAGATTTGGTATTTCTTCATAGTTGCTCACCACACCCTGTGGATCTATGTTTACATTGTGGACATGTTCATTTTCCTTATTCCAATATTTGAGTGCGATTGGATTTTTTTTTGGCAAGTTATTGCTTTTGGATTTAATGGTAGTTTCTTGAACTGACACTGAAATAAGTTTCCAATCTAACGGCTAATTTGATTGCTCTTGGATCTTTCCCATAACTTGTGGATCTTGACAGTGTGATTCAAGTTGTTCCATGGAGTGTCCTTGACCTTAATTATAGGTCCACACTTCATCCTATGCATTCACTGAGGAGTAATTCAAGTTTGAGGCTGACCTGTTCATGCACACATTACATTTTATTTTGTTGGAGATTGTAATGATCTTGGCCAACGTGGATGATTCTAGATCTCAAGACATGATATAAAACATTGTAATTGATCATTAGAAAGTAATCGAAGATAGAAGATAGGTTTTCACATGTAAAATATCAGCTCGCATTAAGGAGCATATAGGAATATTGTATCTGAGTGTGTTGTAGCAGGCCTGTGAGCTAAATCTGTAAGCCTAGATGTTGCCAACCAATTGTAATTGAGATTTTTGTTAATGAGAAGGTTTTAATATGAATTTGCCTCTAATTTATGTGTTGCTTCAGTTGTGTTACTCGTGTTGCATGGTTTGGATTGTTCTCTTTGATAACCCTCCTACCATGGCCACACCAGATTGGTATCAGAGTGAGATTCGATCTGTGAGAGATCACCAAAGTTTGCGGAGTCTTGTTGAATATTTGTTGTGGGGTGGCAAACTAAGGATCTAACCTACAGCTACAGACGACTTGTGTGAAGATGATGGGAAGAAGGAATGTTAGAGGAAATGGAGCGTGTGGAAATGCAGACCCAACTTTAAGGGAGATGTTGAGAGGAATCACTACTAGATTAGATGTAGTCAAAACATGTAATGCCCATATTTTACCCTTAGGGTAAAACACAACTACCAATTTTTTTTTTTAATAATATTTATTTTATTAAAGGAGTGAGACTGATAAAGGAGTGGGGTGTACAAAGACCACTATGCGCACCCTCAGGTAATGATGAGAATGTCCCTAGTTGAAACTAACATAAGATTGATCGACATTATCTTATAGGACAAAAGGTAACACCAACATTAATATCACCCTTGCAAATAATATTTCCTTTATTATTATATATAGAAATGTTGTCATTATAAATGAGGATCTCCATTATACTATTTAAAATTTCATATGCATTACCATTACCGTCATTAAGGATGTAATGGTTTCATCAATGATATCACTATCAAAGGGCACCCAAAGAATATTACTAATACCAACATTATTATTACAATGTCTACAGGCACGATTATTGTTAATGACATATTACATAAAATGAGTTATAACAAGAACTCTATTGCTACTCGTATTAAAAGTCTCCTTTAATATGCTTTCTAGCAACCACAATAATATTAACACCTACAACAATAATAATGCTACTAATGCTTTAATTACTCAATTTAACTTAGTATTTTTGTTTGTTAATAATATTAATATTTCCAAAAGGAAATCTCTTAAAATGTATTTATTTACTTAATAATCTATTAACCTTTTAATTTTTTAAAAAAAAAATTTCATTTATGAATAACTCTATGAATTTATTTATTTTTAGTACTATAGATGAATATATATTTAATTATATATCTATTTAATTTATTCCTAAAAAGAAAAAGAATCAAACATTAAAAGAATGAATATTGAAAGGATTAATATTTATTAGTTTATTTTGGCTTTCTTTCCATTTAAAATAAATATATTTAATCTCTCCTCCCACGTAGCCCTCCTTTTTATCTTTTTTTAATTTTCTTTCCACTTTTCTTTTAGTTTACTTGCATAATACTCTTTTAAAAAGAAAAGGAATACATTCCTAAATATATCCTAAGAATCCTTATTATCTATCTTAACGTTTTCTTGAAGATGTCTTTAAAATTTTGCAAATTTATATAGCACAAATTCCATAAACCATGCTTTCTTTCTTTTTTTCTTAGAACATAAGACTTCGGGTGAAGTGGAAACCATAAGGATAGCGATGTGAAGTATATCAATAAACTGAACTTAGTTACCTCTTTACGTGCATTTGAAGGCGTGGAGAAAAGATGAAAACCTATTGTTACATTTTGTTAATATTAGAACTAAACTCTAACAAATACAATACTAATCGTAATGCTAACGACCAATTTTTGAAACAAATGAATTATTAATACCAAGGCTCCCGATCTGGTTCCCAAGCTCAATTTAGAAAGAGAAATATTTTTAATGGTCATTCATAGTGAGTAGGATTAACCCACAAATTTGTGTGCTAAGGAAACGCATGTGTGCAACATTGTTTTATGCGTAGATAGAGACTGCTTGTCATTCATGCATTTATCTAAAATGCATCACAAGATCCTATTTTTATTTTGACATTTCCTTTTTGTTCAGTGACCATCGCCCTATCATATACAAGTTGGCAGGCGGTGTCATAGTCTATCACAAATAGACATTTGAAGGAAGCTTCCTCCACTATTTGCCTCCATGCTGCACTGAAATAGCCTAGGTACCTGTGCCTACCTTGCCACACCCAAAAATTGAGTATGTACCCAATCCAAGAAACATCCAAATGCATGATCCATAGTTTATATATATATATATATATATATATATATTTCCTAAAATAATACTAGGGTTCGCCAGCCTATTGCCATAAAATGGTGAAAGAACCCCCATGCCACTTTCAGAGGATCACTATGATAAGCTCGCAGGAATAAAATTTTTAATATAGCTTGAGAGCATAAGTTTGAAGGTCAACCCCAGCAACGCATTAAATTGAGGGTGGCTGAATAGTCAGGACTAGCAACTTAACTTGTACATATTGATTTGAAAGGAACATCTAACGAATAGGGAGTAACTTCGAACTTTGGGAAATCACAAAACTCATCATTATGCATTTGAGATTATCCATAGTATTATTCCAGCATGCTAGGTGATCGGATGGCTAAAATCTATAAAATTTATACTTAACTAAATAATTTAAGAATCACAGATTATGTAATATGATGCGACTTCTTCTTCTCCAATGTTATCCCTCTCTCAAAAGCTTTAATTGCTTGAGTGACTAGTGACTTAGTAGTGGCCCAAATGGAACACAATTGAGGAGAGAGGCATAGATGGCTAAACAACTTGTTGTGAAGAAGCCACAGTGGAGGCAGAAGATGGTAGAGAAGGAAGCAATAATGTAGGAAATGAAGTATTAAATACACTTCTCTTACCAGGCCCTCTATTTGTGGCTCTTATTCTCCCTTATCCATTCTCTGGTTACTATTATCTTATTTCTTCTTTTATTCTCTTGGCATCATGCAAGTAAGAGATTAATGGTATGAATGCATTTATTTACAGTTACTCCGTAATAGGCTTCAAATAAGTAGATGTATTATTTATTTTAAAGATTTTAAGTCTTCAAATCTAAATCCTGGTTTCGAAGCCTAGCCTTCAAAACCAATTTTATCTATGAATAGAACTAAGTAGGAGCTATTAAAATGAAAGTATGAGTTGAAAGCAATCTATCTTTATTGCTAGAATCTGAGATCTACTCTTACTATGTAATAGGCAACAGAAATATTATATCTATCCTTAAAAATCTGATATCATATTTTCCTTTCAACTAAAATGCTTTTCTTTGTCCTATAGTAGAAATGTCATGGTCCTATTGTTCCTTAAGAATTCTTGTACTATAGTTTAAAACTTGGTGATACATTGCATTTTGACAAACTTAGCTAATTCACTATAGGACAAATTGATAAAGATTCATTTTCATACATGTTGCAAAAAGTTTTTACAAGAATCAAACTTATAATAGTCTGCTAAATATGAAATAGTAACTACATTTTTACTTCCATATAAATATATACAGACTTACCTACTACATTTAGGGTAGATTGATACAGTTTTTTGTTTTAAAATTGAGTACACATTGGAATTTCAGAATAAATAAGCCATTCAGCCTCTATTATAAGAACTTCAGAAGAACCTCCTGAATATATACATATTGTGAGTAAGGGGAAGATGATACAATTATTTCCTTTAACAACACAAATATCGCAAATGGAATGCTTTAGAAACTCATAAAACAAAACACGAGTGGCCTGACAACTTCAAGTTATATTTCTCTATACTAAATGAACTAAATAAAGGTTTGTCTATCCTGTTATCTTCTCTTTCTTAACAAATGCATATTTTCTTTTCTTTTCACAAGCGTATCTTCTATTAGAATGTTATGAAACCTATAAAAAACATATAGCAACTATTTAACACAAAGGAACTAGCATAGAGATTATCTAGATATTTAATTTCTCACTAACAAGGAATATATAGTTCCTTTTCTCTTTTATGCAAATTGGGTATTTTCTTTCCTCGAGTATAATGCATGAAAGCTTGATACAAAATGAAATATTCCCATGTACATTCACTGTCATAACAATTAAAATTATAAAATGCAAGATGCAACTTTCTTCACAAGGAATGACAATACAAACCCCACAATAATTGGATTTTACCACTACATATATATATGTTTTAGCAAATAACAAAATGAACATGAATGTTCTCCTCTTCCCTTTGACATTTCTTTCAATCTTCTTTGCTACCTACACAAGAACACAATGTTTTTCTCCATGGCCTAGGTGAAGCTCACCTCCCAACCTTTGGTTGGAAAACCAACCACCCCTGAGCTAGGAGGCAACCGAGGGAACCGGGTACAAACAAACCCAAAAAAAAAATATTTACACACGCATGATACACATAAGATTACTTTCACACCCACCAAATGGATTTTCACATAACTTTAGGATTCCATCAAGAATCCAATGTGGGGGATAGAGAGTGGAATACACACTCCATATGGGGACTCATAGTAATAACAATAAGAATAATTCATATCATACTCCCATCATTTCACATGCAATCCTTCTTTAATATCTCCTCTTTCTCCAAAACCCATACCACCAAAACCGTTTCTACCATTTCACAATTATATATGGGTACTCATACCCTTTTTAAGCCTCTCCTTTCAAGGAGGGATTAAAATTCCCCATGGAGGTTCCTACTCCATACCATCCCCAACAAGGGATGCTCTTCCCAACTTGGGTGAGCCTATCCCTACACAACCCTTTTTCCCATAACACATAATACATAAAAAAACACAAGAAGATATGCTCCAAGAGCAATTTGAAATAAACATACAAATCAAACACAATAGATAAAATTTCAATCACATCATTTCACCTACACATATAATCTTTCAAATACAAACATGAAGAAGTAGAAACAAAAGTGGTGAATCTACCTTAAAACTAGGCTCAAGGAAAGATGGGTTGAGGATCCCCACCACTCCTCTTCTTCCAAGATTTTTCTTCAAAATCCTCACTCCTCCAAAATTCAACCAAAATCAAGAATGCAAAAGAATCCCCTAACCCTTGTTTTTGAGTTTTCTTTATAGAAACTCAAGTTTTAATTCCTTTGAATAGGGAGCTGACATTTGTCAGCCTTCCATTCACCCTCCTAGGCACACTCACCCATGTGTTCTCAAACATGTGTGAGAACTTGGGAGACTTCCAAGACAACATGGAGAAGTGGGATTGGAAAGGGACTAGTCCCCATCCCACCTCCCAAACCTTATTTTCGTCAAACCTCTTTAAGGCCTAAAAAAGAGTGCCCTATCTTGAGACTGACCCATGATTTTGAGCTAAAAAGGTACCTAACCCATAGGTACCTGCCCTAGGGACCTTAAACCCATAAAAATGCTTAAAAAATATCAATTTTCAATCCCCAAAAAGTTCCTAAAAGTTCAAATCCGAGTTTGTCCACTTGGATGGACAACTCATCTCCTAGGTGGATTAACATGGCAATCAAAACTAATTTACAAACATTCAGAAATAACATCACAAATAAAATACATTACAAAATGGAACTATAGTCGCTCCATATAAAAATAAAACCATTGCATTCACACAAGTTTCATAATTCACATAACATAAATATCCAATAAGATAATTGAAACATGATTAGCCATCTATCCTATCCTATTTTCATTAACAATAATTTTCATACTCATCCAATTGCAACATGATTGGTTCACCCCACTTGTTTCATTCATTCATCATTAATCTTCCATATTCAAATTAAATAAACTCAATAATCGACATAAAATTAGATCAATCATCATAGTCAACTAGCATGTCACATAATCAAAATCAAATATTCATATGAACTTAAATGTTTAAATATCATGTCACCAATGGTATCAACAAGGATAGACAATAACCTACCTCAAAATAATCCAAGTACTAGATGTAGCATAGTCATAATCAAATCATCACATGAACTCAAATGTCTAAATCTCCTATCATCAATTGTATCATTAGACATAATCAATAATTAAACTTAAAATAGTCCACATACTGGATGTAATATAGAGGTGGGTCTCACAAAACAACCCAGAGGAGAGGTCGAATAGTAGATGATGTGAGTGATGAGGAGGTAGAAGTATATGAAGAAAGAGGAAGAGAAGATCAACTTGGCCTAGATTAGGGAAAAGAGAGGTTCATAAGATCCCTAACTAGAGAAAATACTAAGCCACATTTCAATCCACTAGATTATAATGGTAAGTTGGATTCAGATGAATTAATTGATTGGATAACAAAGATGGAGAAGTATTTTGATTTTGAAGGTACCGTTGAAGATAAGAAGGTGAAATTGTACAAAGTTGAAAGGACATGCATCCCTTTGGTGGGACATTTGTAGACAGATAGGCAAAGAAGAGGAAAGGAAAAGATAAAATCATGGGATATGATGGTGAATAAGTTAAAAAAAAAATTTATGCCTGTAGATTATTAGATTAGTTTGTTCTGGAAGTTGTAGAATTTAAAGCAAAAGGAGTCAAGTGTGACAAAGTATACCAAGAAGTTTTATAAGTTGAACATCAGATCTGGACATTCGAAGGATGAGATTGAGCAAGTAGCTAGATATTGGAATGGTTTGAGGCCGTCTATACAAGATGAAATTATTTTGATCAAGTTGTAGAATGTGGAAGAAGCATATCAATGTTCCCTAAAAGAAAAAGAAAAGTTGAATAAAAGACATGAGTAGAGATAGAGAGGAAGAGGTGGAAGATTTCAGAGAGGGAGAAATTTTACTGGAGGAGGAAGAGGATCTTATGTAAATCAGAATAAAGATAAGGAAGTTAGTAAGAATGATGATTTGTAACATAGAGGTGATGGAAACTCTTACCAGAGAGGAGGATATGGTGGTTACTGGAATGAGGGTTATATAAAAGATGATAGTGGACAAGAGAAAAGAGTATTCAAGGGAACTTTTTTTAAGTGTGGTGGAGAAGGACATAAATTTGAATAATCAGGGAGAGACAAGCAAAAAGATAGAAAACAATAGAAAAATAGCATTTGTTGAGGAAGATCATGCCAAATCAAATAAATCAAAAGATGGAAAAGTGTTGGTGAACAAAAGAGTATTATGTCAAAGTGAGATGGAGCAAGAACTATTGTAGAGAAAGAATTTGCTTCAAACCAGATGCAAGGTAGCTAGTAAATGTTGCAAAGTGACTATTGACAATGGAAGCTCTGAGAACCTAGTTTCTAAAAAAATGGTGACCAAATTAAAGTTGGAAAGATTGAAACACCCAAATCCCTACCAGATAGCATGGATTCAAGATGAGCATAAGATACTGGTATGTGAACATTGTTTGGTGAAATTGAAGATAGGAAATTACCATGATGAAGTTTTGTGTGATATCATGCCTATGGATGTATGCCATGTTTTATTGGGAAGACCTTGGCAGTATGATAGACAGGCTATTCATGATGGAAAGAAGAATACATATACCATTGTTACTAATGGGATGAAGCAGATTTTGTTACCATTGGAGGATGTTCCTAAAGTTGAGGTTTGTATGAGTGCTAGAATTTGCTTGGTTGATGGAAGGAGATTTCTAGATGGATTGAGACATGAGAACATGTGTTATGCCTTGGTTCCTAAGAAGGATGAAGACTTGAAGCATGCAAAAGAAAAACCAGAGGATATAAAGGAATTGCTAACAAAGTATGAAGAGATCATTTCAGATAATGTACCTAATGGATTACCACCTGTGAGGAGTATTAGTCATTGCATGGATCTGATTCCAAGAGCTAGTTTTCCTAATAAAGCAGCACACCAGATGACATCAATAGAGAATGAGGAATTGAAAAGACAAGTGCAATAATTATTGAGGAAGGGTTTGCTTAGAGAAATCTTGAGTTCTTGCGCAGTACTTGTTGTGCTAGCACCTAAGAAGGATGGAGAATGGAGGATGTGTATAGACTCTCGATCCATAAACAAGATCACAGTGAAGTATAGATTTCATTTGCCTCAGATGGATGAAATTATGGGTTGTTTGAGTGGAGCTAGATACTTTATAAAGATAAACTTGAAGAGTGGATATCATCATATAAGAATCAGAGAGGGGGATGAGTGGAAGACAACATTCAAGACAAATGAAGGGTTGTATGAGTGGTTGGTTATTCCTTTTGGACTAACAAATGCACCGAGTACTTTCATGAGGTTAATGAATGAGGTATTGAAGAAATTCTTGGGTAAGTTTGTGATTGTTTATTTGGATGACATCTTGATTTTCAGTAAGACTAGGGAAGAGCATTTTTTGCACATAAGACAAGTTTTACAGAGGTTGAGAGAAGAGCAGTTGCTGATAAACATTAAGAAGAGTAGTTTCATGAAGGAAGAGTTAGTATATCTGGGATTTTTGATAACTATGGATGGATTGAAGATGGATCCTAAGAAGGTAAGAGAAATTGTTGAATGGCCTACACCGGATACCATTGGAGAGGTAAGGTCATTTCATGGATTGGCTACTTTCTACCAAAATTTCATTAGGAATTTCAATTCTATTTGCAGTCCTATGATAGAAACAATTAGAGGATATAAGAATTATTTTAGGTGGACATCTAGAGCAGATCAGAGTTTTGAGTTGTTGAAATAGAAGGTGACTAAGCAGCCTATGTTGGCTTTACTATATTTTAATAAGGTATTTCAAGTAGATTGTGATGCAAATGGAAATGCAATTGGAGCAATACTAAGTCAAGAAGGAAGACCAGTAGCTTATTTTAGTGAGAAATTGAATGATGCTAGGAGAAGATATTTAGTGTATGATCAGGAGTTTTGTGCCATAGTTCAAGCCTTGAAGAAGTGGAGACATTACTTGTTTCTAAAAGAGTTTGTTTTATATACAAATCATCAAGCTTTGCAGTATATGAATAGTTAAGGTAAGTTGAATCTAAGACACATGAGATGGGTGGAACTCTTACAGAGTTATACTTTTGTTTTGAAGCATAGGAGTGGAAAGTCGAATAGAGTTGTTGATGCTTTGAGTAGAAGAAGGAATTTATTGGCAGAGATGATACTGGAAGTATTAGGTTTTGATGAATTGAAGAACTTGTATGAAGAAGATCTGGATTTTGCAAAACCTTGGAGAGCTTGTAAATAACCAGTCTTGGATGATAGGAGTTAGTGGTTGGATTATTTTATTCATTAAGGTATGTTGTTCAAGGGAAATCAATTGTGTATACCCCAGAGTTCAATGAGGGATAGGTTGGTAAAATAAAAGCATAGTAGAGGATTGTCAGGACACTTTGGAATTGAGAAGATAGTAGCATTGGTAAGTGAGAATTACTTTTGGCCACATATTCATAAGGATGTTAGGAAATTGTGCAGAATTGAAAAGTTTGTCAAGTTGCAAAAGGGAGTAGTCAGAATTTTGGATTGTATAAGCCTTTGACAGTTTTAGAGAGACCTTGGGAGGATATTAGCATGGATTTCATACTTGGTTTTCTGAAGAAAAAGAGAGGTAATGATTCTATATTTGTGGTGGTAGATAGATTTTCAAAAATGGCACATTTCATACCTTGTAAGAAGACAATAGATGCAATACATGTAGTAGAATTGTTTTTCAAGGAGTAGTTAGATTGCATGGATTACCTAGGAGTATAGTTTTAGATAGAGATACAAAGTTTGTTGGTTACTTCTGGAGGACACTTTCAAAGAAGTTAAAGACATATTTGAAGTTCAATTCTACTTTTCACCCACAAATTGATGGACAGACACTTGAGTATGCACTTTCTTCATATGTTCTACAAATTCCTCTACTTTTGCACTCCTTTTATCTTCCATACCAATGTCTAGTTGGAGAGAAGACTAGAATTTGGGATTTAGTCCTTGCACAAGTAGAGTTTTCTTACAATAATTCAGTGAACAGGAGTACCGGAAAGACACCTTTTGAGATTGTTACTAGAGTTCATCCTAGAGGTATATCAGAGTTGAGAGACATCAGTATGGAAGATAAAAGGAATGAAAAAGTAGAGGAAATTGTAGAACATATGAAGAAAGTGCATACTCAAGTAAAGGAGCAATTGGAAGATATGAACCTGAAGTATAAGGAGAAAGCAGATGAAAAGAGGAGACATAAGGAGTTCAAAGTTGGAGATGAAGTGATGGTATATGTGAGGAAGGAGAGATTTCTAGTTGGCACATACAATAAGCTAAAGATGATGAAGTTTGGACCCTATAAGATTTTGAAGAAATTTGATTCAGGAAATGCATATGAAGTCGAGTTATTAGATGACATGGGTATATCACCTATCTTCAACATTGCAAATATACATCAGTACCATGAAGCAAAATTCAGTGAAGATAGTAAAGAAAAATTGGAGAATCAGTTTCCAAAAAAACAATCAGATGATATTAAAGAAATTTTGGATATTAGAGATGGGAGGAAAACTCATGGAAAATAGTACAAAGACTATCTTGTGAAGTGGAAAAGCATACCAAAGGAGGATTCTTCCTAGATTTCTCAAGATGAGGTAGACCGTATTGGTTTTCCTTTATCCCTAGAAAAGTGAGGGACTCACTTTTCAAACAATCTCGTATGTCTGATGTAGGAGCATCCTTGGTTCTTGGCAATCTTGCATCAACCAAAAATATTTTCTTTCAGTTTAGTTCTTGTTTAGTTCTTTATTTAGTTCAAGTTGGCAGATTCGTTATTTCTTCATAGTTGCTCACTAGACCCTATGGATCTATGTTTACATTGTGGAAATGTTTATTTTCCTTATTCCAAGATTTGAGCATGATTGGATCTTTTTCGGCAAGTTATCGCTTTTAGATTTGATGGCAGTTTCTTGAACCAACACCAAAATAATTTTCCAATCTAATCACGAGTTTGATCGCTCTTAGATCTTTCCCATAACTTGTAGATCTTGATGGTGTGATTCGAGTTGTTCCATGGATTTTTCTTGACCTTAATTATAGGTCCACACTTATCCTATACATTCACTAAGGAGTAATTCAAATTTGAGGTTGACCTGTTCATGCACATGTTACATTTTATTTCATTGGAGATTGTAATGTTCTTGGCTAATGCAGATGATTCTATATCTCAAGACATGATAAAAAACATTGTAATTGATCATTAGAAAGTAAGCAAAGATAGAAGATAGGTTTTGACATGTAAAATTTCAGCCTGCATTAAGGAGAATATAGGAATATTGTATCTAAGTGTGTTGTAGTAGGCCTGAGAGCCGAATTTGTAAGCCCAAATGTTGCTGACCAATTGTAATTGAGATTTTTATTATTGAGAAGGTTTTAATCTGCATTTTCCTTCAACTTCTATGTTGCTTTGGTTGTGTTACTCTTGTTGCATAGTCTGGATTGTTCTCTTTGAGAACCCTCCTACCATGGTTGCACTAAATAATAAGACTTGAGGTGGCATTTTCTACCAT
Source organism: Sequoia sempervirens (assembly GCA_007258455.2). Classification (NCBI taxonomy): domain Eukaryota; kingdom Viridiplantae; phylum Streptophyta; class Pinopsida; order Cupressales; family Cupressaceae; genus Sequoia; species Sequoia sempervirens. Next base: position 53,159,284 of record VDFB02358134.1, read on the forward strand.
TATTTGATGGCATTTGACATTGTTTATAATGAAATTTTACATGGAAACAAAAAGTGTCATATAAAATCTACAAGAACATAGTCTTATATTTTTTTAATTAAGAGGGGTAAATGCTTTTGACCTAGAGCTATGAACCGGTGAGGTCACAAACAGGGACCTCATCCCCAATATAAATTCTCAAAAATTACACCCCAATGGGATTCAAACCTTGATGGCAAGATTAACAATACAACTTAACAATCACACCATGGTCTTCAAACATACCAAAATAATGTAATTCCACACCCTAAGTGTTTAATGATTACATGATCAAAGAACAAATGAAAAATGAATATTCTTAGCCTCTCTCATCCTCTCCTAAACTACCTTTTATGTGCAATTGAGGAGATGCTTAGATAAAATCTTATAGGCTTCTTTGGGTCCTTAGCATTGATGGTGGGGTGATTCCACTTGCATGGATCCTCGCTATTGTATGTGTAACAAGAAGGTTCCAAGAAGCCTCTTCCTTTACCATTGCACTTTCAACACCTTCAGCCTCTAACAAACCCATCGATATAAATTAATATGTTCAACAATTAATGTATGGATATAAGGAAAAGGAAGAATAAAATCTAAGTGCAAAGAAAGAGAATCAGTTGAGGGAGAGATGAAAGTCTTATCTAAAAATAGAAATTTTTTATAACAAATTCGTCCAAACAAACATCTACATTGTCTAATCAGAAAGATACTCTAAAATATGAGCAAAATTTAATTGCAATGACACATAAAAGTATTCAAGATATTGAAAACTCTATCCAAGAAATGTCACCAATAAGGTCAATGCTCAATTTTTTGGCTTCCTTCCTAGGAATTAAGAAATTGGAATCCTATCATCCTATTACATTAATGTAGCAGGATAACGAGATTCATATTTCTTAAAAAAAATCCCAGGAAAATGATCTCAGGTCCCCAGGTACCCTTTCTTGTTTTCTGCCCTATCAAGGCACATTACTAAGAACTTTTCTTTGTTTTGACCATTGCACTTTCAACACCTTCAACCAACAATAAACCCATCAATATAAATGACTACGTTCAACAATTAACATATGGATGGAAACAAATATAAGGTACTATGATATATACATAATGAAATCATTTATATGTACCTATGGAGGACAAATTTAATTGGAAATAGATGAGAAGGAAAAGGAAAAATCAGATAAACCAAGAAACATCTCCAATAAGGTCAAGGCCCAATTTTTTTGCTTCTTTGCCAAAAATTAAGAAATTTGCAGGTTAGTGTCCAATTTGGACTAGAAAATGTACCTTGTCCTAGTACATTGATGTATTGGACATAGATGATAAGGAAAAGTCAAAATCAAATCTAATTGCAGAAAAAGAGAATCAGATCTTTGCTGCCCAGCCAATGCATATTTTCCTATCCCAAATGGACAATAACTTTCTCACACCCACCATTTCCTTGTTCATCCTTGCCCTATAATGGTAGGAATGATAACATCACATTAAATTAAAATGAATGCAACCAATTCATTCAAAATATAAAAATACACATTCAAAAGTAGATTTCAAAATTACCCTTTCTTCCACTTTCTTCCTCTAAAGGAGCCAGGGACAGTGTTTTTTCCAACACTACAAATAATTTGAACATTTTTTGTTGCAATCAAATGAAGATAGTGAAATCCATTTTTACTATACTAAATATTTGTTCCAAAATTTAAAGGTGTACTTCATTACATTCTTGGTGCATAGGAAACAAAAACACATCATATAGGAATAACTGATGGGCGATTGTGTTTTCCAACACAACAAATAATGTTCACAGGCATTTTTTTTGTTGCAATCAAATGAATTTAGTGAAATTCCATTTTTAGCTTACCAAAGAGTTATTCCAAATTTTGAAGGTGGACTTCATTACATTCTTGGTGCGTAGGAAACAAAAAAAAATCACAAGGAAATAATAAATAGGGGATAGTGTGTTTTCCAACACTGCAAATAATGTGACATCAACAAGCAAGCTACCACGAACAATAAGACTTTAGGTGGCATTTCCTATTGGTATATTTGATATTAAAATAAATTAAATGCACAACCTATATGCACACAACTGAAAAATGCACTAATTGAGCTATTATATCTACCTTCCTTTCCTCCACATCACCTCAAGCTTCATCCAAACCCTCCTCATCCTTAGGGTCGCCATCTACAACCTCTTCCTCTTCATCATGGATTGTGGCATGAGTGTGATTGTCTTCTTGATTCTCAACCTAAATCAAAGGAATAATATGCTATCAAAATCAGCATATTCATAATAAAAATGAAATTTGCTAAATGAAATTATAAAGCATTCTAACTGACACGTTGGAAGGAAAGAGTAATTGAAAGCTCACAATCAATTACCAAACATTTTGCTACCTCAACCTAAAACAAGGGGACCTCAAGATTCTGTACAACCTTTCCAACCTACTAGTTAAAACATTCCCACTTTCTAGTCAACATCATAACTATTTGTTAGAGATTAAAATTAAACATTTGAATGCATCTTGTAATTAGTGAATCTTACTCGCACATTTTTCAAACATGACCATCGCAAAGGAGATGCACCACTACACACCCTAGTAGGTGTGTCGGCCACCTTAGCAACATTTTTCATTGTACAAAGCACTTTCCCTTTTAAAGTACACATATGTGGCTAGCTATAATATGTAAAAAAGTTGCAAGTGTTATAGATAGTTAAAGTTTCAAAATTTATTGCATTATCTGTTATAAGAAAGCATACATTTTTTCAATAATAAGAAACAAAATTTGAAGGTGGACTTCATTACATTCTTAGTGCGTAGGAAACAAAAACTTTTCACAAGGACATTACTGATAGGGGACAATTTGTTTTTCAACACTGCAAATAATGTGAGAATTTTTTTGTTGCAATTAGATGAAGATAGTGAAATACCATTTTTACTATTAAAAATAACATTTAATACCATTACTCATTTTAAATTATCCATGATGAGAAAAATAGTTTCCCACATATATACATACACAACATTTATTGCTATACTCCATTGAACACTATTGACTACTATATTAAAAATTGTTGAGCTCAAGCAATTTAAATGCCAACCTTTTTCTTTCATTTATAAGCAATCTACCATAAAAAATAAGACTTCAAGTGTCATTTCCTACTGGTATATTTTAGATTAACATAACTAGAATGCACATAATATACACACAACCAAACTATGCATCTGTGGTTGGCTATAATATGTAAAAAAGTTGCAAGTGTTATGGAAAATTAAAGTTCCAATTTTTTTTGCACCGTTTTCTATAAGTAATCATATATATTTTCAATCATAAGAGGAATTTGAAACACAATTTTTAGTCTACCTAATACTTGTGATAAATTTTGAAGGTGCCTTTCATTGTAATAAAATTATTTCTATTTAAATAAAAAACTTTTGAACACATTCATACTACAAATATAATTGCCAGTGGGGGATACATAAAATATCAAAAATCACCTAAGGTGTGACCAACCAATTGGGTTCTTACTGTGTAAGTAACCAAAACATTTTCATTACATTCATATTGTCTATGTGTAATTGTAGGTTCGAAAACACTAGGTGTTATGAACCCTACAACCCAAATACTCTTTTAAAACCCTTTACAAGTAACAACCCAATGGTTAATCATCCCTCAAGTGAATTTGGATAGTATTATATATCCATGACCTGCAACTCCACCCCATGCTCTCAAACCTTCAACTTTCAACATACAAAATGAAAGAACTCACAACATAGATTATTTTCTAGTAACAATACTTGTTACAATTTAAAACATATGTCTTAGTCATGTCATCCTTCCTGCCTGCAGTGCATGGATAGCTTCTTGCACAAGGAAAAAAGCATTGACGTAATTTGAAGTGATGTGAAAAACAAGGGATTTCATTTGGTTTTAGTGTGTAGAGGAGTTTACAACATTCTATGGGTTGGAGGTTTCATAAATCATGCACTCACCTCCCATTGTGTTTTCCAACCTGCAATCATATAGTGTTAATATTTGTTGGAAACCACTAGGTGTTTATAAAATGATGCCTTTCATTACATTCCTACTATCTAATTAACAAAATATTTTCAAGACATTCATATTGTTTTGTAAAATTCTAGTTTGTAAAGCATTGGTTTTACAAAATCTGCAACCTACATAATTTTTTAAAACCCTTTACAAGTAACAACCCAATTGGTTACTCACCCCTCACCTCAATTTGGTATGTTTTGTGATTTCCTTGAGAACCTTCTGTGAATTAGATAGTTTGAATGAAATTGGAAAACATTGGGTGTTAAGAAACATGCAACCCACACAGTGTTGTAAAACCCTCTAGATATAACAACCCAATTGGTTAGGAAAAATGAGCTAATGATGCCATTATCTCCTCACTTCCCTCATAGTGACGTTTCCTCCCATCTATTGGTTTCATCACTTTTATCATTTGTCTTATCAAGCCTCGCACTATGCCATCCCATCATGTTATGTATGTTTTTATGCCTTTTTGCATATACATATGTGTGTTTTTTCAAGAGATTAGTTGTGTGAGGGAGAAGCTACTCTACCGAAAAAACACACTGTTGGAAAAATGCACTTGAAAAAACACACCACTACGTCCTGCCATCATGTTATGTATGTTTCTATGTATTTTTTATGTATGTTTTTATATGTTTTTTAATGTACATAGTTGCATTTTGTTGGGAGATTAGTTGTGTTCATAGAGGGTTTTACAACATTGTGTGGGTTGGAGGTTTTATAAATCATGCACTCACCTCCCACTGTGTTTTCCAACCTACAATCATACAGACTGTTAATGGTTGTTGGAAACCACTGGGTGTTTAAAAAATAGTGCCTTTCATTGCATTCCTATGGTTTAAACAACAAAATATTTTCAAGACATTCATACCATTGTGTAAAATTCCAAGTTGTAAAACACTGGTTTTTTCAGATCAGTAACCCATATAATTTTTTAAAACCCTTTAGAAGTAACAACACAATCGGTTACAAACCCCTCACCTCAATTCCATTGGTCTCTTCCTCTCCCCCGCCTACAACTCCGCCCCCTGCTCTCCAACCTTTCACTTTCAACCTACAGAATGAGAAAACCCACAACACAAAGTATTTTCTAATAACATTACTTGTTACTTGATTTAAAACACATGTCTTAATCAGGTAACCTCCACTTCCCACCCATGGAAAATAGATTTCTTCTCATGCAAGGAAAAGAAAACACTAGTGTTATTTGAAGCGGCAAGAAAATTGACTTGATGGCACTCTTAGGGGAGAAGCTAATCTCCTGATAAAAATAACCTATATATGTAACATTATAACATAACACCCCATCCCCCATCCCATGCGCTAGACAAAATGCACGACGAAAAGACTTGACAAGAAAATCAACTTGACATTTGCATTGTGTTTATTGAACAATAATTCCAATACAAAAAATTTGGGAAGCCTAATTTCCATTTGTATGTTATTATGGTCTTGCCTTGGCATTTTGTATG
>VDFB02358134.1:53164929-53182392 GCA_007258455.2 Sequoia sempervirens
TGTTGTTATAAATGGGTTTTAGGAGTCCATTAAAATCTATTTATTCTTTAATCAACAAGATTTAGATGATAACAATCTACTTAAATTTTATATATTTTAAAGATGTCAATAAAGAAAATAAAAGAGCTCTTAAAGTTTTTCAGATTATTATGAAGTAAATGGGGTCTTTAATATTTATTTTCATTCTTGTTACATGTTAGAAAGCTGCAGTGGAAAACCTTCCACGCCTCGATATGAAGGAAGGCATTGTCATAACAGCAGAGGACTTCGAAGATAGCCACAAATGGTTTCTCAAATACAAGTAAAACATTAAATTATATCATTGTTGAATATCATGATATTATTATGAATAAAAGATTTGAAATAGAAAAGGACTTAGTTATAAATTGTAGTTAACAAATTAAATATGATAAATAATTAGTTTTAATTTCATGGTTGGAAGGCTATTACATTTATATATAAACGTATAAGCCAAAAAAAAGTTAATGAAGAGCATGTGGAGGTGGAAGCCGTTTATCCTGTTTACTTCAGCGAACACCACCACTAATAGTTTCTATAAAATATTATATAAACGATCTTTTTAAGATAAGGAAAAGGAATAAATCTATGTGATCTAATGTTATTGTGATTAATGTGCAGGTACTGGCAAAACAATAAGAGCAAAATGTATATATTGGAAAATATAGGCGAGTTTGAAGAAATTTAAATGTTCAAACTGTCAAACAATCTAAATGTTCAATTTGGGGAGTGGAATTGGAGTTCTATGGATTTTTTTTTACATATATTTTAGAGTTTTATGAATTTTTTTCTTCATATTGAATTGTTTTTAGCATATATTTTGGATTTTTATGGATTTGTTTTACATATATTTAGGGGATTTCATTCGGGTGCACAGCCTTAAAAGAGGAGATTCCATAGTGCTATATAAGGATGGAGCTGATAGATATGTAAGGTTTCTTGATTCATACGTTGGCATTCTCCTTTTGAATGTTTGAATATGAAATATCATTAGTTCAAATAATAAGGGTATGCTATCAACAGGTAATCAGAGGTACCAAAGCAATTGAACCAGAACACGATAATTCATCTACATATAAGACTGGGTCAAAGTTAGAATCTAGTGAAGATGGAGCTGATCAAATCTCACAAATGGATAGTGTTCTTATTTCCGATGGTATAGAAAAAACAAACATATCCGAAATGAACCACATCTTCTTACCAATAGAAGAGGTGAACACCATGACTGATGAAATGAACCACATCCTCTTACCAATAGAAGAGGTGAACATCATGACTGATGAAGTTAAACTTCCAGGGAAAATAACTTTTGAAGACAAGCAATTGGAGGAGCTCAAAAACTTTTTTGATCAGCTATAGATTTAACTTTCTTAGGTATATTTGTATATATCTATTGGTATTCATGATGTGAGCTATATGTATATTCATGAATGTAGTTATATATACTTTTCCGACAATGACTTAAGTGAAAGCATAAATTGAAATCAATATAAATTTATTATGTATATTATTATTTTTATCTAAGACAGATTGTGGGGCTATCTTTATTATTTTCAAAAAATTGAAGATTTTCAAAGTCATTAAAGATTAATGAAATTTAAGATTAAATTATTAATCATTATAGAAAAATTACACTTAGAGTGAATCTTTAATTATTTTTACTTTCTCAATTTTGTGTTAGTTTGGTTATAATTGTGAGAGGCCACACTCATTTTAATTTCTCCATAATTACGATGTTAACATTTTAAATTGAATATGTAAGGCACTTGTTTAACATTAAGGTTTCACTTCATAATGTATATATGTACTGGTAAGGAGCATACTTAAGAAACACACACATATATAGGTTTTGAATATATTTTGTATTACTTCAAATCTCTATACAAGCCACATTTACATTTTTCATAGAAATTCAGTAACATAACAAAGTAGGTAAATCTGTTTAGTAAGAATGCTTATAGGAAGACACTAAACTATTTGATAGAATGTTCCAAGTAGATAAGGTACAATTTTGATAGAGTGACTCAAAAACACCTCACATGAACATGGGAGATACAAGGAAGTGGTCGATTTGATAGAGAAACTTTAGTTAAATAACATCTCAAATAATGTGTAGAATGTCTTAAGGTAAGCATAGATGAGGCACATGGGCTATTCAATAGAATGGCTCAAATATAATTGACTCATAAGACAGGATCTAGCACACAATTTTATAATACCAGTAAGCTTTGAGAAGGTAAAAACAGCTTGTTTTATTGATAAAAAACGCTTACAAATAACATACAAGTCTGAAAATAGTTACAATGCTTACTCTTTTGCTAGAAATAACTTCATAGGTTACAATACATGGCTCAAAGAATGAGCAAAAATTTGATTTTCTTAGTTACAATGCACAGAAAGGTCAGAAAGGAACTTCTCCAAGTTTACAATACTTTTCCCAGAAGTGTAAGAACTGATTAACCATGAAACAAAGATTTCTAAGTCCTAGTTTCAGGTTGCAATTGATAGATGACATGTGTCACAGCTGTTCTCCTTTTTCGAAAGAGTCAAACTTTCCTTTTGATCGCCTAGCTGAGTGACTACCTGTTTTGCTCCTTCAAATACTCCAAGGTGGCGTAGAAGATAGGTAAAACTGCTTGTTTTGACTCGAACATGCTCCTTAGAAGGCTCCTAAATACTCTCAACCTACTGTCCAGGTTAGCAAACTGCTCCCTATATCCTTTAAATTGCTGCCAGCTAACCATTAACTCCTCAAACTGCTCATAACACTCTCCTAGATGCTTGCAACCAACTCCCAATCAGCCAATAAATGTTCTAACTGCTGCCACCTCCACCCCTTTTCTTCACAAGCATGTGTAGGAAGGTTTGAAAAGGTTAAAAGTTTTAAAGAGGCGTAAAAGGTCTCCTAGGAGTAAGAATTACGCATGTCCTATGTCTTAAACCTTCTTTATACTCTTGGCATCGTCATCAAGTTTCATGGCACAGTCCTCTTACTGTCATGTTTTGCCTTCAATGACCTTGAGACTATCATCATTGAATATGATTGTTTATGCATAGAATTGCCTTGCTATCAGAAGCATTATCATACCACAAACACTAATCATTTCATTCCTACAGTGAACATGTATGTCAAATCAATCATCATTTTTGCACTATATCCTATTATTGTAGCTGGTATCTTACCCTTTTCTGGTCTGATGCTTCATCTCCTGACTATGTTACTGATGTGAAGGTTCCTGAAACAGACCCAAATCTTTCAAATTGCCCTTCTTTTGTAGCACAACATTCAGGGATCCATATCCCACCCCTGCCATTTGTTCACTATCTGTACTGCTTAGCCTCTCTAAGAATACTACACTCTCAATATCAGACAATGAACTCTGGAAAAGTAGCTGCATTACCCCTCATTAATTTGACAATCAGGGGAAAAACAAGATAAGCATGAGGATTAAGGTAATATCCCCAATTTCAGGCTTACTTCCTTCATATTTAGGAAAGCTCATGTTAAAAAGCTGCATATTAATTACAAACTTTCTTCTTTCTCTAACGCAGAAGGTGAACTAATCATGAAGACTGACAGGACTCATCTGACACCGAGACAAGTCATTTCAATTGTCACGGTTTTCATCATGATCATATGTGTGGTGAGATGTTAGATAATCCTCTCTTTGAGGAAGACAACATATTGAATTAGGTTGTATTGGGAAAGAATCACCACTAGCTGCAATTTAATTTTAATCCCTTTGTTTCATTTGGATGACCTAGATCAGAAATACCTTTAGGTGTATCATGGGTTACATTTTCTCCCTATGCTTAACATTCTCCTCTGCATTCTTGGAGCCTTTTATGATTATCCTTTGTCATTCTACAGGGCTGTCATCAAGATTATACCCTTTTATTGCAGACTGTGCTCTTGAGATTGTATGTGATTTATTGCCTTGTAGGTTATTTATGTACAGTAGATCGTCTCTGCCCATGTAAAGCATACCCTTCAATTATTGCATTCCATAAGGCTATATTTGTTTGCTCTGTCCTAAATGGAGACGAATTAACCCTTCAGCTATCAATGCCAATGATACTGAATAAAAGACTAATGTCATCAATGGAGTTGCTCTCTTTGATCTTAAAACACTAGCACTGTCCTTTCTTATTAATGCAGACCTCTTTGTCTTTGCATAAACCTTTTTAAGTGTTTATTCTTGGTCACTAATACTCCTCCTAGCACCACCTCTCAGGGAGCTGTCATACATCCTACCGCCATATGAAACTAACATGAATGATGATTTTTGTGTGGATTGTAATGTTGTTGTTGGACTGCTACATCTTACTTCTATGACTATCCTTCTGACTGTCCTCCTTGGTATCTTTGATGGTGATTCATGTTTTGTTGACTCAACTTTTGATCAAGAATGACTTACTTGAATCCTATGTCACTGTCATACACAGCTCTGCCTTTATTTGAAATTGGCACTTCTTTGGCTGTCTTGAAACTATTCATAATATTATGTTAATGCTCTTTTGATTCCCCTTTGCCCACTTTTAATATTGAAGACTTTCTCATTATACACTTCTTTTATTGTCAGCCTCATTATAGACATGGAATGGCTGTGCCTCACATGACAGTCATACTGTCATTGCAAACGTTTACTGTCCTTATTACTGTCATTTATGCAATGACTGTCCTATAGCCTGCATATGGTTGCTGCCCTCTGTGGATGTCACTAGAGCTGTCATTGTTGTGTGACAACCTTGTTATGGATGGACTATCCTTCATGTCCATGATACTTCTGATACTTCTCTATATTGTCTTCTAAATCATTGCCTTTTCTTGTCTATGAATAGCATTATGTAGCAGACTTGTAGCCTTCATAATTCACTAATATCACCACAATATTATACCAAGCTGTCCACTGTCTTACTGTCACTGTCATTAACCTTTTGTCTCACCCACTCATGAATCTTGCTTTGTGAAGATTGATTGTCCTTTCATCACTGTGTGAGAACTTTTGGGCTTATTGTCACTGATTTGAAGACTTTATATAGACTGTCCTTTTCATGTAACTTATCATAGGAATTGCTCTCGTCACCAGGTTCTTTGAATAATTTTATCTTTAACCTTGGGAGATTATGCACACTTACTGTCCTGATAGAATTGGCCAAGGGTTTAACACACAACCTCCTTCCACGTGTGCTTTCTGAAAAATGAGACTGTCCACTATCACTCTTCTTTAAAGCTCTCTTGGCTGTCATAGGGTTAGTGACTAACTCTGTCCTATGTTTGACCTTCATTAGAAACTTGAGACTCTATCTTTATTTATCATCAATGAACTTGCTGCTCTGTTGTCTTTTAACATGACTGTCAAATGACACTTAAATGTCTTGATCGCAGTCCTCTTCATTTGTGCATACCACTGAAAATCCTCGGTCACTCATCATTAACACCTCCATTTTATTTGTAGAAACCACAGGGGCAACAAGTTCATTGCTTTCTCAGCAAGGTTACTCACAAGGTTTAGCTTATTTTCACTGCCTCTTCTTGAAAGACTGCTATACTCAAGGCTCTTGAATACTCGTTCATCAACAAAACTCTGTTTTTATTCCTTTGATTTGGCTCATCCTCACAAATCTTTCTCATTACGTCTTTCTCTTTAAGGTCAAGTGATCATTCTCAATCTGCCTTTTGGTCATGATCTTGCTATCCCTTTAGCGATGCTCTTATTCTTGAACCTGGTTTTCTCTGTCTTGTTCGGTGTGCTTGCCTTTCTGTGTCTTTCCAGCGCATTTGGTATGTGCCATTTTGCCTGAATTACTTCACTATATTCATATCAAAAGCCCAATATCAACGTGATATGGTGACCTGATCACTATGTTTGTATTATAATGCTAATTGGTTCTACAGAAGCAACAACTGCTGCTCCACGGCAATGTTACATAGCTCACACTCCCCATAAAAGACCTCAGAAAGTCATATATAAATGTCTTGTAGTGGACACGATTTTCTTTTGGAAAATTCACTGTACAATGCATTTCATTTGCTTTACAACATTGTCCTCTCATTTCTCACTGTCCACTTTAACAAGGACATTGTACTACTCACCATAACCTTTCCTTAAAAGTGCATTTAAACTGCCCTCACTTACAATTTTTAAAAAGATTCATGAAAACCCTAGGATTGTCTTATGCATTTGACAACCCAAGCTTTTCTTATGACTACCTACATAAAACTCAAACACACTCTTGAACAGAGATAGAAAAACGTATGTGGGCATATGATGAAGGTCTGACATGGTTTTAAAGTTTTCTGAGACAGCCCTTGGTAGTGGTCATACCTCCTAATACTGTGAATGAAAACTATATATGTTCTCCTATGATATGACTTCTCACGTTTACCCTCTTTCTAAACTTGTTCAAGGGTGGGGATTTCGGTGATTATTATGTGCTCTATGAATCCTATGTGGCAGGTTAATAATATGATATGCATCTCTATATATCATTTATTAACAGATATCTGGATGACTCCACAAAAACCTCCTTTTAAAACGGGAACACAATACTTGGCCTGGTAAGAATGCATACGCAATTTGAGTGTCATAGCCCAGAATGTGGATAAGGCATGAACAGACTGCTGAAACCTCTCTCCCTACCATGCAACCAATTTTGCAACCTGTCTGGCGTCCATCTTCAACTGCAACGTGCCTAAAATCCCTCTTGAATCTCCGTATCGTGACCCAATATCTCCCGAAACTTCTGTAGAAGACTCCTTCAATGTGCAACCGATGAAATGAACCGTCTTTTCTGGCACTGAAAGAAGTAAATTTTTCTTATTTTCCTTTTACTTAAATTTTCATCACCAACCTTTCATCCAACACTCATGACTAAGCAAAATACTTTTTTTTTTTTTTTTTTTTTCCTTTTAACAATTACATGGTGATAAATTACTATCAGCACTAAAATTTGTGAGTAAGAAATGCCTCTTAAATTGGCATTTTAATTAATATCCATGGTTCTTGCATGATATCAGAAAATTCAATTTAATATATTCTCTTCTATATGAAACTTACTTCCAACCTCCTAATTCCTTCAAGTTTAAGCTTGGTTCACATTATTATACATGAGCAATTTAAATAATAAATTAAATAATTCATCCTTGAAGTCAAACAACTAAAAATATCATCAAACTCTATAACAACTTGATCATATATCAATATCTTTTAGCAATATTACTAGTCACAAATAAGAAGTTTCACATAACTAAACTAGTTCTTACTGTTGGAAGTATGAACTCTATATTTACTAGATACATCATTACCACATACCAAAATTCCCTAAATTGTATTATAGTAAGTGGGCTTAGTGGCCTTACACTTCTCACGGACCATTCTTTGTTGTTGGCTCCTTTGCTCAAATTTACTTAGCTCCTTACGGGTGTCTTCTTTTTTTCCCAACTCCTTGGATGATCTCCATAGCATGTAACTCTTCTCTTTATTTGTTGAACTCTACAACTTCATGTCAACCCTCATTGACTATCCACACACCTCTTTAAAATCTTCCTCATCCTTGGGGCCTTCTTCTTCTTTATTTTTTTCCTCCTTATCAGTCTCTCTCTTGCTTCTCTCCATATTTTTTTATCCCTTTTCTAAAATCTTGTATCATCTTTTTTCTATGTTCACCAACTCCTCAAGTTCTTCCTTATTTTTAAGAGCTCACAAGATAACTCCTCTCTATTTTCTACTAGCTACCTATTCTATTAGATATTGTTGACCCACCTCCTCTCCTCAACTCCTCGACATATTTTGAAATCCTACATGTCCCTTTCAAACATTCCTCTCAAAGCACCTTCTCCTTGGGTCTTAACCAAATTCTTAAGAATTCAAACTTATCTACCACCTACCATGTGTGTCATATTTCCATTCAATGTAGCTTGCAACTAAATATCCTTAGGATCTCACATGATCATTCCTTAATTATTTATCAATGCCCAATATATCTATATCTCCCTTAATTTAATCACATGGCCATTCCTTTACATGTAGGAAGGCTTCTCATAAATACCAATGGGAATAAAAAACCCTCAATGATTGCTTCCATCTATTCTAATGTTCAAATTTTTTCCTTGCATGATTAATGCACATATTTTATAGTCCCATAATTAGCCTTGTTGTTTTCCATTAGATATTGGAATTAATTATTGATCCTTCCCATGTTGCATAGCTTATCTATTTTTCTGCCTAAACCTTCAATGATCCTTTGTTGCCATCATCCAATAGGTATAAGAAATAAATTTCAACCTTCCACCATATGTATCCACCAAGAACCGCCCATTAATTTGTCACTCCTTTAACAAATTCCTCTTTTTGTTATGATATTTTATTCTATCGATTGATCATTCCCCTTTTGGTTTCATTTAGGTCACTACATTTAGCTACCACTATGAATCCTCATTTGTTATTCTTCTATTGTTTTATCACCTTCATATACCTATTCAAGCTCTTCCTCAACCCCTTCCATACAATTTCATGAACAAGGAACCTTTAAACTTTATTTATAGTGCCTACAAACTCCCCTCTCATCCACATCAACAATACCTATACTTCCATCCTTTTCTCTTCATATCCACAACCTCCTATCATTTGGCCACCAATAATATATTAGAATCCTCATACTCTCCATCATATGGTACTAACCTTCCTAATCCATCGTGCATCTTCTCACTCACTATATAAGCATTCTCATCAAGTTCCCTTACTACATGTGCAACTACAACATCACCTTGTCCTCTTCATGACCACTTGGCCACCTTGCAATATCTTCCTCGCATTGCATTCTATCCTTGCAACCTCCATATTTATACAAGTGCACCTACACCCAAGTTTTTTGCTTCCTTTACTATAATGCCCATTTCTCCATGGGAAAACCTCTAGTTGTTGTAACATTTACTTCAATACAAATTCATATTGTAATGATTCCTTTGTGGAAATTCCTGTGGTTGCAAGTAGATAGGTACTTTGGTACAAGTTCCTCTATGTTATGGTGACCCCCTCACTAGTGGCTACAAGTGCATGATCTCCAAATAGTCAATTACATACCTCCAACCCATGTCAATTACTAGTAAATTAAGGATGTTAAATTGCATCATTATGCCCCCAATTTTATGCAATATTTTTTAAGAAAGAAAACAACAATAGTATAGAATTACTCAAAATGATAATTGGAAATTCTATAATTCACTTTTTCTTTATGCCAAGAAAGAATATTCTTGGTGGTTCTTGAAGAAATATCTTGTTAAAATATTTTGTAGGGTCTTAATACCTTTATTAAAAAATTTGAAAACATAAACCCAAGGAACTTTAGCTAGATGTTTATCCTAGCAAGTGATCATAGGTGACCACCAAAGAGATTAATGTGGTCTGGCCCAATCCAAGGTTGTTGTTGGTCTCTACAAGCTGAAGAATACACCCACAAAGAAAGAAGGAAAGTTTTCCACCAAAGCAAAGCCTAAACCAAATAAAGTAAAAAAGGACATCACCTTTCATGTAGAGGAGCCACCCATGAATAGTGATGAAGACAACTCTACTAATAAAGACTCTCAAGGGGTATGATGGTGGTTGCTAGTGCTGAAATGGGGGTGGAACAGACAAGTATTCAAAGATCCAATAGGTTGGCGAAACACAAAAAGGAGGTCTTGATAGATGAAATATCCAAAAGCTCAGACTAGGAAAAAGTCCAAGAGGTGAGCAAACAAGACACGATTGAGGAGATTGAAGAGTGCATGGAAGAACCTAGTCTCTTCCTTGAGATGAATTGTATAATTCAGGAGGAATCCACATTGGATTCCTTTAATCATAAAGCTCGGGTGGAAGAGACCAACAGGTCTAATGCTAAAAAGGACAAAGACCCAAACAACCTAGTTTCTTGTGTTGCCAAGCTGAAAAGGATTTTTACGAGGTTGACCCAATTCATTATCAAAGTCATCCACCATTCTACTATCACTCTATTGAAAGTGTTAAAGGACAAGGTGAACAAGATGATTGATGAGGTCGGACCCAACAATAGTTGGGTTGAGGATGATGTGCTAAAACTCCTCATTGAGGAGTGGGAGGGTATTGTAAAGTGATAGGAGGGTTTTGGTCTATTCTGGTGGGTTTTATTTTTGTTGTTGCTCTATTGTCACTATGTCTAGTTTAAAAGTTGTATCTAGTTTTTGTTTATTGATCTGAACTCTAGCCCTTGGTTTCCTCTTGTTAAGGGTATTGCACCCTGCAAATGCAACTTATATTATCAAAATCATCCCTCTCTCCACTCTCAATGAACTATTTGTGCACCCAAATTGTCATGTCCTCTTAACTCCCATGCATTTCTTTTAGAAGCTTCTTCACTACACACCTTCACTTTGAATCCTTTCTGAATTTGTAAGTGTTTAAATTCACCAATAGTGGTATCCTTTCTACTACTTCATAATTTTTAATCACATGCCCAAATATCCCTTGTATCCAATATGATCATTCTCTAGCATATATTTTTTCCTCCATTAGTGTTGTCAAGGTCTCTGAGATTCCATGGATCACGAAAGAAGATAAATCCATATAAGTATTCTAGAAGGGATCTCTTCTAGCGGATCAAACCCCACATTCTAGGGTTTCATGAATAAACCTACTTGATTGCAAAAGCAAGATCCTCCTTCAAAAGGTCATATTTTGATAAGTCGTTATTTTAAAGTATAAAAAATACATGTTTTTGGAAAGGATAATTTTTATATCCCCTTGGGTTGCCAAGTTTGATAAGATAAAGTTTTAAGAAAAGGTAGTGAGACATTCATTCCCATAAATATGTATATCAAAGCATATTTAAAAATGTAGAACACATCATTTGCAATCAAGTCATGTTCAATAACCAGAATGGATTACTCTTTTGCAAGTAGTCATTAGATGCAACTATGTAAGAGATGAAGAGAATATTAATCTCAAGGTGTGTTTTATTTACGGTAGATAAGTGACTATGTTTGAATACATGAAAAAATGTAATAGTACACCAGTATTCATAACTTGATACATTATTGTTATGGAATAGTTTTGTTACTTAAAAAATATTTGATTGTTTTTATATTATTATAAAAATAAAAATAAAAATTACATATAAAGTATAATGAAATGATTATTCAAATAAGAAATTAAAGTAAATAATATAATAAAATAAAATAATTTTAATGTAATAAATAGAAAACTATTAAGTAAATAAAAAGATAAAAATAAAATAAATTAATTTTTAAATAAAATAAAATAACTCTTAACTAACTAAAATATTTTTTAAGATTGATGATGTATTTAAGGTTTGACTGGAAGTTGAAAAAAACTTACAATTAAGTAGAAGAATTAAATGATAAGTATAGCTAAACATTTTATTTTATTATAATAAAAATGGAATGTAGCTAGCAAAGAATTCAATACTAAAGAATTAGTGGATAAGTTTGATGATTTTATTCAAATTGTCTATGATTTAGTGGTTTCTATGTGTCTTTGAACTTCTTTTCCTTTATTATTTGAAATGTCTATTGATTTAATTATGATAATAATATAATTACTATAATAACATCATTATTTCAATACAATTATGTATGATGAGAGACATTCTATAATAGTACTAAACTATATGGTAACTCTTAAACAAATAAAGTAATATTTATTATTTGAAATGTCTATTAATATAATAATAATATCATTATTTTAATACAATTATTTATGACAAAGACATTCTATAAAAGAACAAAATTATTAAATTATATAGTTTCTCTTTGGGATCATGTTTTGTTGACATCTTTTTAAATAAATACTCATTTAAAAAATATGATTTATTCATATATAATAGTTTTACAAGGATTTTTTATAGAATTAAACTATGTGATTTTTTATATTAATAAATATTGTATATTTTATTTAATTATTAAAATGTAATTTATATTTTACAACATAGTGAAAAGTATATTGTATTTTTACTTTACTATTAATGTTGTTTATAATTGCAATGCTACTAAAATATCTATTTAAAAAATTATATTTTGAAAATGTAGTGCAAAATATATTGTATTTCTACTTTACTATTAAACTAGCAATTGCACCTTGATGTGCAATGGGTACGTAGAAGAACTGGGGAAAGTCAATTAAGAAATAAACTGATTATTTTGGCATACATTGGTGTAGTGTAGGAAATAATTGGTAGGTCATTTAGAAAATGTTTTTGTTTATATATTATGTTATTATTATTAGTATTATTATTATTTTTATGATTATCCATATTTTTTACTTTTTTTGCTAGGTAAAAACACTACTAGGGGTAGCACCCTATATTGATTTTCAAAAGATGATTGCATGAGTTTTTGCTCTCCAAAAACAACCCTGAAGGCCTTTTATGTCAAAGTGGCCTTCCTTAACATCTATCCCACCCAAAATTTAATGCATTTACAAAATTCATTACAAAAATGGCCTAGATTTTAGTACAAACCTTACTAAGACTTGAGACTAACTCCAACTACCTTATTACTGATACTATTACTTTTCGACAACATTTAAAGAAATACTGATACCGTACCCAACCAACCATTATCATTTCTCATTATCATCTGACTCTATGGTTCAGGTACGCCTTGCAATATATTATCATTGGGCAGTCTGCTCCACATTTCTGGTGCGTTAGAATTTTGAATTTTTCCTTTAGGTACTTGGGGTCATTCACATGCCATTATTCTCCATCTCCAAGGTCCCATTCATCATCATCACCAGCTACAATTTCCTCTGCTAGGCCTTCATCCTCCACGTATCTCATTGCCCAACCACAAGGGAGATTGGTTGTCATCTTTGCTACTTTGAGGAGGAAGGAAATGCTTTGGTTCCTTTAATCCCACAAATTTTCAAATCCTTCAGGATCGATGGAATAGACTAGAGGAAACTTCATTACCTCTCTCCCTCTCATTCGTATCATGTAGTAGTTTTGTGGCATGGGGATTTTTCTATTCTCATCCACATTATCTAACGTTGCATCAATGTCACTCAGCCATGCATGTATGAAGACCATTTGGGTCAATTTTTTTCCCAACTCCTTTGAGACTCCCATGTGCAAAAGGACAGCTAAGAACATTTCCAGAATCTTCGTGTTTGCTCTATCTCTGTGATATGCCTTCAGAAATTCTATCCCAACCACCTTCTTGGTTGCCTAAAGAATAAGTGGATGGGTTGAATTCATCAGCCCCTACAACTACTTATGTAAAACCCTATCCTGTAACCTAGAGGATGATGCAACACTACAGAAGCACAACTATTTTTTTCCTTAAAAAGAGTAACAATGACAAGTAAATTAATCTACTCTAAACACAAATATCCTCTAGGCCACGTAACGCCTCTACATGCGAATTTCACAACTTATAAAATTAATCTAACCATAGCATATGAAATTAACTCCTAAGAAACAACATCCATTCAAACATTAACCCATTGCATAATAAATCTAACACATAAATGTAATAAACATATTTCTACAAATACAACACCATATAAACAATATATACCATTTAATCCAACAATGAATAGATCATACATAATATTACAATTACATCACAAGGATTTTCCTCGATTACAAATGAGGAATACAATACATAGTGTCCCACTATTACAATGAATATAAGAGAAGTACAAGTCCATAGAAACACATGAGCTCCTCAAACTAGAAGATCCCACCATCACAAACATGAAGAGAAAATTGAACAGTGTAAGGTGCACACCACCTAGCCCTGCGGTACTCATAGGCCAAACCCCCATGCTAGGAGATAGTAACAGGTAACTAAGACAAGCCTACTACCTCTAGACATAGGCAATGTACAAAACAATAATGTACCAGTAAACACAAAACATAAGGTTACATTTCTTCCATAATCACTGAATCAATACATCCACTATACAATACAAACTGACTATTATCATAGGAAGAGTGTCATCACAAAGGTTGAATTGGCTATCCAAAGGAGATCTTCCTAGGTCCTGGCTCCCATCTTAAGTTATCATGGTAACCTCTCACAAACTCTAGCCCACATGCACACCAGTGCAGAATCAATTATCTTATGAGAAAACAAGATAACGATCTTATCATTCCAAGCCTTTCCAACTCATCTCAAGTCTCACACAAGCCCTTGAGACAATGAGCAAGGCTAAATTATCTAATTAAATGTATTAAGCTACTCTCTCCCCTAATATAGGTTATTTAATTTCCACTTGATTAAACTGACTTTCACACAAGTTGTCCTGGGACCCCTTTGTGTCATGGCCCCTGTTGAAATCCACTCCCCTATTGACACACACAAAAACATATTCCACAATCCAAGGGTAGACAAGGTGCACAAAATATGATAACAAATATCAACCATTCAGCAAAGAACAACACATCGCATTCGTAGCAATCGGGTGCTCAAATTAAATCACACAATTTGTTCATAGTAATTGGGTATTCAAATTAATTCACACACCCCTACATATTTCAAATACTGAATCCTAATTATGTGCACTACCCAAGGAAATCTCAAAGGGTGAACAAAAGATACCACAACCCTTTCACAATTTTACAATCTCTGGAAGACTTGCATTTTCTCGACAACAAATATCTACCCATAATTCACAATTACAGAAGAATACACAATTACAATAAGCCACTCAAGTAATTAAATAAACAACCATTAGGATTTCCTAAATCTAATAAATCAACAATGAATTAAACCAATTGTTTAACTTTTGTTTTGATAATTACTTATAATATTCAACTAAAATTGCCCGCAAACGTGAACAAAAAAGAACACAACTTAAAATAATTCAGGCACTTAAATAATCTAATATTCAGATTTCCTAAATCCAAATTGAATCAATATCTTATCACATGCAATTGTTTAAAGTAAATATAATTCCATTTGCAATAATAAAGAAATAAAATAAAATTATTATTTAACTTCAATTCCATAGTTTCATATAATAATAAAATCAATTTCTCTATTGCAATCATTGCACTATAAAATCATCTATTTGTACATTAAACATTTTAATAACACAATATCTATTTAAATATAAATCAACTTTCTCTCTTAAGTCATTTTATTTTAAGATATACTAGCCCATGTATTTGCATGTTTATATTAATATATATATTTTTTCATTTACAAACCATAAAGAAATTAAAACTACTTGTTAATTCAAATTTCATAAACACATAAATAAAAATCTCAATCTTTCTAATAAAATTATTTTATTATAAAACATTTATTGGTACTTTGTATGCACTAACAATATAATATTCATTTTAAAATAACCATTTATGTATTTGCATGTATTTATAATAACAAAATAACCAATTAAATAAATATATACATATATATAAAAGCAATTTATAATATTTGAAATATAAAATTAATTACATATATATATATAATTTTCAAACAATATTAAACATAAAACCACTGTGTTGTGACTTTAATAACTTTTATTTTCGGATCTGGGTTCTCTGAATGAAGGTGCGCCGCAAAGTCTTTTAAAACATATAAAAAATTCAGCTATACCCAGTCCGTAAATTTTCAATTATGATTAATTTAGCAACTCTTTCTCTCTGTTTTTTTTTTACAAAAGAAGTTATTCACAAATCTACAGAGGATTTCAATTTCTTCAAATTTATCAAGATTTCAACTTCAATCCTACAGAGGTTTTCTAATTCCTCTATTATTATTATTTTGAATTTTCTGTTGTTTAAAAATCATTTCCTACGAAGATCTAAATCTTTCATAGAAATTTATCATTTTCTACAGAGAAAAAGAATTACAAATTCCTATAGTTTCATTTCCATTTTCACAAAGGCTCTAAGATTTATCTATAATTTTCTTTTGTACAAATCTATTTCAAATAATCAATTTACACAGAGGATCTAAATTATTTTCTACAAAGGCATAACATTCATAACAATTTCTTTCAAAAACAAAAGCTTCTAAAACAAAAGAATTTCTCCTCTAATCTTTTCCAATTTGCAATACAATAAAATTAAATAGCTCTTTCAAATTAAAATTCACAAAGCAATAAAGAACCTGTTCCAAAGATCGGGCAATTCAAAGATTGATGTGGAGCTTTCCTTTAATCTTCAATTTTCCAAAGCTTCTAAAAGAATTGCTCTAAGATTCACAATTTCCTCAAACATCAAAAAAATTCTACCATTTTCCAAAAACCTCTCTGTCTTTCCTGTAAAAACGACTCTCTCTTTTTTCCCACAATTCGAATCAATTTCTTGGAAATCAATTTTAAAACAATTAGAAAACAAAACCTTCTAACTTCCAGTTAACACAATAAATATTTTTTCTTTAAAAATCAGGTTATTTATAAGATCTTTTCTCAATAACATGCATTTGAATTTAAAAATAATTTATTTAATTCAAATCACATTTAAATCACTTATTTGTTTAAATCCACATTTAATCTAATAATTAAAAATTACTTTATAACAACTTAAATTAATTTTATTTATTTATTTATTATAAATTCTCCACATCAATCCTACAAATTAATTAAATACTTAATCATAACATATACTTTAATCCTCATAATTAAACTTTGCACAATAAATAAAATAATAAGACAATCATGGATAAAGAATATGACCAATACATGGGTTGATGACACTGTACTAGGGTAAAGGTTTGACTAGGTTAACCCATTATTATCTCCCAATCAACATTATTATTGGTTAGTGGACATGCTCAGACTTGTGAAACCAAGTGAAGTCATTGTCATGTACCTGCAAACCTACAAACAAAAAAATTGTCATACATGTATCCAGATAATAACTCATACACACCGTGAAAAGAGAATCACAAAAATCATAGGGCACTCGCAAGCAAGAGAGGCAATAATATCCCTTTCACCAATATAGTCACATCAAGACTGACAAAATTAAAACATCAATAATTAATAAATGAGTATACATCAATATTAACTCAAATAACAACTATGCTAATCTGAAAGCATGTTATAAACAAATAATCAATCACAACATCAACTCATCAAAATATCACTATGTCCAAGTAACATCCAATAGTGTCATAAAGTTTATCAAACAGTAACATAAAGTCAAGATAAATCACCTCATAAAGTCTAGATGAAATCCAAGAAGTTATCCAGACAAGGCAAATGAAGGGGCATTACTACTTATTAGTTATTTCCCCTCTGAAGGCCTATTGTTGCTTCATCCTATCCAACACAAGTAGGATTCCCATTTTACCACTCACCCATAGCTTGCCTTTCTAGAATTTTTTATCACTTCTTATTTTTTGCAAATGCAATGTGATAGATTGATCTTTTCTCTTCCTTTTATTGACGAGGGCCTTGTTTTATCATAATTCAACTTCCTCTCTTTGGGTCCTTTGGAGCATGCTTAGTT
>VDFB02358134.1:53182492-53311699 GCA_007258455.2 Sequoia sempervirens
ATATAAAGCAATGATAACTTAAATTAGAAAGAATTATTTCATCATTGAAAAGATTCTATATATATATATATACATACGATTTAATAATAATTTTAAGTGTCATATTTATGATTATATATATATAGCAAGTCAAATAATACTGTCTAATAAATTTTTAAGTTGTAATGTACAATGCAAAAATAGTCCAATAGACCATCAAATTCCAGAAAACAATGGCAGCATGGCATGCAATGTAATTGATGGAGTCAAATTCTCTATGAGTTCAACACAACACTCGCAAAATTGCCTGACTGCTGTTGACGGGCAAGCTTGAGGATTAACTGCACTTACGTGATATGCATGGCATGATGGTACAATATAATATTTTTAAAATGTATTGTTATATATAACTCAAGTTATCTACTTAAACCATCAGTTTTTGTCAGGAAGAATGAGTGAAGTAGTCATATGAAAGATGAGTTCAGTTCACTATAAGAATTTAGTTTAGTTTAGAAGCTTCCAACTAACTTGAGATTTTCACAAAGAATCCTTTCACTTAAAAATCTTTCAAGAATCTTTTATCCCTTCAAAGATCTTTATTCAGACAATGTTAAGATTACATTCAGGTGGTTCATTCCAAGAAGACTGCGTTTCTTTTCAAGAATCCTTTATCCCTTAAAAAATCTTCATTCAGACAATGTTAAGATTACATTCAGGTGGTTCATTCCAAGAAGACTCTGCATTTCTTCATTCGTTCCAGGAAGACTATGCGTTTCTTCGTTCATTATGCTCTGAAGAAAATTTCAGTCAAGAACCAAAGACGCCCTGCTATTTCCAGGTCAGTCTATTTCATCTACGCTACCTCTATACTCTCTCTTATAACGCCACTGCTATTTCAAAAGCAAAAATAATATAAGAGATTATTCTGGCTGCCATTTTCATGATTTGTTTCATTAGTTTAAGTATTTCAATTGGTTTTCCATACTACAGCTTATCAAAAATCTTTTCCAATCTCTCACTGGATTTATCTGTGTTTTTTGTTTTTTGGCTGCCATTTTTTATGATTTCTTTATGCATTGAACGGCGGTTTCTAAGTCGCCGAACCATTAATTTCTGTTGCAAAAAAGTCTCCAGAACAAAAACCGTTGATCTGTTTCTGCAAAGTGCAAACCCGTTTTTGCTTTTGTTGTGTCTTTTTTACCTAATTAATAGAAGTGACGAGGAGCAAAACTCTTCACCCACAACAGGGGAAAACGCAAAATTTCATGTAGTCTGCACAGAGCTTTTAAAGGGATCTGATAATTTAGAGCTGCAAAGAAAGCAAGCTGATGAAACTATCAAAATTCACAACTCTAAACCATTTAAAGATGCCTAGAAATTTCATTTTCAAGTTAAATAATAGACGAAGAATGAATATAAATATATATATATATTTATATATTTATATATATATAATATTTTTCATAAAAATTTAGTAACATAACAAAGTAGGTGAATCTATTTGGTAAGGATGCTTATAGGAAGATACTAAGCTATTTGATAGAATGTTCCAAGTAGATAAGGTACAATTCTGATAGAGTGACTCAAAAACACATCTCATGAACATGGAAGATACAAGGACATGGTAGATTTGACAGAGAGACTTTAATGAAATAACATCTCAAATAATGTGTAGAAGGTCTTAAGGTAAACATAGATGAGGCACATGGGCTATTTAATAGAATGGCTCAAATATGATTGACTCATAAGACACGATAGCACACAATTTTATAACACTAGTAAGCTATAATGAGTTATCCAAAAATGTCTCCATAGAGGATCTAACAATTGCTATCTTATACACGTAAGGATAATTATTGAACAACTCATAAATCAAAGAACAATAATTACCTAGCTCGTGAAAGATGCAACTAGTTGATAGACTACCTCAAAAAACATTACTACCAAGCTAAATTAAACATTGTACTAAAAATTGTGAGTAAAAAATACCTCTTAACCTAGCATTTTAATGAATTCCCATGGTTCGCATGATACCAAAAAATTCAACTCAACTTATTCTCTTTTATATGAAACTTTCTTTCACCCTCCTCATTCCTTCAAGTTTAAGCTTGGTTCACACTTAATTAGAATCATTTGTAAAACATAGTAAATAAAGTCGAAGCAATGTGAACTCACTCATAACACATCATAAAACAACTATAACACCTTAATCATAATTCATATAGGGTACACTTCTCACATCAAATAATTTTAACTTCCATTTAAAATATAATATTCACATATAATTTGATTTTGTTGTGTAGACATTCCTAAGGTCAAGTTATTTACCTAAATCCATTGATAATACAATCACAACAATTTATCATTCTTTCATTAATTATTTATGGTATTAGAGTAATTCATGTTATAAGAATTACCGCATGATATATATATGCATGTATTCATCCTCATACTCAAGATAATGTCAAATAGCTAAATGTATCGTTAAGCCTAATCACAACTTAATCATATGTGATTTGTGGAAATATGCTTTATACTTTTCCAAAAGTATCATATGATAGGACCTATTCTCCATCTAGGATGTGTTTGTTTTCACTTGAGATACATGAGATGCTAGGAGAGTGTTCTCCTAGGCCACTTATGTAGATTATACAATTGTACTTCTTATATATGTGTATGTGTTAGTATGGTTCTTTATTCTTTCATGTTATGATGGTACAAATACAATGTTGTGCGAATAGAAAAGATAAAACAATCAATATGAGTATTATAACACTTATAATAAAATGGTAAGTAATTAATTGTAAAACATGGATAACTAGCAACAACATACAATCATACAAACAAGGATTCAAATCTGATAATAATATAGTAGCATCACAATAATGTGTATACAAATCATCATGATGTATTATATTCATAGGAGAAATAGATGCCCAAAGTATATACGTAATAGAGGAATACTTTGCATGAGGTTTTTAAGTTGTCGGGCGTCCAAGGAAAAAATAACCTTTATTTTAGGGCCCCAAACTGCATGCTTATGGTTTCGAACTTCACCCAACTCCAGTCATGTCCACGTAGGCTCTTTAACAGGCCTAAAACTGACTGTAAGTTTCTCCAAACTGAACCTTTTTAGCCTTAACTTGTGAAAACCCCTGCATGATGATAGGTCATCTGGAGTTACTTAAAGATAGCAAGTTGCTTGAAGATAGTCAGCTCCTCTAGGGTGGTGTAGGATAAACTTGAGGTTTACGAAATGATCCATTGTTTAAAGCTTTATAAATCCTTCATCTTCATATATCTGGTTAATGCACAGGTCTTGTCATGCTTGTTCCTCTCGACATTTACTGCCCAGATTTAGTCCTCCTTCGTGATTCATGGTGACCATGTTCTTTATGGAAGTCATTGCCTTACTATCATTGCTGCCTCACTAAAAGACCCTGTCCAAATTTTTTCACATGCATGGAAATTATATCTATCATACATAAACCTCATCTCTCTTTCTTTGACTCAGGCATTTCTTGCAAAATTTGAACTACCTTTAATTTGATCCTCTGGCTTTATTTGTTCCCAGCTCACTGGCTGGGTGTTTGAACTGAAAATATTTCTTCACCGGTGCTTCGGTAATTTGAGCCAGTCGAGGTTAGGCTGTCCTTATTCCATCTTGCGATTCAGAACCATGCATCAAACTTGATCCATCCCATTCCCGGTTCATGGTCACTGTCCCCTTGGTACTCCTTTAAAACCTCGTCCTGAATACTTCTTGAAACTTCGGCACGACCTCGTGTTTTTGGATGCATCCTCATATCTACAATAAAACCCCACCTTACTGTCATACTCACTTGGCACAATAATTTGACTAAGTACTGATTACTCTCATTGGTATTTCAAGGTGACTGTCCTTCACTTTTCATTGAATAGTCATTTGAGATGACTGTCCCTTCTTGATTTCCCTCTACTCGTCAACCCTGTCCTAGGTCTTATCTTTATAAGAAAAATATTGCTTTCTTAAATGCTTTCTCATGTTATTGCCCTCTATCATGAAGTCACTGCTCTCTATCATTTTTCATGAGCATTGTGCATCCTGGACTTCCCTCTATCATTTTTCATATTCAGCAAACAGATATAACAATGGCAGGATTGGTCCCTATTTTTCTCTAATGTTTTCCTTGAAGATTCTTGGACTATCCTACTAAGACTTGTCTTCTTTATGACTATTTTGTCCTTAAGAATTTCAAGGTAAACTCTGTTAAATACCATTATAGTCCCTTTTAATTGTCATGCTCTACTGACCCTTGCATCTGTGTCTCCCTTTTGAATGAGCATCACAGAAAATTCGGTCTTACATATCAATGAATATCAGGCTAGAATGTAATCACTTACATAGCCCAACAATAATTTCAACTTCTCTTAGTGAAGAATATTAATACCAAAGAGGACTTCCATCTGGACTGGTCATCCCTTCACAAAGACAATTTTTTTAGTTTTGCCATCATATATTCCATGTGGACAAGTATGAACTCCCAAACTGTTTAGATGATACACTAAAATGCCCGCATATAACATGCATGCCTCAACTCACTTGCAAGCCTCATCATCGAGGACATCACCTCGATAAAACATGTAAAACATTGTGTAGCATACTGGCAGTTTCTTATACCAGCCCAAGACTTTACTAAAGTCCAGGAAGATACATAAAAGTGTACTAAAATCTTACAATCATCATGATAGAATTGAAGCCCTCTGAATTTCAGAGTCCTTTGCACTTCACTTATCTTATTGTAGCTACAAAGCCCACAAATTTTAGATTTGAATTTTAAACTGAAACTGGGGCTATTTATGCCTCTTCGGTACTTTTCTGAAAGAAATTGAATTAATCAGCTAAACAGTAGAGTTGCGAATGATAACACGCTAGGAACTGCTAAAAAGGTTAAACAAGTATTGACCAAAGGAGACATCAGTGCCCTGAAGTGAACCAGAGTTGTTTGATAGAAAGCATATGCCAAACCCGCATGTAAGCACTATTTCCTCACAAATCGCTTGTGGCAGACGAGTAACCTCTGTTCATTATCATCCGTCAGTTCCAAAATCCGAGCGTTGCAGTGCATTTGGGCAGCAGTAGATCTGGTTTCTTCAAATATTTTTATATAGTTGCCCCTTATCATTTGTGGTTGTCCATTAGTTTTGATTGCTGCCACTGTCTTTTCTGACCAAAGCAATGTCCTTTAATGAAGTGATTGTCCTATCACTTGGGTCTAGCTTTAGCCTTTGCTGATGTAGATAAAACATCAGTAGGAAATTTTACTGCTGAGTTTGTTGTTGGAGGTATCGTGGGATGAGGATATTCAAAGAGTGAGGGCTTATCTCTCGATAAAAGATTCAAATTTGGGGACCTTCAAGTCGTAGTTGAGCTCAATGAAAGCAGTAGGAGCAAAACAGAGACTCAAGAAATATATAATGGGATACCAATACCAGAATTGGCTAAATAATTCCATACCAACAAGAGCAGTGGTTCTATCATGCTTTGTCCTAGAAAGCAACTTAATGGTCACATTCTCACCACCTGCATCTAACATGCCTGATGCCAAAATTAAACCCATCTTGCTCATGTGGATTGTATGACTCAGACAGCAGAGATACTATTCGTGGGGTCTGTTCAGGTTCAGAGTATAAAACAAATCCAAGTGCCATTACTGCAACTCTTCTCACACTTGCATATGTCATTTGGGCATCCTCAGATATTTCCATCACAACAGAAGTGGGGGGATAAGTAGTGCTCCCGTTTTCAGAACAACTGGCCCATTAGATTCAACCTGTGCTGCTGCTGATGACTGTCCAGGAATTGGGTTATTAGAGGACTGAGATTTAGACTCAGGTGGACACTCTCGAACATTAAGAAGGAAAGGCTGATACTCATTCTCAAATAAATCAATAATTAATTGAAAAGTCATCAAAGCATCATCCTAATTCTCGGATTGCAACAACTTCTCCAAAATTGTCATTTAGGTTGACCTCTATCTACTTGACGACATTTCATAGGGTTTGTAATGTTTTGGAAAAAATAACAACATTTCTTAAATTGAAGTAAGACATCATTATGTATTTTAAAGCTTTGTCCTTAAAAGGATTGTCACAGTATTGTTCTTGAGGATTTCAAAATAATACTATTTGTTGTACAGTCTTCATATACTGTATTTTGCTCTCTTTTATATGTTTTTCACATTATTCCCTGCTTTAAGTACTGGCACCACTGATTCTGGAAAATCTTTGTTTTCAAGATTCTCATTTCCCTGATCTTCTCAGTTCAGTTTGTAGAGCCACTCTTTGCAATGACTTCCTTAATGACCAATTCATCAATCTTACATGCTAATTCCACGTGTCTTGGAAGAAGCTTTTTGCATAAGTTCCAATGGCCACTTCTCCAATGCTTCAGGAAGCACTGTATGATTTGTGTATGCCAATGTTCGTTGAGTAATATTCCAGGCTTCCTCCCAAGGAAAACCTTCTACATCAATCAGAATCTGGACCAACTCCAATACAGGTAATATTGGATGTGTATCATTCATCTGAATTGCAATCTTTGCTGGAAACTATCTCCAGTTCACATTATGTTCGGAATGTCTTTTGAAAGAGGCAAATATTTCCTTAGGAGCTGAGCACTCAAACGAAGATCTTTCCTTCTGTAGAATCATCTCCTGGATAAACATAACAAATATTTGTTGCATTGAGCATGGCCTGTGTTGCATTGATTTGTTCACATGCATTGAAAGCTTGTAGATCAAAATCTTCTGCCTGAACTTGAGTTGACCACAGGTGCAGATTGAGTGTTGTTTTAGTCTTATATCTGGGGATTGGGACATCATATGCAACAGCCTTAATATCCTCCCTAACAACCCAACGCCTAGATCCATTATGGCCATTCTCCACTTTGACATAAAATTTAACAAGGTATGAGACATCATGCTTGGCAATTTCCCAAGGATTTACCATCTCCAACCAGCATTCAGCTGCTTCCTCCTGACCATCCCTTGTTATATTCTGATGGAATAGCCCATAGTGGTAACGAAGTCTGTAACCCCATGTAGGATAATCAAGGGTAGCCAAAGGAATTGAGAAAGCATGAAACCAATCTCCCTGACCCTCCATTTCCAAGAGCTGCATCTGGCTCCTACTCAGCTATAGCTTCCAAGTCAGATCGCAGCTTACTCAAAGCCTCTGCATAAGCATTAATCAACTCTAAATTACCAATGGCATTCAACAATGCCCTGCCCTGTAAGAACTCCGATAAATAATAAGTCTGCTTAGGATTAAACCCCTCATAGTGCTTCAATGTTTCATTCCATCCTTGAATCAGGAGTTGCAACTTAAGCTTGTGGTAACTCAAATTTAAAAGGGGAGAAATGTGGTGTAAACTCTGCATGGTTTTTTAATGCTTGATTCAAAAGATGAAGAGTCAAATTGCATACCTAAATTCTTGCATCTGGGTGTCTTGAATCAGTAGAAACTCCACTTTATTTTTTAGATATAATGCTTGCAACAACTCAGTCGCCATGCAAATCTGCTAAACTGGTGTGTAGAACCTCGACCTATCTTCATGAAACTCAAACTCTTTACCAAAGACCTTCCTTCGAAAAACTTACTTTGAGACATAAGTTCACTTAGAAAAATAAACTGAAATTATTACAAAGCAAAGCTATTTTTAGAAGTACACCTATAATTCAATAGAACGTATCAAAACACAATTATAAATAGAAATATAAGTAAATTCTTTCATCTGTACAGGAACTCAAATTAAATAACATTTTTCAGTATTTGGATTTCTTAGCATCCTCTTATGATAACTCTCCTTTCAAAAAAATACTTAGTGTTCTAGAGATAATTCTTTTGATAGGAGGTTTTTTTCCTTTCTTTGGTTTATACTTATTCAATCACTTTGAATCTGCAGAAAAATTTGAACACTATGGATGGAGGCCTTGAGCCTATATTCAATTCCAAACCTTCTACTTCGGTTAAGAATGCACATGAGGATTTTTCACATTTTCCAATGCCCAATCCATTCTCTGAACAAAATCCTCTGATGCACTCCCCTTTACCAGCACCCAAAGATTTTCCATTTTTACCAGCAACAGAATCTAAACCAATTTTTCAGAACACTAGGGACGGAGGCCTCGAGTCTATATCCAATTTCAATTATACCAATCCATTGTCTAAACGAATTCCTCTAATGCAATTTGTTCTTGCTGAACCAATTTTCCAGAACCCCACATCACTTCCAATTTCAACAAATTCTAGTGAACAAATTCCTCTCATTCAGTCTTCTTTGCCATTGTTACCACTAGTTTTCCAAAACCACGCGTCACTTCATGATGATACAGTCTTTCAAGGATATTTTGAGACAGCAGAACCTGCCTACCAGGCTCCAGATAAAAGATACACAGAACAAATTGCATTTAAGGAAATGAAATCTAACGACTTTAAGAGGAAGGCATTTAGTTTCAAACGAAGAAATGTCATATTCAAGGCAAGAAGGGATTGCGGATCTGAAAAACGTCGTCAATATTCGTGGTCTAAATATTATAACTCTATCCAGGCTCCTCTGCATCCAGCAAACACCAAAGATGAAACCAAGGTATTTTATCTATAAATTTAAGGACACTGAGATATGTATTTCTTTTATAAATACTTTGCCATATATTTGAATCTCACATGTTGGTTTCTTTGATATACCTAGACACACTTCTCACATGAAGGATTGAGGCTCTTATTGCAAAAGCAGTTGCAAAACAGTGATGTTAGTGATCTTGGACGAGTAGTTCTTCCTAAAGTTAGTAAATCCCCTCTTACTACTTTTTAGTTCAATGTAAGAATAAAATTTAGATGATAATCTTTTGTGTTGTTATAAATGGGTTTTAGGAGTCCATTAAAATCTATTTATTCTTTAATCAACAAGATTTAGATGATAACAATCTACTTAAATTTTATATATTTTAAAGATGTCAATAAAGAAAATAAAAGAGCTCTTAAAGTTTTTCAGATTATTATGAAGTAAATGGGGTCTTTAATATTTATTTTCATTCTTGTTACATGTTAGAAAGCTGCAGTGGAAAACCTTCCACGCCTCGATATGAAGGAAGGCATTGTCATAACAGCAGAGGACTTCGAAGATAGCCACAAATGGTTTCTCAAATACAAGTAAAACATTAAATTATATCATTGTTGAATATCATGATATTATTATGAATAAAAGATTTGAAATAGAAAAGGACTTAGTTATAAATTGTAGTTAACAAATTAAATATGATAAATAATTAGTTTTAATTTCATGGTTGGAAGGCTATTACATTTATATATAAACGTATAAGCCAAAAAAAAGTTAATGAAGAGCATGTGGAGGTGGAAGCCGTTTATCCTGTTTACTTCAGCGAACACCACCACTAATAGTTTCTATAAAATATTATATAAACGATCTTTTTAAGATAAGGAAAAGGAATAAATCTATGTGATCTAATGTTATTGTGATTAATGTGCAGGTACTGGCAAAACAATAAGAGCAAAATGTATATATTGGAAAATATAGGCGAGTTTGAAGAAATTTAAATGTTCAAACTGTCAAACAATCTAAATGTTCAATTTGGGGAGTGGAATTGGAGTTCTATGGATATTTTTTTACATATATTTTAGAGTTTTATGAATTTTTTTCTTCATATTGAATTGTTTTTATGCATATATTTTGGATTTTTATGGATTTGTTTTACATATATTTAGGGGATTTCATTCGGGTGCACAGCCTTAAAAGAGGAGATTCCATAATGCTATATAAGGATGGAGCTGATAGATATGTAAGGTTTCTTGATTCATACGTTGACATTCTCCTTTTGAATGTTTGAATATGAAATATCATTAGTTCAAATAATAAGGGTATGCTATCAACAGGTAATCAGAGGTACCAAAGCAATTGAACCAGAACACGATAATTCATCTACATATAAGACTGGGTCAAAGTTAGAATCTAGTGAAGATGGAGCTGATCAAATCTCACAAATGGATAGTGTTCTTATTTCCGATGGTATAGAAAAAACAAACATATCCGAAATGAACCACATCTTCTTACCAATAGAAGAGGTGAACACCATGACTGATGAAATGAACCACATCCTCTTACCAATAGAAGAGGTGAACATCATGACTGATGAAGTTAAACTTCCAGGGAAAATAACTTTTGAAGACAAGCAATTGGAGGAGCTCAAAAACTTTTTTGATCAGCTATAGATTTAACTTTCTTAGGTATATTTGTATATATCTATTGGTATTCATGATGTGAGCTATATGTATATTCATGAATGTAGTTATATATACTTTTCCGACAATGACTTAAGTGAAAGCATAAATTGAAATCAATATAAATTTATTATGTATATTATTATTTTTATCTAAGACAGATTGTGGGGCTATCTTTATTATTTTCAAAAAATTGAAGATTTTCAAAGTCATTAAAGATTAATGAAATTTAAGATTAAATTATTAATCATTATAGAAAAATTACACTTAGAGTGAATCTTTAATTATTTTTACTTTCTCAATTTTGTGTTAGTTTGGTTATAATTGTGAGAGGCCACACTCATTTTAATTTCTCCATAATTACGATGTTAACATTTTAAATTGAATATGTAAGGCACTTGTTTAACATTAAGGTTTCACTTCATAATGTATATATGTACTGGTAAGGAGCATACTTAAGAAACACACACATATATATAGGTTTTGAATATATTTTGTATTACTTCAAATCTCTATACAAGCCACATTTACATTTTTCATAGAAATTCAGTAACATAACAAAGTAGGTAAATCTGTTTAGTAAGAATGCTTATAGGAAGACACTAAACTATTTGATAGAATGTTCCAAGTAGATAAGGTACAATTTTGATAGAGTGACTCAAAAACACCTCACATGAACATGGGAGATACAAGGAAGTGGTCGATTTGATAGAGAAACTTTAGTTAAATAACATCTCAAATAATGTGTAGAATGTCTTAAGGTAAGCATAGATGAGGCACATGGGCTATTCAATAGAATGGCTCAAATATAATTGACTCATAAGACAGGATCTAGCACACAATTTTATAATACCAGTAAGCTTTGAGAAGGTAAAAACAGCTTGTTTTATTGATAAAAAACGCTTACAAATAACATACAAGTCTGAAAATAGTTACAATGCTTACTCTTTTGCTAGAAATAACTTCATAGGTTACAATACATGGCTCAAAGAATGAGCAAAAATTTGATTTTCTTAGTTACAATGCACAGAAAGGTCAGAAAGGAACTTCTCCAAGTTTACAATACTTTTCCCAGAAGTGTAAGAACTGATTAACCATGAAACAAAGATTTCTAAGTCCTAGTTTCAGGTTGCAATTGATAGATGACATGTGTCACAGCTGTTCTCCTTTTTCGAAAGAGTCAAACTTTCCTTTTGATCGCCTAGCTGAGTGACTACCTGTTTTGCTCCTTCAAATACTCCAAGGTGGCGTAGAAGATAGGTAAAACTGCTTGTTTTGACTCGAACATGCTCCTTAGAAGGCTCCTAAATACTCTCAACCTACTGTCCAGGTTAGCAAACTGCTCCCTATATCCTTTAAATTGCTGCCAGCTAACCATTAACTCCTCAAACTGCTCATAACACTCTCCTAGATGCTTGCAACCAACTCCCAATCAGCCAATAAATGTTCTAACTGCTGCCACCTCCACCCCTTTTCTTCACAAGCATGTGTAGGAAGGTTTGAAAAGGTTAAAAGTTTTAAAGAGGCGTAAAAGGTCTCCTAGGAGTAAGAATTACGCATGTCCTATGTCTTAAACCTTCTTTATACTCTTGGCATCGTCATCAAGTTTCATGGCACAGTCCTCTTACTGTCATGTTTTGCCTTCAATGACCTTGAGACTATCATCATTGAATATGATTGTTTATGCATAGAATTGCCTTGCTATCAGAAGCATTATCATACCACAAACACTAATCATTTCATTCCTACAGTGAACATGTATGTCAAATCAATCATCATTTTTGCACTATATCCTATTATTGTAGCTGGTATCTTACCCTTTTCTGGTCTGATGCTTCATCTCCTGACTATGTTACTGATGTGAAGGTTCCTGAAACAGACCCAAATCTTTCAAATTGCCCTTCTTTTGTAGCACAACATTCAGGGATCCATATCCCACCCCTGCCATTTGTTCACTATCTGTACTGCTTAGCCTCTCTAAGAATACTACACTCTCAATATCAGACAATGAACTCTGGAAAAGTAGCTGCATTACCCCTCATTAATTTGACAATCAGGGGAAAAACAAGATAAGCATGAGGATTAAGGTAATATCCCCAATTTCAGGCTTACTTCCTTCATATTTAGGAAAGCTCATGTTAAAAAGCTGCATATTAATTACAAACTTTCTTCTTTCTCTAACGCAGATGGTGAACTAATCATGAAGACTGACAGGACTCATCTGACACCGAGACAAGTCATTTCAATTGTCACGGTTTTCATCATGATCATATGTGTGGTGAGATGTTAGATAATCCTCTCTTTGAGGAAGACAACATATTGAATTAGGTTGTATTGGGAAAGAATCACCACTAGCTGCAATTTAATTTTAATCCCTTTGTTTCATTTGGATGACCTAGATCAGAAATACCTTTAGGTGTATCATGGGTTACATTTTCTCCCTATGCTTAACATTCTCCTCTGCATTCTTGGAGCCTTTTATGATTATCCTTTGTCATTCTACAGGGCTGTCATCAAGATTATACCCTTTTATTGCAGACTGTGCTCTTGAGATTGTATGTGATTTATTGCCTTGTAGGTTATTTATGTACAGTAGATCGTCTCTGCCCATGTAAAGCATACCCTTCAATTATTGCATTCCATAAGGCTATATTTGTTTGCTCTGTCCTAAATGGAGACGAATTAACCCTTCAGCTATCAATGCCAATGATACTGAATAAAAGACTAATGTCATCAATGGAGTTGCTCTCTTTGATCTTAAAACACTAGCACTGTCCTTTCTTATTAATGCAGACCTCTTTGTCTTTGCATAAACCTTTTTAAGTGTTTATTCTTGGTCACTAATACTCCTCCTAGCACCACCTCTCAGGGAGCTGTCATACATCCTACCGCCATATGAAACTAACATGAATGATGATTTTTGTGTGGATTGTAATGTTGTTGTTGGACTGCTACATCTTACTTCTATGACTATCCTTCTGACTGTCCTCCTTGGTATCTTTGATGGTGATTCATGTTTTGTTGACTCAACTTTTGATCAAGAATGACTTACTTGAATCCTATGTCACTGTCATACACAGCTCTGCCTTTATTTGAAATTGGCACTTCTTTGGCTGTCTTGAAACTATTCATAATATTATGTTAATGCTCTTTTGATTCCCCTTTGCCCACTTTTAATATTGAAGACTTTCTCATTATACACTTCTTTTATTGTCAGCCTCATTATAGACATGGAATGGCTGTGCCTCACATGACAGTCATACTGTCATTGCAAACGTTTACTGTCCTTATTACTGTCATTTATGCAATGACTGTCCTATAGCCTGCATATGGTTGCTGCCCTCTGTGGATGTCACTAGAGCTGTCATTGTTGTGTGACAACCTTGTTATGGATGGACTATCCTTCATGTCCATGATACTTCTGATACTTCTCTATATTGTCTTCTAAATCATTGCCTTTTCTTGTCTATGAATAGCATTATGTAGCAGACTTGTAGCCTTCATAATTCACTAATATCACCACAATATTATACCAAGCTGTCCACTGTCTTACTGTCACTGTCATTAACCTTTTGTCTCACCCACTCATGAATCTTGCTTTGTGAAGATTGATTGTCCTTTCATCACTGTGTGAGAACTTTTGGGCTTATTGTCACTGATTTGAAGACTTTATATAGACTGTCCTTTTCATGTAACTTATCATAGGAATTGCTCTCGTCACCAGGTTTTTTGAATAATTTTATCTTTAACCTTGGGAGATTATGCACACTTACTGTCCTGATAGAATTGGCCAAGGGTTTAACACACAACCTCCTTCCACGTGTGCTTTCTGAAAAATGAGACTGTCCACTATCACTCTTCTTTAAAGCTCTCTTGGCTGTCATAGGGTTAGTGACTAACTCTGTCCTATGTTTGACCTTCATTAGAAACTTGAGACTCTTATCTTTATTTATCATCAATGAACTTGCTGCTCTGTTGTCTTTTAACATGACTGTCAAATGACACTTAAATGTCTTGATCGCAGTCCTCTTCATTTGTGCATACCACTGAAAATCCTCGGTCACTCATCATTAACACCTCCATTTTATTTGTAGAAACCACAGGGGCAACAAGTTCATTGCTTTCTCAGCAAGGTTACTCACAAGGTTTAGCTTATTTTCACTGCCTCTTCTTGAAAGACTGCTATACTCAAGGCTCTTGAATACTCGTTCATCAACAAAACTCTGTTTTTATTCCTTTGATTTGGCTCATCCTCACAAATCTTTCTCATTACGTCTTTCTCTTTAAGGTCAAGTGATCATTCTCAATCTGCCTTTTGGTCATGATCTTGCTATCCCTTTAGCGATGCTCTTATTCTTGAACCTGGTTTTCTCTGTCTTGTTCGGTGTGCTTGCCTTTCTGTGTCTTTCCAGCGCATTTGGTATGTGCCATTTTGCCTGAATTACTTCACTATATTCATATCGAAAGCCCAATATCAACGTGATATGGTGACCTGATCACTATGTTTGTATTATAATGCTAATTGGTTCTACAGAAGCAACAACTGCTGCTCCACGGCAATGTTACATAGCTCACACTCCCCATAAAAGACCTCAGAAAGTCATATATAAATGTCTTGTAGTGGACACGATTTTCTTTTGGAAAATTCACTGTACAATGCATTTCATTTGCTTTACAACATTGTCCTCTCATTTCTCACTGTCCACTTTAACAAGGACATTGTACTACTCACCATAACCTTTCCTTAAAAGTGCATTTAAACTGCCCTCACTTACAATTTTTAAAAAGATTCATGAAAACCCTAGGATTGTCTTATGCATTTGACAACCCAAGCTTTTCTTATGACTACCTACATAAAACTCAAACACACTCTTGAACAGAGATAGAAAAACGTATGTGGGCATATGATGAAGGTCTGACATGGTTTTAAAGTTTTCTGAGACAGCCCTTGGTAGTGGTCATACCTCCTAATACTGTGAATGAAAACTATATATGTTCTCCTATGATATGACTTCTCACGTTTACCCTCTTTCTAAACTTGTTCAAGGGTGGGGATTTCGGTGATTATTATGTGCTCTATGAATCCTATGTGGCAGGTTAATAATATGATATGCATCTCTATATATCATTTATTAACAGATATCTGGATGACTCCACAAAAACCTCCTTTTAAAACGGGAACACAATACTTGGCCTGGTAAGAATGCATACGCAATTTGAGTGTCATAGCCCAGAATGTGGATAAGGCATGAACAGACTGCTGAAACCTCTCTCCCTACCATGCAACCAATTTTGCAACCTGTCTGGCGTCCATCTTCAACTGCAACGTGCCTAAAATCCCTCTTGAATCTCCGTATCGTGACCCAATATCTCCCGAAACTTCTGTAGAAGACTCCTTCAATGTGCAACCGATGAAATGAACCGTCTTTTCTGGCACTGAAAGAAGTAAATTTTTCTTATTTTCCTTTTACTTAAATTTTCATCACCAACCTTTCATCCAACCCTCATGACTAAGCAACAATTACATGGTGATAAATTACTATCAGCACTAAAATTTGTGAGTAAGAAATGCCTCTTAAATTGGCATTTTAATTAATATCCATGGTTCTTGCATGATACCAGAAAATTCAATTTAATATATTCTCTTCTATATGAAACTTACTTCCAACCTCCTAATTCCTTCAAGTTTAAGCTTGGTTCACATTATTATACATGAGCAATTAAAATAATAAATTAAATAATTCATCCTTGAAGTCAAACATTCTATTAGATATTGTTGACCCACCTCCTCTCCTCAACTCCTCGACATATTTTGAAATCCTACATGTCCCTTTCAAACATTCCTCTCAAAGCACCTTCTCCTTGGGTCTTAACCAAATTCTTAAGAATTCAAACTTATCTACCACCTACCATGTGTGTCATATTTCCATTCAATGTAGCTTGCAACTAAATATCCTTAGGATCTCACATGATCATTCCTTAATTATTTATCAATGCCCAATATATCTATATCTCCCTTAATTTAATCACATGGCCATTCCTTTACATGTAGGAAGGCTTCTCATAAATACCAATGGGAATAAAAAACCCTCAATGATTGCTTCCATCTATTCTAATGTTCAAATTTTTTCCTTGCATGATTAATGCACATATTTTATAGTCCCATAATTAGCCTTGTTGTTTTCCATTAGATATTGGAATTAATTATTGATCCTTCCCATGTTGCATAGCTTATCTATTTTTCTGCCTAAACCTTCAATGATTCTTTGTTGACATCATCCAATAGGTATAAGAAATAAATTTCAACCTTCCACCATATGTATCCACCAAGAACCACCCATTAATTTGTCACTCCTTTAACAAATTCCTCTTTCTGTTATGATATTTTATTCTATCGATTGATCATTCCCCTTTTGGTTTCATTTAGGTCACTACATTTAGCTACCACTATGAATCCTCGTTTGTTATTCTTCTATTGTTTTATCACCTTCATATACCTATTCAAGCTCTTCCTCAACCCC
The DNA here is from genome assembly GCA_007258455.2 of Sequoia sempervirens. Classification (NCBI taxonomy): domain Eukaryota; kingdom Viridiplantae; phylum Streptophyta; class Pinopsida; order Cupressales; family Cupressaceae; genus Sequoia; species Sequoia sempervirens. Next base: position 53,199,271 of record VDFB02358134.1, read on the forward strand.
TTCCATACAATTTCATGAACAAGGAACCTTTAAACTTTATTTATAGTGCCTACAAACTCCCCTCTCATCCACATCAACAATACCTATACTTCCATCCTTTTCTCTTCATATCCACAACCTCCTATCATTTGGCCACCAATAATATATTAGAATCCTCATACTCTCCATCATATGGTACTAACCTTCCTAATCCATCGTGCATCTTCTCACTCACTATATAAGCATTATCATCAAGTTCCCTTGCTACATGTGCAACTACAACATCACCTTTTCCTCTTCATGACCACTTGGCCACCTTGCAATATCTTCCTCGCATTGCATTCTATCCTTGCAACCTCCATATTTATACAAGTGCACCTACACCCAAGTTTTTCGCTTCCTTTACTATAATGCCTATTTCTCCATGGGAAAACCTCTAGTTGTTGTAACATTTACTTCAATACAAATTCCTATTGTAATGATTCCTTTGTGGAAATTCCTGTGGTTGCAAGTAGATAGGTACTTTGGTACAAGTTCCTCTATGTTATGGTGACCCCCTCACTAGTGGCTACAAGTGCATGATCTCCAAATAGTCAATTACATACCTCCAACCCATGTCAATTACTAGTAAATTAAGGATGTTATTGCATCATTATGCCCCCAATTTTATGCAATATTTTTTAAGAAAGAAAACAACAATAGTATAGAATTACTCAAAATGATAATTGGAAATTCTATAATTCACTTTTTCTTTATGCCAAGAAAGAATATTCTTGGTGGTTCTTGAAGAAATATCTTGTTAAAATATTTTGTAGGGTCTTAATACCTTTATTAAATAATTTGAAAATATAAACCCAAGGAACTTTAGCTAGATGTTTATCCTAGCAAGTGATCATAGGTGACTACCAAAGAGATTAATGTGGTCTGGCCCAATCCAAGGTTGTTGTTGGTCTCTACAAGCTGAAGAATACACCCACAAAGAAAGAAGGAAAGTTTTCCACCAAAGCAAAGCCTAAACCAAATAAAGTAAAAAAGGACATCACCTTTCATGTAGAGGAGCCACCCATGAATAGTGATGAAGACAACTCTACTGATAAAGACTCTCAAGGGGTATGATGGTGGTTGCTAGTGCTGAAATGGGGGTGGAACAGACAAGTATTCAGAGATCCAATAGGTTGGCGAAACACAAAAAGGAGGTCTTGATAGATGAAATATCCAAAAGCTCAGACTAGGAAAAAGTCCAAGAGGTGAGCAAACAAGACACGATTGAGGAGATTGAAGAGTGCATGGAAGAACCTAGTCTCTTCCTTGAGATGAATTGTATAATTCAGGAGGAATCCACATTGGATTCCTTTAATCATAAAGCTCGGGTGGAAGAGACCAACAGGTCTAATGCTAAAAAGGACAAAGACCCAAACAACCTGGTTGCTTGTGTTGCCAAGCTGAAAAGGATTTTTACGAGGTTGACCCAATTCATTATCAAAGTCATCCACCATTCTACTATCACTCTATTGAAAGTGTCAAAGGACAAGGTGAACAAGATGATTGATGAGGTCGGACCCAACAATAGTTGGGTTGAGGATGATGTGCTAAAACTCCTCATTGAGGAGTGGGAGGGTATTGTAAGGTGATAAGAGGGTTTTGGTCTATTATGGTGGGTTTTATTTTTGTTGTTGCTCTATTGTCACTATGTCTAGTCTAAAAGTTGTATCTAGTTTTTGTTTATTGATCTGAACTCTAGCCCTTGGTTTCCTCATGTTAAGGGTATTGCACCCTGCAAATGCAACTTATATTATCAAAATCATCCCTCTCTCCACTCTCAATGAACTATTTGTGCGCCCAAACTATCATGTCCTCTTAACTCCCATGCATTTCTTTTAGAAGCTTCTTCACTACACACCTTCACTTTGAATCCTTTCTAAATTTGTAAGTGTTTAAATTCACCAATAGTGGTATCCTTTCTACTACTTCATAATTTTTAATCACATGCCCAAATATCCCTTGTATCCAATATGATCATTCTCTAGCATATATTTTTCCCTCCATTAGTGTTGTCAAGGTCTCTGAAATTCCATGGATCACGAAAGAAGATAAATCCATATAAGTATTCTAGAAGGGATCTCTTCTAGCGGATCAAACCCCACATTCTAGGATTCATGAATAAACCTACTTGATTGCAAAAGCAAGATCCTCCTTCAAAAGGTCATATTTTGATAAGTCGTTATTTTAAAGTATAAAAAATACATGTTTTTGGAAAGGATAATTTTTATATCCCCTTGGGTTGTCAAGTTTGATAAGATAAAGTTTTAAGAAAAGGTAGTGAGACATTCATTCCCATAAATATGTATATCAAAGCATATTTAAAAATGTAGAACACATCATTTGCAATCAAGTCATGATCAATAACCAGAATGGATTACTCTTTTGCAAGTAGTCATTAGATGCAACTATGTAAGAGATGAAGAGAATATTAATCTCAATGTGTGTTTTATTTACGGTAGATAAGTGACTATGTTTGAACACATGAAAAAATGTAATAGTACACCAGTATTCATAACTTGATACATTATTGTTATGGAATAGTTTTGTTACTTAAAAAATATTTGATTGTTTTTATATTATTATAAAAAAAAAAAAAAAAAATTACATATAAAGTATAATGAAATGATTATTCAAATAAGAAATTAAAGTAAATAATATAATAAAATAAAATAATTTTAATGTAATAAATAGAAAACTATTAAGTAAATAAAAAGATAAAAATAAAATAAATTAATTTTTAAATAAAATAAAATAACTCTTAACTAACTAAAATATTTTTTAAGATTGATGATGTATTTAAGGTTTGACTGGAAGTTGAAAAAAACTTACAATTAAGTAGAAGAATTAAATGATAAGTATAGCTAAACATTTTATTTTATTATAATAAAAATGGAATGTAGCTAGCAAAGAATTCAATACTAAAGAATTAGTGGATAAGTTTGATGATTTTATTCAAATTGTCTATGATTTAGTGGTTTCTATGTGTCTTTGAACTTCTTTTCCTTTATTATTTGAAATGTCTATTGATTTAATTATGATAATAATATAATTACTATAATAACATCATTATTTCAATACAATTATGTATGATGAGAGACATTCTATAATAGTACTAAACTATATGGTAACTCTTAAAAAAATAAAATAATATTTATTATTTGAAATGTCTATTAATATAATAATAATATCATTATTTTAATACAATTATTTATGACAAAGACATTCTATAAAAGAACAAAATTATTAAATTATATAGTTTCTCTTTGGGATCATGTTTTGTTGACATCTTTTTAAATAAATACTCATTTAAAAAATATGATTTATTCATATATAATAGTTTTACAAGGATTTTTTATAGAATTAAACTATGTGATTTTTTATATTAATAAATATTGTATATTTTATTTAATTATTAAAATGTAATTTATATTTTACAACATAGTGAAAAGTATATTGTATTTTTACTTTACTATTAATGTTGTTTATAATTGCAATGCTACTAAAATATCTATTTAAAAAATTATATTTTGAAAATGTAGTGCAAAATATATTGTATTTCTACTTTACTATTAAACTAGCAATTGCACCTTGATGTGCAATGGGTACGTAGAAGAACTGGGGAAAGTCAATTAAGAAATAAACTGATTATTTTGGCATACATTGGTGTAGTGTAGGAAATAATTGGTAGGTCATTTAGAAAATGTTTTTGTTTATATATTATGTTATTATTATTAGTATTATTATTATTTTTATGATTATCCATATTTTTTACTTTTTTTGCTAGGTAAAAACACTACTAGGGGTAGCACCCTATATTGATTTTCAAAAGATGATTGCATGAGTTTTTGCTCTCCAAAAACAACCCTGAAGGCCTTTTATGTCAAAGTGACCTTCCTTAACATCTATCCCACCCAAAATTTCATGCATTTACAAAATTCATTACAAAAATGGCCTAGATTTTAGTACAAACCTTACCAAGACTTGAGACTAACTCCAACTACCTTATTACTGATACTATTACTTTTCGACGACATTTAAAGAAATATTGATACCGTACCCAACCAACCATTATCATTTCTCGTTGTCATCTGACTCTGTGGTTCAGGTACGCCTTGCAATATATTATCATCGGGCAGTCTGCTCCACATTTCTGGTGCGTTGGAATTTTGGATTTTTCATTTAGGTACTTGGGGTCATTCACATGCCATTATTCTCCATCTCCAAGGTCCCATTCATCATCATCACCAACTACAATTTCCTCTGCTAGGCCTTCATCCTCCACGTATCTCATTGCCCAACCACAAGGGAGATTGGTTGTCATCTTTGCTACTTTGAGGAGGAAGGAAATGCTTTGGTCCCTTTAATCCCACAAATTTTCAAATCCTTCAGGATTGATGGAATAGACTAGAGGAAACTTCATTACCTCTCTCCCTCTCATTCGTATCATGTAGTAGTTTTGTGGCATGGGGATTTTTCTATTCTCATCCACATTATCTAACGTTGCATCAATGTCACTCAGCCATGCATGTATGAAGACCATTTGGGTCAATTTTTTTCCCAACTCCTTTGAGACTCCCATGTGCAAAAGGACAACTAAGAACATTTCCAGAATCTTCGTGTTTGCTCTATCTCTGTGATATGCCTTCAGAAATTCTAGCCCAATCACCTTCTTGGTTGCCTAAAGAATAAGTGGATGGGTTGAATTCATCAGCCCCTACAACTACTTATGTAAAACCCTATCCTGTAACCTAGAGGACGATGCAACACTATGGAAGCACAACTATTTTTTTCCTTAAAAAGAGTAACAATGACAAGTAAATTAATCTACTCTAAACACAAATATCCTCTAGGCCACGTAACGCCTCTACATGCGAATTTCACAACTTATAAAATTAATCTAACCATAGCATATGAAATTAACTCCTAAGAAACAACATCCATTCAAACATTAACCCATTGCATAATAAATCTAACACATAAATGTAATAAACATATTTCTACAAATACAACACCATATAAACAATATATACCATTTAATCCAACAATGAATAGATCATACATAATATTACAATTACATCACAAGGATTTTCCTCGATTACAAATGAGGAATACAATACATAGTGTTCCACTATTACAATGAATATAAGAGAAGTACAAGTCCATAGAAACACATGAGCTCCTCAAACTAGAAGATCCCACCATCACAAACATGAAGAGAAAACTAAACAGTGTAAGGTGCACACCACCTAGCCATGCGGTACTCATAGGCCAAACCCCCATGCTAGGAGATAGTAATAGGTAACTAAGACAAGCCTACTACCTCTAGACATAGGCAATGTACAAAACAACAATGTACCAGTAAACACAAAACATAAGGTTACATTTCTTCCAGAATCACTGAATCAATACATCCACTATACAATACAAACTGACTATTATCATAGGAAGAGTGTCATCACAAAGGTTGCATTGGTTATCCAAAGGAGATCTTCCTAGGTCCTGGCTCCCATCTTAAGTTATCATGGTAACCTCTCACAAACTCTAGCCCACATGCACACCAGTGCAGAATCAATTATCTTATGAGAAAACAAGATAACGATCTTATCATTCCAAGCCTTTCCAACTCATCTCAAGTCTCACACAAGCCCTTGAGACAATGAGCAAGGCTAAATTATCTAATTAAATGTATTAAGCTACTCTCTCCCTTAATATAGGTTATTTAATTTCCACTTGATTAAACTGACTTTCACACAAGTTGTCCTGGGAACCCTTTGTGTCATGGCCCCTGTTGAAATCCACACCCCTATTGACACACACAAAAACATATTCCACAATCCAAGGGTAGACAAGGTGCACAAAATATGATAACAAATATCAACCATTCAGCAAAGAACAACACATCGCATTCGTAGTAATCGGGTGCTCAAATTAAATCACACAATTTGTTCATAGTAATTGGGTGTTCAAATTAATTCACACACCCCTACATATTTCAAATACTGAATCCTAATTATGTGCACTACCCAAGGAAATCTCAAAGGGTGAACAAAAGATACCACAACCCTTTCACAATTTTACAATCTCTGGAAGACTTGCATTTTCTCGACAACAAATATCTACCTATAATTCAAAATTACAAAAGAATACACAATTACAATAAGCCACTCAAGTAATTAAATAAACAACCATTAGGATTTCCTAAATCCAATAAATCAACAATGAATTAAACCAATTGTTTAACTTTTGTTTTGATAATTACTTATAATATTCAACTCAAATTGCCCACAAACGTGAACAAAAAAGAACACAACTTAAAATAATTCAGGCACTTAAATAATCTAATATTCAGATTTCCTAAATCCAAATTGAATCAATATCTTATCACATGCAATTGTTTAAAGTAAATATAATTCCATTTGCAATAATAAGGAAATAAAATAAAATTATTATTTGACTTCAATTCCATAGTTTCATATAATAATAAAATCAATTTCTCTATTGCAATCATTGCACTATAAAATCATCTATTTGTACATTAAACATTTTAATAACACAATATCTATTTAAATATAAATCAACTTTCTCTCTTAAGTCATTTTATTTTAAGATATACTAGCCCATGTATTTGCATGTTTATATTAATATATATATTTTTTCATTTACAAACCATAAAGAAATTAAAACTAGTTGTTAATTCAAATTTCATAAACACATAAATAAAAATCTCAATCTTTCTAATAAAATTATTTTATTATAAAACATTTATTGGTACTTTGTATGCACTAACTAACAATATAATATTCATTTTAAAATAACCATTTATGTATTTGCATGTATTTATAATAACAAAATAACCAATTAAATAAATATATACATATATATAAAAGCAATTTATAAAATTTGAAATATAAAATTAATTACACATATATATATATATATAATTTTCAAACAATATTAAACATAAAACCACTGTGTTGTGACTTTAATAACTTTTATTTTCGGATCTGGGTTCTCTAAATGAAGGTGCGCCGCAAAGTCTTTTAAAACATATAAAAAATTCAACTATACCCAGTCCGTAAATTTTCAATTATGATTAATTTAGCAACTCTTTCTCTCTGTTTTTTTTTTTACAAAAGAAGTTATTCACAAATCTACAGAGGATTTCAATTTCTTCAAATTTATCAAGATTTCAACTTCAATCCTACAGAGGTTTTCTAATTCCTCTATTATTATTTTTTTGAATTTTCTATTGTTTAAAAATCATTTCCTACGAAGATCTAAATCTTTCATAGAAATTTATCATTTTCTACAGAGAAAAAGAATTACAAATTCCTACAGTTTCATTTCCATTTTCACAAAGGCTCTAAGATTTATCTATAATTTTCTTTTGTACAAATCTATTTCAAATAATCAATTTACACAGAGGATCTAAATTATTTTCTACAAAGGCATAACATTCATAACAATTTCTTTCAAAAACAAAAGCTTCTAAAACAAAAGAATTTCTCCTCTAATATTTTCCAATTTGCAATACAATAAAATTAAATAGCTCTTTCAAATTAAAATTCACAAAGCAATAAAGAACCTGTTCCAAAGATTGGGCAATTCAAAGATTGATGTGGAGCTTCCCTTTAATCTTCAATTTGCCAAAGCTTCTAAAAGAATTGCTCTAAGATTCACAATTTCCTCAAACATCAAAAAAATTCTACCATTTTCCAAAAACCTCTCTTTCTTTCCCGTAAAAATAACTCTCTCTTTTTTCCCACAATTCCAATCAATTTCTTGGAAATCAATTTTAAAACAATTAGAAAACAAAACCTTCTAACTTCCAGTTAACACAATAAATATTTTTTCTTTAAAAATCAGGGTATTTATAAGATCTTTTCTCAATAACATGCATTTGAATTTAAAAATAATTTATTTAATTAAAATCACATTTAAATCACTTATTTATTTAAATCCACATTTAATCTAATAATTAAAAATTACTTTATAACAACTTAAATTAATTTTATTTATTTATTTATTATAAATTCTCCACATCAATCCTACAAATTAATTAAATACTTAATCATAACATATACGTTAATCCTCATAATTAAACTTTGCACAATAAATAAAATAATAAGACAATCATGGATAAAGAATATGACCAATACATGGGCTGATGACACACTGTACTAGGGTAAAGGTTTGACTAGGTTAACCCATTACTATCTCCCAATCAACATTATTATTGGTTAGTGGACATGCTCAGACTTGTGAAACCAAGTGAAGTCATTGTCATGTACCTGCAAACCTACAAACAAAAAAATTGTCATACATGTATCCAGATAATAACTCATACACACCGTGAAAAGAGAATCACAAAAATCATAGGGCACTCGCAAGCAAGAGAGGCAATAATATCCCTTTCACCAATATAGTCACATCAAGACTGACAAAATTAAAACATCAATAATTAATAAATGAGTATACATCAATATTAACTCAAATAACAACTATGCTAATCTGAAAGCATGTTATAAACAAATAATCAATCACAACATCAACTCATCAAAATATCACTATGTCCAAGTAACATCCAATAGTGTCATAAAGTTTATCAAACAGTAACATAAAGTCAAGATAAATCACCTCATAAAGTCTAGATGAAATCCAAGAAGTTATCCAGACAAGGCAAATGAAGGGGCATTACTGCTTATTAGTTATTTCCCCTCTGAAGGCCTATTGTTGCTTCATCCTATCCAACGCAAGCAGGATTTCCATTTTACCACTCACCCATAGCTCGCCTTTCTACAATTTTTTATCACTTCTTATTTTTTGCAAATGCAATGTGATAGATTGATCTTTTCTCTTCCTTTTATTGACGAGGGCCTTGTTTTATCATAATTCAACTTCCTCTCTTTGGGTCCTTTGGAGCATGCTTAGTTGCCGCCACCTTCTAAATGGTACATAGTCACATTAATACTTAATAATCCAACCTTCAACCCATTTTTCACAATCCTCAGAAATTGTTTTTTTTTGCAAATGTTTGATCTCTCAATAATAACCCCTATCTTGTCAAGAAGTATGCCTAGATATTTCTTTTATTACCATGTGATTTGTTTCACTAACAACACTAAAACTGCCACTTAAGCTTTCCCACTATTAACTGATGGATTTTCCTACTTGGCAATTTTGGATGCCTTTTTTCTAGCTAATCCACCTTAACATGTCCTTCCTTATTGATGTGACTAATTTTGAAGTCTTCAAACCTGTATGTCAACTACTTAACCCGCTATAATAAATGATTTAATTTCCAATTAGGGGTGGAGCCTTTTTAATTGCATTGATTTTTATCATCAAGTCACCTTCCAAGTGAATTTGTTTTGATCCCAATTCTAGACCCAATTGAAGGCCAATTGTTGTTGCTCTGAATTCAACTTCATTATTTGTACATATTCCCAACGATATGGATTTTTATGCTAAGGTTCTACCCTACAAGTCCCTTGCAATGCATCCAACCCCCCTAGACCAGGATTGCCACATGTTGCTCCATCAAAGTTCACCTTTACCCACCCTAGCTCTGGTTCTTTCTAGGCTACTTTTGCTCTCTTTGCCTTGGTGGCTTGTAATTCTATGTTTCCATTCAGAAGAGGTGGCTTGAGGCTAGGGAATTTATTGATTAGGAAATCATCCTAATTTGTGTATATTTTCTGTTTGCTCTCCTTGCTCCAAGCATCCTCATTAACTAGATCAACTATGGCCCTTTCGATTTTATCCCATAGCCTATCCTTGTTTAGTTTTTTCCCCTGAAATATTCTCCTATTTCTTCCTTCCATAGTTCCCAAATCACTATGGATGGTGTTATCTTCCAGATTCCTCCAAAGATTGTTTTATTTCATTTTTGAGGCCACATCTTAAACCATGTTGAGAGATCTGCAAGCATAGGGCATTGTGGATTTAGCTTATCTCTCACTGCATTCCAAAACTCGTTTGCATACGAACAAGTCAAAATAAGGTGATTTGTTGTCTCCTCATGCTCTTTGCAAAGGGAACATCTTCCCAAGCCTTGAATTCCAAATGTGGTTAACCTATCCTCTATGAGAATTCTTCTTTGAATTTCCAACCATGCAAAAACACCATCCTTGGAGAGGCATTTCTTCCCCCAAATGAGTTTACATGGCCAATCTTGTCGAGCAATGGCTAGCTCTTTCACTTTGTAGCCTAGTTTCACCTTGTATGTGCCTATTGTAGAACCACACCATCTAACCTAATCCTTGTCATTGGATGGCACAAAAACCCTCTCTTTGAGGATCTTTACTAGTGCATCTTTTTGAGCTTGTGGGGCATTGAGAGTTTGTAAGTCATTCCAACACTAACTAGAGCCTTCTTGGTTAGTAATCTTATTCCCCCAGAGGCTTACTATCTCTTCTTTTATTTCATCTAAGCTTGGAGTGTTACCAATGGGAGGTTTCCCACACTAAGAGTCATTCCAAAATGAAGCACTATTCCCATCCCACACTTCCCATGTTACATGATTTGCTATTATGTCTCAACATTCCATAATGAAATTCCAAATTGCTGATCCTCTTGGGGGTTTCATTTTTGTGAGGATTCTTGTTGGTTCATCTAAGTCTAGGTACTTTCTTTTCATGGTTTTGACCCATCTTTGCTCCCCTTTTGTGTGAATTCCCCATACCATTTTAGCCCCCATGGCCTGATTCATGATGGATAATTGTCTTATCCCTACTCCACTTGCTTCCTTGGGAGTACAAATCTTGTCCTAGGCCATAAGGGGAAACTTATTTTGATCCCATATTCCACTCTAAAAGAAACTTCTGAATATTTGGGTGAGAGATTTTTTACTGCTTTTGGGAGTTTTAGACATTACATTGAGTATACTGGTATGGCTGATAATACATATTTGACCATCAAAAGCCTGCCAACTGATGATAGCCATTTACCCTTCCATGTGCCCAATTTATTCTTACAACTATTGATTAGATTCTCCCAGTAGTAGTTTTTGTTGATACCAACAAACAATGGGATTCCCAAGAAGTGCCTGAGCAATGTGGCAGCTTTCAAGTTCAAGATTCTGGCTATGTCTCTTTGCAAGCTTGGTTGTGTATTTAGGAAGAAAACTTCCAATTTACCCTAGTTAATGCTCTATCTTGATGCTCTACAATAGTCATCCAAAAAATTCTTGATCACTCTTGATTCCCTTCTACTGGCCTCTCCCATGAGGACTATGTCATCTAAAATCAGAGGTGAGTTGAAGGTTCCAATCCATTAGCTACATGCACCCCTTTCTATTTTCCTTCACTTCTGAGCCTTTTGATTCCTCTTCCAAGAAATTTTTCCATTATTATGAACAAAAATGGACATAGGGGATCCCCCTATCCCAATCCCCTTGTAGAAGGGAAGTAACCATTTGTAGTTTCATTCACCAATACTAAAAAATTTGCTATGGAGATGCAGCTCTTGACCCAATTTACCCAATTCTCCTTGAAACCAAATTTTCTTAGCACCTCCAAGAGAAAATTCCTATCTACCATATCATAGGCCTAGAGGATGTCTAGTTTTAGAATCATACAATCCTCTTTGTTTTTTCTAGTTGAGTTGATTGTTTCATGGGCTATGATAATGCCTTCTACTATTGACCGCCCTGGTGCAAAGTTGATTTGTTCCTCTGATATTACCTCCTTCAATACTTCTTTAAGTCTATTTGCAATTATTTTTATGACCACCTTGTACATCATGTTGCATAGAGCTATTGGCCTAAAGTCACTCATTGTTTGAGGATCTTTTTTCTTGGGAATTAAGGCCAAAAAAGTGTGGTTCACTTCCCCTAACATTGTCATTCTTTTTCTAGATTCCTCAATTTCCGCCTCAAGGTCATGTCTAACTATGTCCTAGAAAGCTTGGGAGAAGCCAGCTGGGAAGCCATCCGAGCCTGGCACCTTATCAGGGTTCATTTGGAATACTGCTTCTTTTACCTCTTCCAAGGAGATCTTTTGATAGAGGCACTTGTTTTGTTCTTCCATTGTTATAGAAGGGATTGCACTCAATAGATTATCTCTAGTAGCCCTGTTTTCCTGGCTTTCTTTGTTTAGGAGATCTTCAAAGAAAATTTTTGCTTGTTTATTGACTTCCTCTATCGATTGCACCAATTCTCCATTGGCCTTCTTGATCTCTACAATCCTTTTTTTGTTATGGTTGAAAATGGTTGTTTTGTGGAAGAATTTGTTGTTTTTATCACCCTCTTTTAGCCATGTTTCTCTTGACTTTTGGTGCCAATAACATTCCTCCCTCTTTAGGATTCCTTCCAATTCATTTTTCAAGATCTTCTCATTTTCAAAGTCATATGCATCCATTCCATTTTATATTATATGCTCATTCAGGGCCTTGATTTCTTGTTCTACTCTTTCTTTCTCCTAGAATATATTCTTGAAGTGAGTTTTGTTCCACTCCTTCAATTTGTTTTTTGTGTAGTTCAATTTTTTGTTTATCTTGTAGAGCTTTGTCTTGTCTCCAAACCTAACTTCATTCCACCATGTTCTAATTAGTTCTGGCAGTTGGTTGTCTCTTAGCCACATATATTCAAATTTGATGGGATTTCCCTTGGGATGATCATCTTGGCCGAAGGATGGTAGGACTGGAAAATGGTTTGAACTAGTGAATAGGAGAATTTGAGCTTCATGAGTTCCTTCCAAATCTCCCCAATCTCCCTAGAGAAGAAATATATCTAATCTTTTTGATATGTTGGTGAAGCCCTTTCTTTTGTTGGACCAAGTGAATGTTCCATTTTTTGTCTGCACATACTTTAATAGTTTTTTATCTATGAATTTGTAAAAGTCTCTTTGAGTGGTTTTTATTCTCCATAGCCTACCTTGTTTCTCATCATTGCTCAGGGTTGCATTAAAGTATCCTGCTACAATTCCTTTCTTCAACCTTCTATTTTATATCTCACCAAATATTTTGTCCTATAGTCTCTTTTTTTCCCTTGTTGCCACCAACCCATATATATTGACACTGGTGAATGAGACATTTCTTCTCATATCTTTGAATTTAACCACTTTCCAATTCTCAACTTCTGTTACTACTTCTCCTTCTATTGTGAGAGGGTTCCAAATGATCCCCAAACCTCCTAATGCCCTTGAGGCCTTCATGAATTGGATTTTCCATTGTCTCCAATTGCACAATATTTTTTGTCCTTCATCCTTGCTCCAATGTTTTGATTCTTGAATAAACACTATATTTGCATCTGATTGGCCAATTTGGCGCTTGACCATGCGTTGTTTGTTAGCGGCACTGACACCCCTGAAATTCCATGTTATGAGCCTCATTCTACCTTGGGAAGGATATTCTCTTTCCTGATCATCAATTTTTGTTGTCCAGAGGCATTGCTTGCAATCATTATCTTGGCCTTGTTTGACACCCTACCCCTACTAGATTTTTTCTTTATGTTAGGGGCTTTTAACTTTGATTTAGTTTGCTCTAGTTACTTGACTTCCAATAGTTATCCTTCCTCTGCCTCTTCCTAGAGCTCACCCTCACCATTTGAAAACTAATCATTTTCCTCTTCCTCTGATTGTGGCAAGTCCTCTTCCTCTAATTGTGGCAGGTCCTTTTCCTCTTCTGGGGGGAGGGCAACATTGTTTGCTTCAGCATTTTGCACATTCTCCCCTCTCTTAGCTTTGGGATGTTGGGGGTCCCTTTCACCCCTTGTTCCTACTTCTACTAATGCCCTAAGTTGAGTTTTTATGGCCCTCTATAGATCTTGAGCATCATATATGAGGGCATTGAGGACTTCCTCTACCTGCGAATCTCATTTTTCTAGATTTCCTATTGCTTGTGTGGGTGGAACAAGGGGTTCCCTGAGGGAGCCACCAAAACTTCCCAGTTCAATTTCCCTTCCTCTCTCCTCAGGGCTAGCTCTCATATCTATTTCCTAAGAGAGCTCATCTCATTTTTCATCCCTCTCATTGTTATTTTTGTTGGTGTTTGTTCCTCTATTTCATGAGCTTTCCAAGAGTGATTTTCTATAGAGGCATTTTTTGGTTTCTGACCCTTCCCATATCTCTATCTCTTGTTGCCAACTCCCAAAATTTGTCAAAATTTTTATGTTCTTGTAAATCCCTACCCCCTCATCTATTTCTACCAAAAGGCATGCTTTCACTCCTTTTCCATTTATAAAATCTTCATCCACCCCTAGACACACTCTTAGGGCATCACCCAATCTTGTCATGGCTTCTAGGTTCCAAAATTCTCTGGGCAGATCTACTAGCTTAATCTAGGTAGGGATCTAATTTATTTTATAATTCCATGGGTCGAAGCTAGCTCTCCAACTTAGACAATGAAAATAGTGGCCTTTCATAAACAAGGGATTCCCTTCTACTATTTCCAATTTCAATTCTTGGTCTATGCATTCTATGAGGAAAAAGGAGTTTGATAATTGAGTGATGCTTACCTGATTTGTAAAATTGTTGTTCCACCAAGCCTTTCTCTCTTCATTAGGGTAGTTTGGGCCAGTCCACTTTGTGAAAAGGGCTCTCCCCATTAATCTGGTTACTCTTTATTCAATCAAATCTAAGGGAATTCGGTACAACTTGCTTCCCCAAGGTTACAGGTTTGATTCTCCATTTGCTCTGGTTTGGAATTTTCTTCAGTTTATTTTCCTTCTAAGCAGGTTGAGATCTCTTTGATTCATTCTCCTTCCAAATTCATATTCCTCCCCTGGTTGTTGGTTCGAAGTATCTTCACCTTCTAGCCTAGAGTTGGTCTGGCCTTTAGCTCTCCATACTTTGCTGGTTTGTTTTTGAATGCCTTTTCCCTTGCTGCACCAACTAGAAATTGGCTAACTCCCATAACAGTCTTTTTCCCATAACCCTTGGCTCACATGTTCTTTGACCTTGATTATTCCAACAATGATCTGCTAGCCTCCGTAACTGATCCAAAGTCCATCTTCCCCTTATCTCAGGCTAGGAATTGTTCTAGTATCTATTTTGCTTCTCCCCTCCTTCATTCTGCTGATAGTGTGGATGCCATTTATCCACCCAAGCTCCATTCTCAAAACCCATTGCAAAATGTAGCCAAGCCTCTATTGCTTTGTTGCTTCATCCACGGTTCTCCTTGGTTCATCACCACCTTCCACCACCGAGTCACCCCAGTGAATTCCTTGGTCTTCTACATTTTTTCACACTTGATCACCATCTCGCGCCATGATTTTAGCCGTATTATATTTTATTATATAATAATATTATTATATTAATATCTTTGTATGTATTTAATATAATAATTTTTATTATTAATATATCAATTTAGATAATTATGTTACATTATTATTATATTTTGTTGTAACATACATAAAGTTGATAAGAAAGAAATTTGAATATGTTATTTTATGTTGAAAATGAAAATTTGGAAGTTAAGATTGAGAAGCAACTCTTAGATTTTGAAATCTAACCTTAATGGGTAGGACTTTTACAAATTTAAATTATAGTGTGAATAATTTTCACACATTATTTAAAATATTTTAGAAAAACTTAAAACTTTATTATAAAAAGAATGCATTATGGCTTGGTGAATGTCAAGTCATTATGGTTCATTCATGTTGAACAAAGCATGCAAATTTTGTCTTCAAAATTACACTTAAATGACTACTTTTTTGTCCCCCATTACGTGCACTTATCCTTTATCTTGAAACAATAAATGTTACTATATGAAAAAGTAAATGAACAATTAATCATACTTAGTTATGTGATTAAAGAATGAGTATTTTGTGTTAAGATTCTAAATCTATGATATCTTAGGATCAAGAATGGATAAGGAGAATATATAATTCACCTCAAAATTACAAAATTTTATTTGCATTATGAAAAGCAAGTATATAGATCTACAATAAACTAATCCACATTTAAATATCCCATATTTGTGGAAATGACCTTTAGAATAGCTAGTACAACTACTTTTTATTTCACTTAATTTGTTTTTTATTTTTCTATATTTTCTATTATATGGGACTACTGATATTTTGGAATATTTTGGAAGTGTTTTGATTACGTCAATGGGGAACAATTTCTTCTAAGGCATCCCATAAAAATGTGTGTAAATGATTGAAGATAACCATGCATTTATTTATATATATATATATATATATATTATCAATTAAAATGTTTTTTTTTTAAATGTGAATGATATGCAAATAATGCTCATAAGTTGTGGGGTTGAGATGATGAACTCTATAAATGAATGCATGTGATGCCTTTAAATACAAGGACATAACAATCACACAAATTTGCATTTAATTTCCCCTTGGTAGAAAATGAATAGGTGGGAACTAAGCAACTATCTAAACTATCCATATCCAACTTGTTTTATTATGGGGAGTTGAGCTTGAGTTTGAATATAAGATGATCAAGTTTGTAATTCCACAAGTGATCCAAGGTATATAAACGACCACATTAAGATGGTTAACAAGTACATAGGGATATGCATACATATATATGTCATTAATATATAGATAAGGCAAATATATCTAGTTGTGTGTATATATGTAAGATAAAAAGTATTTGTGTTGGAATGAGTGAAAGTTAATGAATAAATTATATAAAGAAGGGACCCATCTTTACACAAAATTATATCATATATAAAAATGATCCTCTTTAAATAAAGACAAAAGTAAATTAAAAATAATATAATTATACAAAAAATTCCTTTATATAATTAAAAGTTACTATAAAATATACTTTACTTACATTATTCTTATTAAAAATAATGAATATTTTAAAATGCAACTAATTTTTAAAATTTTAAATTAATAAATTATAAAATTCATTTTCAAAAATCTTGTATGATAACTTCCAAAACATTCTAAGGATATTTTGATTTTAAAAAATAATAAATATAAAATTATTATAAAGTTGAGCATAAATATAGTTAAATTCTTAAATAAATTAAATTTTGAAAATTAAAACCCCATTAAAGTAATTAAAATTGTTTTTTTCTTACCAAAAGGCTAGGGCCGAATAGTATATATTAATATGCATAGTAAAAGTACAAACATAATTAGAATTATAATATTGATTAAACTTGAACCAAAACAAAAATGAGTGAAAAATAACACTTATTAACCCTTTAACAACATATAACCACCAATTTGAAACTAATAAGAACTACACATGTTGCAAAAAAATTACCAAGCATCAGCTAATAATAGATGCCAGTATTATAGCCTACTTTCAGTAATTGAAATACCAAAAAGTGCCATTTATAAACAAGGAAAATTGATTCCTCATTTTTCTTCAATCACTCCTCCATATCAGCTACGCCAACCCCATAGCCTTGCATTCCATCCTCTGCATCTAGTATTGGACCATAAATGCCATGCTCTACATTATGTTCTGGCATGCGAACATTTTCCATATTGTTTTCATCCTTTCCTTCATTCAAATGTTCATTGTTAACATGTACCTCTTCACTTGGCCCAACTTGATGTTGTATGTTTAATATACAAAGAGGACAACCATGCCTAACATGGTGATTAAGTAAGTATGACAAAGCATAAAATTTGTCCATAAAATTATCCACCATTTTATTTCCCAATTTAGTAGAAAACAGACTTAAAACCCTTTTCACTGCCCAATGATCATCATTTTTTAGCCCATTTCTCATTGCTTCGAAAGATACTCTGAAACATTGTCTTGAATTTAAATATTTTTTGGGTAAAAGGCCACCTACTAGTCATTTGCCTCTATCTAGATTATATGCTTGCACACCCTGCAGAAGTTCATCTTCACTCAAAACATTCAAACGCACCACTATATCCACTATAACCTCCAAAAGGTCAAGAGACTACAAAATATCAAGAGTGTTTGATAGAAAAATGGAGAGCATTTGGGATGGGAAAAGAATTATTGGTGCCCTTGGTGTAAGCACATTTTTTCCTATGACAACCCTAATGCTCTCGACCAAATCAGGACGAGACACGCTGAAAATAAAAGATAGTTCAAAATCCATAATCTCATCCAAAAAAGGAAATTCCCTTCTTCTAATTTTAACATGAACTCTGAAATTCTTCACAAAGTTTATTTACTCCATTACTTCCTTACAAAACCCAAATTAGAAGCTTGTAAACAATTCCTAGATCTAGAAACTTTCAGCTATTAATTACTTCTGACATAACCAAAAAGCTTGATATGCCTCTCCTGGACATAATTCACACACTCAGAAAATCACATTATAGTTTTGGGATAACCATAAAGATTGCAAACCACCCCAGAAACAAACTTTAGGCGAAGACTTTAAATCAAGAAATTGAACACATATACTTTGCAAATGACTAGCAAAGATTAGAGAGTTTTACCACCATCTCACAAGAAGATTGCATCCATCTATTTTCTAACATTGTAGCTCAAAACCAGAAACATCTGGACACTATTTGATGAAGAAGAGTCAAGAACCATATGCAAAGAAATCAACTCAACAAATGCTTTAAATGAATTAAGAGAATTTAAAAAATGTGTGCCTTTAGAAAGTTTGACAAATAGCTCGCACATATAGATGGCCAAAATCCTTACCATAATTAAAATTAGTTGTGATTTCCCATTTAAATTCATCATTCACCATACAAAATCAAATATGACATTATGAGAAGTGGTGCAATGCAAGCTAAATATACCACGTGCCAACATAACTTTTTTAAGGAATAAACATTAATGATGAAAACTGTAGCATACGAATCCTTGAACCCCTGACAAACCATCTTAGAATATGCAAACAAACCAACCCCTCCAATCATAATACCACCTCAGAAGCAATTTACACATGTGACAACAGTAGACCCCTTTGAAAAGCTCACTAATTCCTTTGCACAATCCACCTCCAGCTACATTCAAGGAAAATGTGCTATCGAGATCTCCCAGTCTAATCATTAAAAATAATTAAAAAAATTTTGAATGACAAGAAAAATACAAATAATTGAATTTTCCATAAAATTTCAAAACCAAAATTCCTGCATCCATACAAAAAATTGTTAGAAAACAAGAGACAGATTAAGAAAGGTCAACTTTCTCCAAATTGATCAAATATTGAAGAGATGTAATGCTCTAGTTTGAGTTGACTCCATACGAAATTTCCCTATCATGTTGTTCACAACCAAGGCTTGCAAGATGATCTGCCATAGAATTTCCTTCCCTATAGATGTGATTTAGATCAAAAGATTCTAGAGAATCGAGCAAGATCCAAACTTGTTTAGAAACATATTGTAATTTCTAATTTGAGGAACTTCTGTTGCTACAATCATTTAAAATAAGTAATGAATTTCCTTCAATTGAAACTTTTGAGTATTTGAGTTGTTTAATAAACTACAACCCAATAAGAAAAGCTTGAACTTCCACTTGATTATTCGTGCCAACTGCAAGATGAACATATTTTGCTCCAATCAGTTCCCCATAATAATTTCTAATCACAACCCCTGCAACTGACTATCTAGGGCTCCCCCGAGATGCACCATCAAAATTCAATTTTACAAAACCCACAATAGGGGGAAACCAAACAACCTTTTTCTGATCCTATTTAACATTATCCTTTGGTTGCCTATTCCCTATGATGAGGATAACAAGTGAAGGCCAAGCCTTTATTTTCTTAGATTCCCAATTAGTAAACTCTGATCCAACATGTTTTGAATTGTGTACATAAGTATTAACAAATTCACATATTGACCTTTCCAAAATATGCAACACATGATCCAGAATTGAGATTTCTTTACGAAAAAACATTTTATTCCTCTCCCACCATATACACCAAACCATTGAAGAGGGTATGACTTTCCATAAACATGCAAATAAAAAACTCTTGTATAAAATAGGCCAGCTTGTGGACATTTCCCAAATAGTGAATGGTGAAGGAGAAAACTAGTCTAATTTATGTTTCACAAACTCCCAGCAAGCATTGGAAAAAGGACAATTTAGAAAAAGATGATCAACCTCTTCAGAAATTGTATAAAAAAGTACATAGTTGAAAGGAGCAACAATTCTTAATTTCACTGACTTGTCACTTGTCAAAATTTTGTGATTTAGTGCTAACCAAGAAAAACAACCTGCCTTAGGGAGTACCACCAAATTCCAAAATAAGGACATGGCTCATTCTAGTTGAACTTGAGTTTCCACATTCCTTACAGCCTTATACCCCATTTTTACTAAATAGTTCCCTAATTTAGAAGGAGCCCAAATTAGTTTATCAGATTGAGCAATACTAAATACCAATCTTTCACTTAAGATCCTACTTAATTCCATTTGTTGACTAACAAGTATTGCTCGAAATGTTTCAAATCTTTCCATACAACTTTCCCTGTATGTGAATCAAAACTACAAATATAATCACTAACTTTCCAACCCAAATTTTGTGACCAATACAATTCAGCAAACTAAAAATCATTCTGAGAATAAAGAGGATAACCATTCCAAGAGTCTCTTCAAAAATTAGCTTTCAGGCCATCATGAATTTCCCAAGTTAGATGAGGAGAAATAACCTTCCTACATACCAACATAAAGTTCCACATTGTTGAGCCTCTAGGTGGGTTAGAAATAGTAAGGATACGCTTTGAATCCCCACAATTTAAATATTTATATTGCATGATTTTACACCACTTAGAATGATTTTTAACATGTATGTGCCACACTAACTTTTCCCCCAAAGCCAAATTTCTTGAAGCCAAATTATAAACTCCTCCTCCACCTTTGATTTTATCTCTACAAACTTTTTCCAAGGAAATAAGTGAAATTTTCTTCTTATTATCCAAATTTCCCTTCCAAAGGAATGAGCGAATCAACTTTTCAATAGTAAGAATTACAAATCTAGGAGCCTTTAAAACTGCCATAAAATAATTTGGAATTGAGGATAGAATAGACTTAACCAATAAGATTATCCCTGAAAGAGAGAGCCAACACCCTTTCCAAACAACAATTCTATTTTACATACTATTGATGACCTTATCCTAGTAAGAAATCCTATTTGGACCAGAAAAAAATGGAATGCCCAAATATTTGCATGGCAATTCAGCTTCTTGAAAACCCAAAAGCTAAATAATTTTATCTTTCAACATAGGCTTAGTGTTAAGAACATATACTTTAGATTTATTTGCATTTACACATTGATTTGAAGACAAGGTATACTTATCTAACAAATCCTTAATCTGTTTTGCTCCAAATAATGTAGCCACACCAAAAATAAGTGTATCATCAGCAAACAAAGAATGTGTCATTGATATTTTCGTAGATGGAATCTTAATTCCTCTAACAAGATTATGTGCATGTGCATGATTTATAGACCTACTCAAAGCTTCAGCTAAAATGATAAAAAGGAAAGGAGACAATGGATCACCTTGTCTCACCCCCTAAGATGAACTAAAAAAACCAAAAGGAATACCATTGATCAACACTAAAAAATTTGCTCTAAACAACAAAGAATGGATCCATTTACACCACTTTTCATGAAAACCAAACTTTCTCAAAATTTGCATTAAAAATTCCCAGTTCACTCGATCATATGCCTTCAACATATCTAGCTTAATGATAAGAGCAGATATAGAATTTGAAAATATGGAATACAAAACTTCATGAGCAACTATAGAACCTTCAACTGTTTCTCTAGCAGGGACAAAACCTCCCTGCTCAATAGAAATAACTTTTGAAATGATATGGATCAATCTCATATAAATTGCTTTAGTAAAAAAAAATTAAACTGTGTTACAAAGAGAAATAGGCCTAAAATCAACAAAGGAGGAAGGGGTGTTTACTTTAGGAATAAG
The DNA here is from genome assembly GCA_007258455.2 of Sequoia sempervirens. Lineage (NCBI taxonomy): Eukaryota > Viridiplantae > Streptophyta > Pinopsida > Cupressales > Cupressaceae > Sequoia > Sequoia sempervirens. The sequence goes on from VDFB02358134.1 coordinate 53,221,085, forward strand.
AGCTATGTGTGTCACATTGAATTGTTTCAACAGACTACTTGAACTCCTAAACTCTGCTAGTGCTTTCAATAAATCATTTGCAATAAAGTTTCAACATTTCTGAAAAAAGCTCACAGTAAAACCATCTAGCCCTAGAGCTTTGTCAAGAGGCATGGAAAAAACTACTGCTTTCAATTCATCAAGAGTAAATGGCTTAAGTAGATGTACATTATCCTCCCAAGATACAAGTGTTGGAATAGAATGCAACAACTCACTTTTTTCCAAATCAATTTGAGGTGACTGTCTATTAGAATCTAATAGTAATTTTGAAAATAAAGCAACCCCTTCACGCTGAATATCTTCCTCTTTGACTAAATTTTCCCCAATTTGACTATCCAAGATATAAAAAATAGCATTCTTAGACTTTTTAACCTGAACTTATCTGTGAAAAAACTTTTTATTTTTATCCCCTTCTCTTAACCACAATTCCCAATAATTTTGACACCAATAAACTTCTTCCCTAGCAACAAGCTCTTCCCACTCAACTTGTAACTTTTTGTGCAAATAATAAGAACTCAGATTAAGACCATTTTGAATAATATCTTCAGTAACCTCAATATTTTTTAAAAACAAGTTCTTTTTGATGAAATACATTCTTAAAAACTGAAACATTCCACTGTTTAATCTTTACCTTAACATGTTAAAACTTGCATAACAAATGAAACATGAAAGTACCATCCACCATAGGGGCTTTGATCCACCATTCACACAGTAGATTTAGAAAATTAGGATGTCTAAACCACATCATTTCAAACTTAAAAGAGGATTTAGCTTGAAAAACAACCTTTTTATTCTCAATATGTAGAGCTAACTTGGAAAGTGATCAGATCCCACCCAAGGTAGAATCTCAAAAGATAAAGAAACTTTTAGATTGATCCAAGAAGGAGAGATTAAAAACCTATCCATGCGCACAACAATTTGGAGAAAATCCCTATGCTTGTTTGTCTATGTGTAATTTCCATTACCTGGCTTTACATAAGTCAAAGCATTATTATTTACAAACTCATTAAAATCCTCCAAAGTTTTCTCAGGGGGAATAATGCCCCCCTTTTTATTAGACTGACTAAGGATAGCATTGAAATCACCTGCTAAAATCACATTTTGAGAATCTAATTGACTCAAAGAATGGTTTAGCTCTTCCCACAACTGTTTCTTGTTAGAAATAGCAGTAGGATCATAAACATTGAAAAGACCAAAACTCAAATCAAAATGAACAACCTTCAGAAAATACCAATGTTGATTATTTGTTGAAGCTTCCACTAAGATAGTCTTAATATTCCATAGAAAAATCAAACCCCTTGATGCTCCTTGAGCAATAGAAAAACATGCATTCCATGTCTCACCCATTTATTTATGAAATAATCAATTTTTTCTTGGGACAACTTTGATTCTTGTATTAACACTATATCTGCTCCAGAAGCATCAATTTGATGCTTGATGTGGGCTCTTTTGTTAGGGTCATTAATACCCCTAAAATTCCACGTAATAATCCTCATTCAAACTTCAGGGAACAATTTTCTCCCCTCAATCATTTTTTTGATACTACCATATGAAACATCTTGACAAACCATACCTAATACCTCTTGCAATATGACAACATTTGATTTCCTACCCCTTTTACTCAGAGATTTTTGACCCAAAGGAAAAGGGTTTTGAGTGGAAACAACAACAACCTAATCACTAGCAATCACCATCTCATCCAAAACTGGAGCCACTTTACTTGGTTCCTTCTCTTGCAACTTAAAAACATTTGATTTCCTTCCATGTTTTCCAGGGCATTTGGAGAGAACCAGTGAAAAATTATTGGTTACTACCTGAGTATCAAAACCATACTGTAATTCTTGAGAAAGAGTTGACAAAGAATAGGAAGAATCCTTTAAAATACAACCATCCAAAGTCAACTGCCTACCAACTACAATCTCCTCTTGAAATTTGATCACATTGGACTTCCTACCCCTTTTACTTGGAGATTTTTGCTCATTAAATGAAAGAGAAAGGGTTTGAAAAAGAGAAAGAATCTAAAAAAAGTCAAAGTCTACACTGCCTTTCCCCACCTCCAACTCCCTACTAAGAGACACCAATGAACTTGAGCCAACATACTCCCCTTGAACTTTAGGTAAAAGACCAGATAAAACTGGCCTATTAATAGATAGTGGATCTTACTCTATTTCCTCCAAACCTTCCTCAAACAAGGGAGCAATGAAATGAGAAGAATTTTGAGAAAGCGCCCGAATATTACCATCTTCTAGCAAGGTTTACATTTCCAAAAAATCAAGACGACCCAAAAATTTATCATTCTCATAAAGTTCATTAGAACTAGCCAAAACAAGTTGCTTACTATTAGCTAGAGTGGAACAAATCAAAGAAGAAGAAATAGAGAAAACTTGCTAGAAACAGACCACTAAATTAGGCAAATAAAGATGAAGAAAACAATAGGAAGCAAACAGTTGAGAAAAATGAGGTACAAAAGGAGGAAAATACATCGAATTTTTTTTTGTTGTTGCCAAACCTTCGAGATCCAGGGCATTTTAAGAGTGATCAAAACAAACTATGACCAAGCCATTTTCACTTTCCAAAAGAGGAGAAAGATCCCAAACAATTTGGGGACTTGCACTATCCTTACAGTCCATAGGACTATTAACCAAAGGAGAAAACAATTGCTCTAAAACTATTTTTCCTTTACAAAATCTGGCCTTATGACCCAAATTATGAAAAAATTTACACACATTAAAAGGAGTCTCAATGAACACTTTCTGATTAAAGAACCCTACATTAATTCTAATTTTAAGAACATGAGGAAAAGGTTGATTTGTGCCAACAAAACATAGAATCTAATAGAAAGATGAGATTTTGAAAAAAGGACAAATCAAGCTTTAAGAAGATGCCTAAATGATTCCCCAGAGTTTTGGCAATGCCTAGCTCTCTGTATTCCAAAGGTAATGAATGTAGTTGCACACAAAAGGGGATAAATCAAATAGTATCCTTTCAAGGGTTAAAATTATAATTCCATGGTTGAATCGACAAACTAGACCTACCGTAAACCCGAGATTTAACTTTATAAACATAATCCCTAAATTTTTTGAAGAGAATAAAACTACAAAAAAAAACCCTACAATTGGGGGAGAAAAATTCTAGAACCTACAAATAAGAGTTGTATATTTCAAATCTTGAGATTGAGCAAATAACAAGTGATCAAGAAGCACCACGAAATCCTTCATTGAAGGCCTATTAGGATTCTTAGTTGTTGAATCCCAATGACTCCTCTATTGCTAACCTTGACCCTTTGAATCAAACAAAGGAGTAGAAGAACCCTTACCCAAAGAAACATTGTTTGGGAAAGTAGTCGAAGAAGAACTAAGTTTATGAACCTAAGAGAGCCTTTGCTTCAACAAATGTCATTGAAAAAGATCCTGATCTAGCACAATATTATTTGGAAAAGACGAATGGACTTCAATGCCAAAGAAAGGAGTAGGGAAATCAGAAACCACATCTGCCCATGAATGAAACGAACTTGATTTGCTTATCAAATTTGTATTAGGAGACATGAGAACATGTTGATCAACGATCCAAGCACCATTATGAAAGACAAACCCAAGAAAACCCTTAGAACTATTAGGAGAGCCAAATGAATCCTCTTTTACCGATACAAAAGACTTTGCATAAGAACCCAGATCAGAACTATTGAGAACAACATTGGATGCCAAGGGGACAAACCCCAAAGAAGGCCTAGAAGCAACTAGAACACCATTATTCTGCACAGAACGAGAAGAAAATTTCAAAAAGTTACTGTTAACAGAAAATTTCAAATCCTGTTTCTTACGGTCCCCCATTGCACTCCTCACCACTTATTTCATAAATTAAAATTGTTAAAGCTAAAAAATTACCTTTTATTTTAAAACTTGTAAATTTAAGAAACTAATTCTATGTAATTTGCATAACTTATTATGATTTCATTCTTAAAAATAATCGCTATTAACTTAATTTAATATACACTTTTTTTTTACATTGTTATCAATTGAAAGATTTAAACTAAAATTTAAATTATGTGTATATTTTATATAATACAATAATATAAATTGTATATTTAAATGAAATATTTTTATTTATTATATATTATATTTGAATCTTATAAAATAAACTATATAACATATTTAAAAAATATTATTATATGTTAGAACTATGTATTTATATTAAATATGTTATAAAATTATATTTATTTCATATTTATTATTTAATTATAGATAAAATTAAATATAATCATGGTATACAATCAATATATAATATTTTTTAATATAGTATCTGTCCTTTGATATTATTATTAAAAAAAGGGACAAGAAAGTATTTATAAGTAAAGAAGACCTAGGTTCGATGGGAATAAATGCAAATAAAATTAAAAAAGGAAACCCAAATAAAACGAGGGGTGAAAATAAGGAGAACTGCGTGAAAAATGACAATAAAATCAAGGTGAAAATAAGAATGGTGTGAAACCCAATGAAAAAGGAGTTGTGAAAAATGGTGGATAAAAGCAGATGTGAAAAATGAAGGGGAAAACATGGACAGACAATGACGATTATTTTAATCGTCTTGCATGCCTTATTTATAGCTTCTTGTTTGTGAAAATAAGGGAATAAAAGCTGCAAAATAGTTAAAATGGCCAAAGTTGATCAACGGCTATGGACGTTTGATCCATCTTGCATCTCCTTTCTAGTAGTGTGCACTGTGGATGGACAAATTATGTCGATTAGTCTCAAATAGCATATGCCTTCAACGTAATAATATTGTTTATAACTGCAATGCTACTTAAATATCTATTGTCGATGATTTCTAGTAATATCAACGAAAGCAAATGAATAGATATTCGCCAAATATAAGAGGTACAATTACTCATTTTATTTCCATTATTTCCACACTTACATCATAAAATATAATGATCTTTTTTAAATAAATGAATTCAATTTAGCATTAATTATTTTTTATTATAGATTTGGCATTGATAATTGAGATTATTGAAATTCAATGTGGAGTTTGAATAAATTAGATGATGTATTTAGTTTTAAATTTGATGATAGAAAAATATTTTTTCAATATTGTAAATTTTATAATGATTTTGATTAAATATATATAGAGAGAGAGAGAGAGTGTGTGTGTGTGTGTGTTATACAACATCTATAAGAATGTGAAATTGATTTTTTTAAGTGTACATTTAAACATACACTAAGACTCAAAGAGTGATTTTATAGAATGTGACCTTTATTTTTTTGGATGAGTAAGGTTCAATTAGAATACTTTATAAAAGATATAATGCGCACTTTATTTAAAAAAAAGTGGGTAGAGTGGAATCATTCAAAATATTACAATGAAATCATCATAAATAAGTATTCAAATATAAATTAATTGCAAACATGGAGTAATAAATATAGTAAGTGATAGATCATAATTTTTCACCTTTATTTTTTCCATTTGAATTTGCACAAGGAGAAACAATGTTTTCAAAAACCTTTCGGGAATCTACTAAATTGTTAGGATTGTAATCCGGGATGAAATATTAAGGTTAATGCAATAAAATCAAACCCTAATAAACAATGAAGCACAAATGAGCATAAAGACATAAAACATAAAACAATATTACCAAATCTTCATGCCACCATTGATTCACCTCCATTGCACTTCTCTATTTTGCTTGAATATGATAATTTCCCTCAAATTTGAGTGTGCAATAATAAGCCTATGAGAAGTGACTAACAAAATATTAAAGATTGTTGTCTCACACTAGCAGCATGTAATTGCATAATATGTGTAAATAATCAAAATGTCAAGGGTAAGGTCTTTAATAGAAAATACAAATTTGAATGAATGGTTGAGATTGAATGCCAATAAGATGTCTTAATCAATGGCCAAGATTGGAAGTTGTGGTATGGACTAGGTTTAGGGAAAAATTAGGGAAAATGATAAGGATGAAGGATTGAGATTGAATTATGAGATAATTCAATCAAGGGCCAATATTAAATGAGATGTCAAGAGATAAGATTTGATGTGGAAGATAAGATTGGCATAGACAAAGAGGTGCTAGGAGAAAGTAGAATACTAAAAATTATTTAATTAGGTGGCCAATATTCATATAATTAAATAATGAAAATAATTATTTAATTATAGAGGAATGTAACAAAAGGAATCATTTTGAATTAAATAATGATTTAATTCAAAATTCAAGAGAGTGGACCAAATTAAATAAATAAAATTTATTTAATTAATCAAGGAGGAATAAAGATAAAAAATGAATTAATTAAATAATTAAAATTATTTAATTAATAGAAAAATTATGACTTTAAAAAATAATTAAATAAGTAAAATTATTTAATTATCAAAGACAAAAGAGGAAATGATGGAGAATTTAGAAATCGCAAGCCTGGGATAATTTTTAGTGTCTACAAGGATCAAACCCCAAGCAAGCCAACTTTATGACTAATCAAAAGATTTAAAAGAGACAAAAAGCATGCAACATACCTAAGATGATGTATTGTAATAGCTACTAAAATGCTCTCATAGATGTTCTATTGATAAGGCCCTAGGTTGCTCCAAATAGGGATGAGTGAAAAATATAATTTTTTCCTTTTATTTATAAATTTCTAGGTTAAAATCTAGAATATCATGTTGGAGTATAGCATGTCCTATAAAAGATTAGCTATTGTTGCAAATAAAAGTTTTTAATATTTCATCACCTAAACTAGGATTATTTCAAAGGTTATGATATTGCTATCAGGATTCAACTATGTAGTTTTACGAATCAAACTCATTGACTCGTAAAACTACACAGTTGAATCCTAATAGCATATCATAATTTGACCCGCTGTGGAAAATACCTCCTACGTATTTCAAAGGTTGTTTTTTAATTCCAAAGTAGAGCTGCATTGGTTTGGTATCAAATAAAAAGACAAAATGGCCTAGAGGAGTGACCATGCGATTTAGGGAAGGAAAGGTCAAAGGAATGCAAGGTAGAGAGGTAATTTGATTGAGGAGCTTAGAAGGTTGCAAGATCTTGAGGCCTACTTACCTCATGAGGATTATGAGAAGGAACTCAAAATTTGAAGGAGTCAAATAGGATCCATAAATGCCATAAAAAGGCTTATTGAAGCAATAACAAACCAAAGGACTAGAATTAAGCTTGAAGCCCTTGATTCTAAATATGAAACAAATCTAGAGATGATATTAAATTTGTTTCGAGAATTAGGGAAATTCTATGACATGGAGATAATTTAAGGAAACAATCAATTCCACCTAATTTTAGTCACCCATTGACCTATGTATGGAAAAATTATTATCCATTTAAACCCTATGGACTACATATCAATAAGGTTTTTCCTCTTTATTTCTTCTACCAATATGGAGCACTTTATAAACAAAAAATATATTGTAAATTTGTCTCAATTTTTTCCTTCTTCGCCCCCTTAGACTCTATTTGCACAAACTTTTACCCTTTATTTTGGCACTCCTTCCTCAAGGGATTCTTTTTAATTTCAAATCTTTCATTTCATGTCTTCTAGTCCCATTGGTGTAGTTAAAATTTTCCTACCTTCTCTTTTTGTACTTTATTACTTTTGTTGACCTTTATTATTTCACTATTTTTTCCTTAGCCTTATAGTCTCCTTATTCCTATTAACATAGTTACTTTATTAACACTCTATATTCTTAAACATCCTATTTTGTTATTCATCTTTGTTTTCATGTTTTAAGGTGTACTTCCATTATCGTGAGACCAAAAGAACAACAATATATATATATATATATATATATATATATATATATATATATTAATTCATATAAAAAAAAGTAAATATAAAAATGACATGCTTATTAATTCTATTTAATCTAGGCAAACCTTGAGAATATCTTGGTAGTGTGGTCAGTAGGTTTTGGTGTGTTGTTCTATGTATGATATTTACATATAAATGTTGTTTATGTACTATCTAGTAAACCTTCTCCTTTGATAAAGTGAGGGAGTCTTTCAAGAGGGATTACATAACATAATTCCATATTGTCATCATCTCCAAGAGGTGTGCATCAAGGTCCTCAATTGAGACATGGTTTCCTTGGTTGGGAATGTCTTGCACATGTAATTCAATGAGTGATTCCCATTTGCTCTTTCTACCCATTTTGAATACAATTAATCTTGTTAAAAATTGTATAAAAAAATATTTCAATTTTTTATTCACTCCAGGATATAATTTTATTTCATGTATATATAGGTAAGCTATATTATTTCACCAAATATAGTAGCACTAGCTCAACAAAAAGGAAATTCCATATATTACCCAATAAGTCCAAAAAATGGTTTATTGAATTATAGATGTTATGTTTTGCATTAACTAAATATACACTACCTACTATGAGGATAACTAAAAACAATACAATAAGTTTCCAATACATCCTAGTGGTCCTCTTACATTACATATCTCTAATAGAGGTACATCTACAAGAAATATAATATAAAATTTATATATGTGAAGTTTGATATAATATTTGTTACAATAAATGTGTGATATGTTTTTCATTCTTCTTCGCACTTGTTTCTTTATTCACTAATTGTAAAGAATGTTGGGAATAGGATGCCATTTAATTGCAATCCTAAACATTATTTATTTCGTGTAACTCCCAAGTCCTTGGAAAGTGTTTTCAAACATTAGGATTAGAAATAGATTATTTTTGAATGAAATAATCATGTTAATTGACATTTGTAATTAATTCTAAATGTTAGGAGCATGTGAGGGTGTCCAAGATGAGTTCCTAAATAATAGGACATGGGGCACCCACATGGAAGTTGACACTCACCTTGAGTTAAGTTAACTATTTGGAGTAAGAGATAACACTTTTGCAATGCATGCAAAGATCCTAGGAGTTAGGGTTTGATGTTTACATGCATGAAGTTCAGTTTAGTTCAGTTCGGTTTAGTTTAGTTTAGTTCGGTTTAGTTTAGTTCGGTTTAGTTTAGTTTAGTTTAGTTCAGTTATGGTTCAATTATCTTTAGTTAGTTTTAGTTGAATGCTAGTTGACTTCAATTAACTTGGAATGCATGACTAATGACTCGAGTTGCATTGCAGATAATAGGGACTACCTTCAATTAATGGGGGATGACCATTCTTGCATGAATGGTGGAGAAAAATGTTTCAGTTAACAAAGAATGACTTGGACCCACCTTGGCCGCCCAAGTTTGCTTCTTGGAATTAACTCCTTTTCATGCTTTAAGATATTTTAGAAGGCTTAGTTAAGTGGGCCCATTCTTGGGCACCTACTTTGAGGATAAGATTTGAAGATATCTTCAAAATAAAGGTTGAGTTGTGACTTCAATTTGGGACACCCAAATGGATGAATGAGTTGATTTGACATTGTTCTTCACAGTAGAACTCTAGTTGCAAGAGATAGGCATAGGTTTTTGGTGATAATCTTTGAGATTCGTAATTGTAACTCTTTGGAGTTTACAAGGTTGATTATTTCCTATTTATCTCAAGAAAGTTGAAGAGAGTTTGTATTAGTTTTTATTGCAGGTTGTGAAGAAGATTTGTTGAAGGAAAAAGAAGCATCTCAAGCAAGGATTGGAATTATTGTAATCTTATTCTAAGATTAAATAATCCATTGATTCTTGGTGGAGTTTTTTCCCGAAAGGGTTTCTCCTCGATATATGTTGTGTATAGATTCTATTCTTTTGTCTAATTCTTCTACAACCTTTTGTCTTCATTCTACAAATGATAAAATTAATTAATCAAATTAATCACCCACAAAGAATCTATAACAAAGAATGCATATTTAGATCAACTATCATAAATTTTTACAAAGTATTAAGCAACATAAACACGTCAATTTTCAACAAAGAATAGGTGTATACATTAATATACATAGAGAAGAGATATAGAGTGTCAATTGAATCAAATTATTTTACATCCACTTCACAATTATCTCATGACAATTGAGGATGAGTTAGGAATTTTGGTTCTTTCCATTTGAGTTAGGAATTGAGCATGAGTTAGGAACTTTGGTTTATTTATTTATAATTGTAAATATAGTATACTAAGGTTCTTATTGAGGACAAAATTATCCTTACAACTTTAAAGATTTTCAATGCTTTTGTAAATACCACCAATCCCTAATTTAGATTTCTGTAAGTATCCTAATTTGTGTCCATCTACATGTAATGTGCATTCTTGTTTTATTTTGACAATTTATTTATTTCTATTGAATAAATAGTATCCTAATTTGTGTACATATAAATGTAATGTACTTTCTTTGTTTTGTTGTGACAATTTATTTATTTCTATTAAATCTATATAATAAATATGTAATATGTAATATAATTAAACTACAAAGATGTCAAACATGCACTATACTTAAAATCACTTATTAAATCACATTAAATTGTCTATATATTACATCTACATATAACTATCATGAAAATGGTCCTAGACCTAAGTTTTTCTACTAGATCTAGTTTACCATCTAGTTGATATTTGATTTAAAGTTTAAAAAGATATTATGTAATGATTTTAAAGTGTAGTAAATTGAAACTCATATTGGGATTTATGTCTATTTTAAAACATTGATAGATATCATGAGCCTAAGATTTTATATAGATCTAGCTACCACCTGACATAACTCTAGGGCTATGAAAGGTTAAGTCAATGATAATAAGGAAATTAATAAATTATGGCTCTATAATTGAATAGATTTATAAGAATGGGCATGAATGCTTATATTACATAAAAAAATCTATAATTTAAGTTTATTGCATTATCATATAAAATCTAAGTTTCTCCATGAACTTGACTACTTATATTACATCGATACACCAAAAGGTTTTAAGTTTGTTTTAACAAGAAAATCTCTTAAAGCCCAATGAACACATGTTGTCACTAGAAGTAGTTTGCATGTAGTTAAAGCTTGGTAAAATTGTAGCTTGTGGTGACTTTTAAACCCTTTATTTCTTAGGTTAATTCTTGACCATTGATTATAGAAGACCCTTAGAACTATATTTGATTTGAGATGTAGATTAGGTTTTGAAATTTTTCTATGAGGAAGGTCTCCAACATGATAAGAATGCTGAAAGAACTTTTTCTTGTGAGCTACCTTGTTCCAAGTAAAGTTTAGGATTTCCATGGTTCTTAAAAGATGTGTTTCTAGGTTTTGTATGTTTCTCTTGACATATTAACAAAATTTAGTAATCAAATTATGAGCTCCTCCAACCTAAAGATAAAATATCAAATTTGAAATTAGGACTAAAATTTAAAAATGAGGCATTAGATGTGTAATTAATTTAAAGTCTAAAGCTAAATATAATATGACTATTAGAATTTGATACATTTTATTTTGTGGTTACAAATACATGACACTTTAAGAATATTTAAGAATATTAATTATCAAAGAAAAAGTTTGAGGAACTAGAGAAATTCAAAATGAAGATGTTGCAAAAGAATGATTATTTGCTATTATTCAAATGCTTAAATAGTAGCTTTAAAAAGGCTTGATAATCACATATTGAAATGTTTTGTATTTATTATAAGACTGATTGATTTGTTGTAATTGAAAAACATATATTGTTAAAGACTAAATAAGTACATCATAGAGATTGAAGCATAATCATAATACATAATTTTATGAAATCAAGATAGTCAAGGCTTCTAATTTTTTATTCGAACAAATGCAATGGGAGACTTTGATCCTATTGATATAATCGAACTACGAGAATATTTGATGTTTTTAAAAAAGGATCATGGAAGTTCAACCTTCTATATGGAAGACATTGATTATAAAGTAGTGCAAAACTTGATAAATTGGCAAAACCTATTTCTTGAATACTTAGTGTCTTGAACACATACAAGCACTATTTTAGAAGCTATGATCAAAATTTTTGACTTGTGAAGGGGAGTCTTTAAAAAAAACTTGGACATATGAAAGTGTCAAAAAAAATGCAAAATGAACTAAGAATCCTCCCATAATGAAAAAGATGAATAAATATAGAAATCCTTCCACAAAGAAAGTAACTACTAGGAAGAATGATTTTCATGGTAAAATATTTGATTGGGCATGTAGAAGGATTGTTGATGAAGCATTAATGTGCTCAAGCATAATAAAAAGAGAGATTAAAAAAAGCTAGAGGAAACATGTGAATGTTAGAATATATTTTATTTGATATCTATGTTAGAAATATATATTAATCTTCAGTCAAACTTTTTCCACCTACCCCCATGTAAGATTTTTGTAGCCTGCTTGACTTGCCAGCATTTACTTTGGTAGGTGAATTTAAATTTTGAATTTAAGTGTTGATTCTGAGCTTGCAACACAAGACAAGCAAATAGGAATGTAACCGTTGGTTTTAGAGTTAGTTTTTTTTTTTTGTATTGAAGTTGAACCTGCAACAGTAGAAGGAATGTTCAGCTAAGAACAAGGAGACAATAGAAAGTGCAAAAGGGAATGGTTATCAGACACAACAACTTAACAATAGCATATTCAACACTACAATAAGCAATAGTATAGGTATGTGTGCAACACTATTGTATTGGACATTTGTCCAAATAGTTTAAGTTTTATTTTGGTGTGTAAAATAGAGAATATACTCTGAGTTTTTTGTAATTTTCGAAGAAATGGAATAATATGAAAATGAATGCATGAATATTAAATTTTTGTGTGTCATATTTTATTGTCTTTGTACTGTCTTGTATATTTTTCTTGTTTTGTCCTTCATTCTATCACAACAGAACATTTTTGTTTTGTATTGTTGCACCCCTACCTACCAACAAGTGGTATTAGAGCCCTGGTTTTCTGGGTAGTTAGTTTATTGTGGGTGTGTATGGTTAAGCCCTAGGTTATCTAAGCATTAGTAAATCTACTTAAGTTTGAAGAAGAATGGTAGGTGGTGAGAGCAAAGGTTGGTAGCAACCACCAAAATTTGATGGGTAGAACTATGACATTTGAGCTAAGAAGATGAAGACCATCTTGGTTGCTAGTGACTTATGGGAGTTGGTCATCAATGGGTTCAATGATATCATAGACCCAATTCAGCCTATGCAACCCTTTAAAATCCTGAGAAGAAATAGTTGAAAGAAATAGGATGAAAGATGCAAAAGCCCTTAGTTTGGTTGAGGTGGCCTTGAATAAGGCTATTTTCCCATGTATTGCAACATCAAACTATTCAAAAAAAGCTTGGAAAATACTACAAAATAGCTATAAGGGGACAAATAAAGTCAAATTAGTAAAGTTGTAGTTACTAAGAAGAGATTTTGAGTGAAGGATAGTGAGTCCATTTCAGATTTTCACACTAAGGTTTCGAGTTTGATAAATTAACTAAGAATAAATGGAGAAACAATGGAAGAACAAATGATTATTGAGAAAATCCTAAGAAGGATTCCTACTAGCTTTGATCATATAGTCATTGTCATTGAAGAGGCAAAGGATTTGTCCAAGATGATTGTAGATGAGTTGATGGGCTCACTACAAACCCATGAGAAATAGTTGAATAGATATGCTCCTTCCCTAGAGTAAGTCTTCAAAGCTTAGAACAATGGAAGAGGTCAGGGAAGAGGAAGAAATAGCAGAGGCAAAGGTCAAAGAGGCAGAGGAAGAAACAATTTTGGAAGAGAAGACTCTAATATCCAAGAGGAGCCAAGTTGTTCACAGTCAACAAACCAAAACTAGAAGAAGAACATCAATTCAAATTAGAGGTATGATAAGAGCAATGTGTAATGTTATTATTGTCATAAGTATGGCCATTATGCTAGTGAGTGTAGGAAGAAACAACGTGACCATGGGAGTCAAAATGTAAATGTAGCAAATGAGAACAAGGCTGAAAATGAAAACCAATCAAATGTGTTTATAGTTTGCAACCTTGTTGAATGCAGTAGTGATGAAGTTTGGTATTTAGATAGTGGATGCAACAACCACATGAGTTAAAAGCATAAATTTTCCACAATCCATGATAATCAAGTGAGCTATTTCTAGATTAAAACTATATTAATTTTTTGTATCAACGTTTCAAATCATACTCCATGATCCATCATCAAGATGAAATGTAAGCACAAGAGAGAGAGTCATTTCATCTTGATCAATCTCTCTCTCTCTCTCTCTCTCTCTCTCTTGTGCTTTCATTTCATCTAGATGATGGATCATGGAGTATGATCTGAAACATTGATACAAAAAATTAATGCAGTTTTAATCCAAAAGTAGCTCACTTGATTAACCACATGAGTGGTAACAAAAACTTCTTTGCCTCCATAGACAGCAGCATAAAAACATAAATCAAAATGGGAAACAATAAGAAGGTTCTTGTCATGGGAAAAGGTGTTGTCAGCATTCAAACAAAGAATGGTGAGAGGCAACAAATCCAAGATATCTATTATGCCCCCAACATAAAGCATAATCTATTGAGAATTGGACAAATGGTAAAAAATGGTTACAAAATCCTAATGGAGAATGGGGAGTGCAAGATATTTGAAAAATGAGTCAGTAAGAAAGTGATGGCAGCAATACAAATGACAAGAAATAAAATGTTTCCTCTAAGGATGCATATAGTGTCTACGATGTTCATATCAGAAGAACAACAATCAGCAGTGGAACATTAGTCATCTTTTAGAACAATCATCAAAGACCCATCCAAACTTTGGCATTTTCTAGTTTAATTTTATTGTCTAGGAAAGGAATGGTTAGAGGGTTACCTTCTATTGTAGAACCAGGTGGAAAATGTGAAGCCTACATTTTAGGAAAGCAACATAGGCAACCCTTTCAATTAGGGTATTCTAGAAGAGCAAGAGCAACACTAGAATTAGTGCACTCAGATTTGTGTGGACCCATGAAAACCCCCACCTTAGCTAGAAACACCTACTTCATAACATTCATAGATAATTATAGCAAAAAAAATTGGGTTTATTTCTTAAAAAAAAAATTGGAATCCTTTAAGAATTTAAATGGTTTTAAACATTAGTCAAAAAGTAAAGTGGACACTATATCAAATCCCTTAGAATAGATAGAGGGGGAGAGTACATCTCCAAAGAATTTGTATTTTTTTGTAGGAATGAGAGCATTCACAAACAATTCACAACTAGGTATACCCCACAAAAAAATGGAGTGGATAAAAGGAAAAACCAAACCATTCAAGACATGGTAGCAAGTATGTTGAAAGCAAAATGGTTGTCACACATATTTTGGGGTGAAGTTGTTGCAACCATTGTTTATATATTGAATAGGTGTCCTACAAAGGTTTTTTGTGATAGGATCCCACAAGAGGCTTGGACAAACATCAAGTGGAGTGTTGAACACCTAAGAATCTTTGGGCATGTGGCATATGCATTCATGCCAAAAGAGAAGAGGCAAAAATTTGATGATAAGGGTGAAAAATGCATTTTCATAGGCTATTGTGAAGAGTCAAAAGCCTACAAGTTGTACAATCCCATCACCAAGAAGGTAGTGAATAGCAGGGATGTTGTGTTCATTGAGAATGAAGCATTGGATGGAACGGTGGAAAACAACATGGGTATTTCAATCATAATACCCTTTTATGATGAGGAAGTTCTAGAAAACAACAACTTGGAAAGAGCTCAAGAGAGCAATAGTTCAGGAAAAAAATACTGTAGAGCCTTAAAAAAAAACTCTAGCAGTGTTTAGTAGAACAACTCTGAATAGACATAGCAAAGTAACAACTCCAAAGTATAGTAGAGCAGTAACTTTGATAGACACTAGTATAACAACTCTAGAGATCAGAGTAGCAATAGCTCTAAAGGAAATTCAAACCCTACACTTGCATCATTGATGCTATAAAAGACAAAGAGTGTGAGGGAGATTTATGACAACGTACAACATACTATTTTTGATGAAAATTTGGATTTTGCATTATTCCCCTATAGTGATCCAACACATTTTGAGGAAGTAGTAAAAAAAGAGAAATGGTGTAAGGCCATGGATGAAAAGCTGAATGCTATAGAGAGGAATCAAATATGTGAGTTGACTAATTTACCCATGGATAAGCAAGTGATTAGAGTGAAGTGGGTTTACAAGACCAAGTATACAGTGGAGAACAAAATTAAAAGACACAAAGCAAGGCTAGTTGTCAAAGGGTACAAACAATAGCCTGGAATAGACTATGATGAGACTTATGCACTAGTTGCAAGGCTAAAAATAGTTTGGGAAATCATAGCAATTATAGCCTAGGTAACATCATTGGGAAGTGTTTCAAATGGATGTAAAGTCGGCCTTCT
Source organism: Sequoia sempervirens (assembly GCA_007258455.2). Taxonomy (NCBI): domain Eukaryota; kingdom Viridiplantae; phylum Streptophyta; class Pinopsida; order Cupressales; family Cupressaceae; genus Sequoia; species Sequoia sempervirens. The sequence continues at coordinate 53,237,353 of VDFB02358134.1, forward strand.
TAAATAGAGTGCTAAAAGAAGTAGTGTGTGGAGCATCCACCTAGTTATAAAGTCCTAGGGAAAAAGAACAAAGTATATAGGCTTTGGAAAGCTCTTTATGAGCTGAAAAAAGCACCTCGAGCATGGTACAATAGAATAGACTCTTATTTGTTGAGCAATGGCTTTAGCAAAAGCAGCAATGAGCCTACACTCTACATCAAAGCAATTCAGGGTGATATTTTAATTATTGTTTTGTATGTAGATGATCTGATTTTTACTAGGAATAGTGACAACTTCATTGTTGATTTCAAAGAGGAGATGAAGAATGAGTTTGAGATGACAGACTTAGGTTTACTAAAGTACTTTCTAGGGATTGAAGTGCAACAAATAGAGCATGGCATATTCATTTCGCAAACTAACTATATCAAACAAATTTTGAGAAGGTTTAAAATGTAGAATAGTAAACTTGCACCAACACCAACATCAATAGGGCTAAAACTAAGAAAATTGTTGGGAATAGGATGTCATTTAATTGCAATCCTAAAAATATTTCATCTATCTCCTAAGTTTTTGGAAAGTGTTCCCCAACACTAGGATTAGAAAGAGATTAAATTCGAATGAAATGAACATGTAAATTGGCATTTGTGATTACTCCTAAACGATAGGAACATGTGTGGATGCCCAAGAAGAGCTCCTACAAAATAAGAGCACATGAGGCACCCACATGGAAGGCGGAACCCACCTTGCTTAAGTTAACTGTTTGGAGGATTAATAACACTTCAATAATGCATGTTTAGATCCTACAAGTTAGGGATTGATATTAACATGAGTGGAGTTCAGTTTAGTATCAGTTCAATTCAGTTCAATTATCTTTAGTTGCATGTAGTTAGTTTGAGTTGAATGCTAGTTAACTTCAGTTGACTTGAGTTGCATGATAGATAACAGGTGGATACATTCAATTAATTGGGGATGATCAATCATGCATAATCTTTGCATGAATTGGTGGAGAGATATGTTTCAGTTAACTAAGACTGACTTGGACCCAATTTGGGTGTCCAAGTTGGCATATTTAATTTAACACTTTTTGCATGAGAAGATATTTACAAGGCTCAGTTAAGTGGGCCTATTCTTGGGCACCAACTTTGAGCTGATGCTTGCAAGATATTTTCTTGGCCAATGATCGATTAAGTGTTCAGTTTGTGGTGCCTAAACTGAGGAGACTTTGGTTTTGACTTCATATTATAGTGTGGAACTCTACTTGCACAATCTAGGCGTAGATTTTTTAGAGGATTTGTATACTCTTGTATTTGATAACTCTTATGAATTTACATACTCATTGATTGTTTATTTATTGTAGAAATTGCTTCAGAGCTTATTACAGGTTGATTTTGTGCATGTGTGAGGGTTTGAAACATGGCATGGGATGTGTGGATTCATGCTTGGTCACATGGAATGCATGGATAGCTTGTGTTGTAAAAAGTGTATGAGAGTTTTGTGTAGGTTATGAAGAAGGATTGTTGAAGGTAAGGAAGCATATCAATCAAGGATTGAGACATTATTCTTGTAATCTTATTTTAAGGTTAAATAATACAAACACTATTGATTCTATTGGTAGAGTTTTTTCCCGAAAGAGTTTCTCTACGTATATGTTGTTTATCAGATACAATAGTTTAACAGTAACAACTTCATCATAGCAATAAGCAATAGTATAGGTGTGTGTGCAACACCATTGTATTGAACATTTATTCAAATACTTTAAGTTTTATTTTGGTGTGTAAAACATAGAATATACTTTGAATTTTTTTTAGTTTTGGAAGAAAGAGAATATATGAAAATGAATGCATGAATATTAAATTTTTGTGTGTCATATTTTGCTATGTGTCATGTTTTGTTGTCTCTACACTTGTGTATTTTTTCTATTATATCATTCATTCTGTCACAACACAGCATCTGTGTTTTGTATTGCTGCCCCCCTGCCCGCCAACAATCTAATGATTCCCCATTGGAAAAAAGGTGACAGATAGGATGCATGGCTGAGAAACTGAAACGAAACAAAATGTTTCATATGGCGATCGTTTTCTTGTTTTCCTTTGAATGTAACGAATGCTATTTGTATGTGCTATACAATATAAATATTATAGATGCTTAAAGACTAGTTCTTTTAAATGGCCAAATTTCTTGATAAGAAGTGAAACTCCCGAATTATTTTCCATTGATGTAAAATTTGAGAAAAACTATCAAATAGAAAAGAGGCCCAGCGAAATATTGAACTGGAGCAGTTATCTGGCGTTGAACTAGAGTCGTCTATAGTTAATTGTCACTTTGTTGCGTCAATTTTTCCCTTTTGACACTGCTGTTGACGGGCAAGCCCAAGGATTAACTGCAATTATGCAATATGCATGGCAGGATGGATGCATCTACGTTTCTACGGGACACAAAACTCGCATAATTGCCTGAAAATTCTGTTGACGGGCAAGGTTGAGGATTAACTGCACTTACGTAATATGCATGGCATAATGGATGCGTCTACGTGGCTGGATTGACACCAACGAAATGGTACAATATAATATTTTTAAAATATATTGTTATATATAACTCAACTTATCTAGTTAAACTGAAGTTTTCTGACATCAGTTTTTGTCAGGAAGAAGGAGTGAAGTAGTCATATGAAAGCTTGAGTTCTGTATACGTGAGCTTCACTATAAGAATTTAGTTTAGTTTAAAAGCTTCCAACTATCTTTAGATTTTCACTAAGAATCCTTTCACTTAAAAATCTTTCAAGAATTCTTTATCCCTTAAAAATCTTCTTTCACACAATGTTAAGATTACATTCAGGTGGTTCATTCCAAGAAGACTCTGCGTTTCTTTTCAAGAATCTTTTATCCCTTAAAAAATCTTTATTCAGACAATGTTAAAGATTACATTCAGGTGGTTCACTCCAAGAAGACACTGCGTTTCTTTTCAAGAATCCTTTATCCCTTAAAAAATCTTCATTCAGACAATATTAAGATTACATTCAGCTGGTTCATTCCAAGAAGACTCTGCGTTTCTTCGTTCGTTCCAGGAAGACTATGCGTTTCTTCGTTCATTCTGCTCTGAAGAAAATTTACTCAAGAACCAAAGACGCCCTGCTATTTCCAGGTGAGTCTATTTCATCTACGCTACCTCTGCACTCTCTCTTACACTGCCACTGCTATTTCAAAAGAAAAAACGATATAAGAAATTATTCTGGCTGCCATTTTTATGATTTGTTTCATTAGTTTAATTATTTCAATTGGTTTTCCATATTACAGCTTATCAAATCTCTTTTCCAATTTCTCACTGGATTGATGTGTTTTTTGTTTTTTGGCTGCCATTTTTATGATTTCTTTATGCATTGAACGGCCGTTTCTAAGTCGTCCGAACCATTAATTTCTGTTGCAAAAAACTCTCCAGAACAAAAACCGTTGATCTGTTTCTGCAAAGTGCAAACCCGTTTTTGCTTCTTGTTGTGTCTTTTTAACCTAATTAATAGAAGTGACAAGGAGCAAAACTCTTCACCCACAACAGGGAAAAACGCAGAAATCCATGTAGTCTGCACAGAGCTTTTAAAGGGGTCTGATAATTTAGAGCTGCAAAGAAAGCAAGCTGATGAATTACTGTGGTGTTGGTGAAGTCTGTCAACTTGATGTATTGAATCGTCCTCTTCTCTCGGTAAGATGAGACGAGAGACACAGATTGCACAGTAAAGACAATGGAAGCATGGCATGCAATGTAATTGGAGTCAAATTCTATATGAGTTGGAATCTTCTGCACTACTGTGATACAGATGCTTTCAACACAAAACTCGCAAAATTGCCTGAAAATTCCATGGTGGTGAAGAAGTAGAGAGCTACTGAAACCCTAAAAAGAAAGTATATATTCCCTGTAGAATAGCTTTATGTATTAAAAATGACATGTGTCCACAATGGGAAAAGGACAATACATAGGGAATTGGGACATTTGTAGCCGAACCATCAATCTATATTGCTCAGTGTTTTTTTTCAAATGGAGAGGAGGTTACCTGCAGTGTCTGGTGCTTCGAGGAGCTCACGATTAGTTTTTAATGTATTCAAATAGAGATGGAGTAAATATGCGTAATATGCTTGAAAAAGAATGATTTTAATTGAAATGTATATTTAATTGATTAATGTCCATTATTTTTATCAATATTTGATCAATAGTTGTGACTTTAAAGTTGTTAGTATTGATGATGACTACCCATAATTAAACAAAATGTATTCGTTTGACCTAAAAAGCAAGCAATCATGTGTTTCCACATCAGCGCTCGATAAAACATGTTGTGAATGCACAAGTATTGGTCTCACTTTTTTTTTGGGCCTTTTTGGACACCTTAACAAAAAGCACGCTGATGTGGCATCATATTTGATGATGTAGCCTTGAAACCTTAGTTATAAGTAGGGGACTTGCCAAATAAGCTGCTGTACAAAATTGGGAGTGATTTGAAATTTCCAAGAAGCGCCAAGTTAGGGTGCTCAACTATTGGATCCTCTCACCTAAATATTTATAATAATAATAATAATACTAATATAAAAAGTCAACTGCTTTCTCTTTTTATTACCTTCATTCCAATAGCAAATCCCACCACTTACCACTCCCATCGCCAATCGCCATTTAATGTGCTACTATTTCTCATTTTCCCTATATTAATTTAGCAATTTTTAGTTATATATACTTTTTTGACAATGACTTTAGTGAAAGCATAAATTGAAATCAATATAAATTTATTATGTATATTATTATTTTTATTTAAAATAAATTGTTGGGCTATTTCAATTATTTTCAAAATTGAAGATTTTATAAGTCATTAAAGATTAAATGAAATTCAAGAGTAAATTATTACTCATTATGAAAAAAATTACATTTAGAGTGAATCTTTAATTATCCTTACCTTCTGAATTTTGTTTTAGTTTGGTTATAATATATATGCAGTGGTAAGGAACACACTTTAGAAACGCGCGCACACACACATATATAGGGTTTTGAATATATTTCGTATTACTTCAAATCTCTATGCAAACCACATTTTCTAAAGATCACAAGGATAATTATAAGCAAATCTTCTAAATTTTGCACCATCAAAATTCACAACTCTAAACCATTTAAAGATGCCTAGAAATTTCATTTTTAAATTAAATAATAGACGAAGAATATATATATATATATAAACTTTCTAAATTATTCTAAGATACTACATTTTTCATAAAAAATTAGTAACATAACAAAGTAGGTGAATCTATTTGGTAAGGATGCTTAAAGGAAGATACTAAACTATTTGATAGAATGTCCCAAGTACATAAGGTACAATCTTGATAGAGTGACTCAAAAACACATCTCATGAACATGGAAGATACAAGGACGTGGTAGAATTGACAGAGAGACTTTAATGAAATAACATTTCAAATAATGTGTAGAATGTTTTGAGGTAAATATAGATGAGGCACATGGGCTATTTAATAGGATGGCTCAAATATGAATAACTCATAAGACACAATAGCACACAATTTTATAACACTAGTAAGCTATAACGAGTTAACCAAAAATGTCTCCATAGAGGATCTAACAATTGGTATCTTATACATGTAAGGATAATTATTGAACAACTCACAAATCAAAGAGCAATAATTACCAAGCTAAATTAAACATTGTACTAAAATTTGTGAGTAAAAAATACCTCTTAAAATAGCATTTTAATGAAATCCCATGGTTCTTGCGTGATACTAGAAAATTCAACTCAACATATTCTCTTTTATATGAAATTTTCTTTCATCCTCCTCATTCCTTCAAGTCTAAGCTTGGTTCACACTTAATTAGAATCATTAGTAAAACATAGTAAATAAAGTCAAAGCAATGTGAACTCACTTATAACACATCATAAAACAACCATAACACCTTAACCGTAATTCATATAGGGTACACTTCTCACATCAAATAATTTTAACTTCCATTTAAAATATAATATTCACATATAATTTATTTTGTTGTGTAGACATTCTCAAGGTCAAGTTATTTACTTAAATCCATTGATAATACAATCACAAGAATTTATCATTCTTTCATTAACTATTTATGGTATTAGAGTAATTCACATTATAAGAATTATCGCATGATATATGTATGTATGTATGTACTCATCCTCATACTCAACATAATGTCGAACAACTAAATGTATCGCTATGCCTAATCACAACTTAATCATATGTGATTTGTGGAAATATGCTTTACACTTTTCCCAAAGTATCATATGATAGGACCTATTCTCCATCTAGGATGTGTTTGTTTTCACTTGAGATACATGAGATGCTAGGAGAGTGTTCTCCTAGGCCGCCTAAGTAGATTATACAATTATATTTCTTATATATGTGTATGTGTTAGTATGGTTCTTTATTCTTTCATGTTATGATGGTACAAATACAATGTTGTGCGAATAGAAAAGATAAAACAATCAATATGAGTATTATAACACCTATAATAAAATGATAAGTAATTAATTGTAAAACATAGATAACTAGCAACAACATACAATCATACAAACAAGGACTCAAATCTGATAATAATATAGTAACATCACAATAATGTGTATACAAATCATCATGATGTATTATATTCATAGGAGAAATAGATGCCCACAGTATATATGTAATAGAGGAATACTTTGCATTAGGTTTTTAAGTTGTTCGGCATACAAGGCTAAAAAAACCTTTATTTTAGGTATAGATCGCTATAGTTCGCAGGCATAGCTTTCAAAGCGTGGGTGGGAACGAATCTATCTCCATGCAACGAACGGCAGAGTCCCTCCAAAACTACCAAAGCCTCCCACCCTGCAGCCCCAGGGGGGTTATCCTATATCCAGCCACAAACTGCATGCTTATGGTTTCAAACTTCACCCAACTGCAGTCCTGTCCATGTAAGCTCTTTAACAGGCCTAAAATTGACTGCAAGTGCCTCCAAACTGAACCTTTTTAGCCTTAACTTGTGAAAACCCCTGTATGATGATAGGTCATCTGGAGTTACTTGAAGATAGCAAGTTGCTTGAAGATAGTCAGCTCCTCTAGGGTGGCGTAGGATAAACTTAAGGTTTACGAAATGATCCATTGTTAAACCTTTATAAATCCTTCATCTTCATATATCTGGTTAATGCACAGGTCTTGTCATGCTTGTTCCTCTCGACATTCACTGCCCAGCTTTAGTCCTCCTTGGTGATTCATGGTGACTATGTTCTTTATGGAAGTCACTGCCTTAATATCATTGCTGCCTCACTAAAAAACCCTGTCCAAATTTTTTCATGCATATGAATATATCGACTGCCATAAACTTATCTTTCTTGACTTGTGCATTTGCAAAATTGAATCATCTCATTGACCCTTCATTATTTGTCCTTTCTTGGTGGTTGTCTTCATTTCATGAAGTCACTGCCATTATTACGCTTGACCTGCAAAATATTTCTTTTTACCGTGCTTTGCATTTAATAGTCTTCTTTGAGGTTGTGGATGTCCTTATTCATCTTGGTGATTATGAATCATGACTTCAAATGGACTGTCCTCATTCTAAGCTTCATGGTCAGTGTCCTTGCATTCTTTAAAACCCTGTCCTTTTAGTCCTTTGAAACTTGCTACACGACTTTGTTTTTCGATGCATCCTCATATCTACAATAAAAACCCACCTTACTGTCATACTCACTTGGCACAATAATTTGACTAAGTACTGACTACTCTCATTGGTATTTCAAGCTGACTGTACTTCACTTTTCATTGAATAGTCCACCTTTGAGATGACTGTCCCTTCTTGATTTCACTGTACTCATCAACCCTGTCCTAGGTCCTACCTTTAAAAGAAAAATATTGCTTTCGTCAATGCTTTCTCATGTGGTTGCCCTCTATCATGAAGTCACTGCTCTCTATCGTCTTTCATGAGCATTGTGCATCTTGGACTGCCCTCTGTCATTTTTCATATTCAGCAAACAGATATAACAATGGTAGGATTGGTCCCTATTTTTCTCTAATGTTTGCCTTAAAGATACTTGGACTATCCTACTAAGACTTGTCTTCTTTATGACTATTTTGTCCTTAAGAATGTCAAGGTAAACTCTGTTAAATACCATCATAGTCCCTTTTAATTGTCATGCTCTACTGACCCTTGCATCTGTGTCTCCCTTTTCAATGAGCATCACAGAAAATTCGGTCTTACATATCAATGAATATCAGGCTTAGAATGTAATCACTTACATATCCCAACAACAATTTCAACTTGTCTTAGTGAAGAATATTAAGAGCAAAGAGGACTTCCCTCTGGACTGGTCATCCCTTCACAAAGAGAATTTTTTTAGTTTTGCCATCATATATTTCATGAAGACAAGTATGAACTCCCAAACTGTTTAGATGATACATTAAAATGCCCGCATATAACATGCATGCCTCAACTCACTTGCAAGCCTTTACATCATCGAGGATATCAATTGCTTGATAAAACATGTAAAACATTGTAGAAGCATACTGGCAGCTTCTTATACCAGCCCAAGACTTTACTAAGGCAGATATGACGTAAACTACTAAAATCTTACAATCATCATGATAGAATTGAAGCCCTCTGAATTTCAGAGTCCTTTGCACTTCACTTGATGTTATTGTAGCTACAAAGCCCACAAATTTTAGATTTGAATTTTAAACTGAAACTGGGGCTATTTATGCCTCTTCGGTACTTTTCTGAAAGAAATTGAATTAATCAGCTAAACAGTGGAGTTGCAAATGATAACACGCTAGGAACTACTAAAAAGGTTAAACAAGTATTGACCAAAGGAGACATCAGTGCCCTGAAGTGAACCAGAGTTGTTTGATAGAAGGCATATGCCAAACCCGCTTGTAAGCACTATTTCCTCACAAATGGCTTCGGGCAGACGAATAACCTCTGTTCATTATCATCCTTGAGTTCCACTATCCGAGCATTGCAGAGCATTTGGGGAGCAGTAGATCTGGTTTCTTCAATTCTTTTATATAGTTGCCCCTTATCATTTGTGGTTGTCCATTAGTTTTGATTGCTGCCACTGTCTTTTCTGACCAAAGCAATGTCCTTTAATGAAATGATTGTCCTATCACTTGGGTCTAGCTTTAGCCTTTGCTGATATAGATAAAACATCAGTAGGAAATTTTAATGCTGAGTTTGTTGTTGGAGGTATTGTGGTATGAGGATATTCAAAGAGTGAGGGCTTATCTCTTGATAAAAGATTCAAATTTGGGGACCTTCAAGTTGTAGTTGAGCTCAATGAAAGCACTAGGAGCAAAAGAGAGACTCAAGAAATATATAAGGGTATACCAATACCAGAATTGGCTAGATAATTCCATACCAACGACAGCAGTAATTCTATCATGCTTTGTCCTAGAAAGCAACTTAATGGTCACATTCTCACCACCTGCATCTAACATGCCTGATACCAAAATTGCACCCATCTTGCTCATGTGGATTGTATGACTCAGACAGCAGAGATACTATTCGTGGGGTCTGCTCAGGTTCAGAGTATAAAACAAATCCAAGTGCCATTACTGCAACTCTCCTCACACTTGCATAAATCATTCGGACATCCTCGGATATTTCCATCACAACAGAAGTGGGGGGAGAAGTAGTGCTCCCGTTTTCAGAAACAACTAGCCCATTAGATTCAACCTGTGCTGCTGCCGATTACTGTCCAGGAATTGGGTTATTAGAGGACTGAGATTTAGGCTCAAGTGGACAATCTGGAACATTAAGAAGGAAAGGCTGATACTCATTCTCAAATAAATCAATGATTAATTGAAAAATCATCAAAGCATCATCCTAATTCTCGGATTGCAACAACTTCTCCAAAATTGTCATTTAGGTTGACCTCTATCTACTTGACGACATTCCAAAGGGTTTGTAATGCTTTGGGAAAAATAACAACATTTCTTAAATTGAAGACATCATTATGTATTTTGAGGCTTTGTCCTTAAAAGGATTGTCACAGTATTGTTCTTGAGGATTTCAAAATAATACTATTTGTTGTACAGTCTTCATATACTGTATTTTGCTCTCTTTTATATGTTTTTCAAATTATTCCCTACTTTAAGTACTGGCACCACTGATTCTGGAAAATCTTTGTTTTCAATATTCTCATTTCCCTGATCTTCTTCTCCAGTTCAGTTTGTAGAGCCACTCTTTGCAATGACTTCCTTAATGACAATTCATCAATCTTACATGCTAATTCCACGTGTCTTGGAAGAAGCTTTTTGCATAAGTTCCAATGGCCACTTCTCCAATGCTTCAGGAAGCACTGTATGATTTGTTTATGCCAATGTTCGTTGAGTAATATTCCAGGCTTCCTCCCAAGGAAAACCTTCTACATCAATCAGAATCTGGACCAACTCCAATACAGGTAATATTGGATGCGTATCATTCATCTGAATTGCAATCTTTGCTGGAAACTATCTCCAGTTCACATTATTTTCGGAATGTCTTTTGAAAGAGGCAAATATTTCCTTAAGAGCTGAGCAATCAAACGAAGGATCTTTACTTCTGTAGAATCATCTCCTGGATAAACATAACAAATATTTGTTGCATTGAGCATGGCCTGTGTTGCATTGATTTGTTCACATGCATTGAAAGCTTGTAGATCAAAATCTTCTGCCTGAACTTGAGTTGACCACAGGTGCAGATTGAGTGTTGTTTTAGTCTTATATCTGGGGATTGGGACATCATATGCAACAGCCTTAATATCCTCCCTAACAACCCAACGCCTAGATCCATTATGGCCATTCTCTACTTTGTCATAAAATTTAACAAGGTATGAGACATCATGCTTGGCAATTCCCCAAGGATTTACCATCTCCAACCAGCATTCAGCTGCTTCCTCCTGACCATCCCTTGTTATATTCTGATGGAATAGCCCATAGTGGTAACGAAGTCTGTAACCCCGTGTAGGATAATCAAGGGTAGCCAAAGGAATTGAGAAAGCATGAAACCAATCTCCCTGATCCTCCATTTCCAAGAGCTGCATCTGGCTCCTGCTCAGCTATAGCTTCCAAGTCAGATCGCAGCTTACTCAAAGCCTCTGCATAAGCATTAATCAACTCTAAATTACCAATGGCATTCAACAATGCCCTGCCCTGTAAGAACTCCAATAAATAATAAGTCTGCTTAGGATTAAACCCCGCATAGTGCTTCAATGTTTTATTCCATCCTTGAATCAGCAGTTGCAACATAAGCTTGTGGTAACTCAAATTTAAAAGGGGAGAAATGTGGTGTAAGCTCTGCTTGGTTTTTTAATGCTTGATGCAATAGATGAAGAGTCAAATTGCATACCTAAATTCTTGCATCTGGGTGTCTTGAATCAGTAGAAACTCCACTTTATTTTCTATATATAATGCTTGCCACAACTCAGCCGTCATGCAAATCTGCTAAACTGGTGTGTAGAACCTCGACCTATCTTCATGAAACTCGAACTCTTTACCAAAGACCTTCCTTCGAAAAACTTACTTTGAGACATAAGTTCACTTGGAAAAATAAACTTAAGTTATTACAAAACAAAGCTATTTTTAGAAGTACACCTATAATTCAATAGAACGTATCAAAATACAAATATAAATAGAAATATAATTATATAAGTAAATTCTTTCATCTGTACAGGAACTCAAATTAGATATTATTTTTCAGTATTTGGATTTCCTACCATCCTCTTATAATAAATCTCCTTTCAAAAAAGGACTTAGTGTTCTAGAGATAATTCTTTTGATAGGAAGTTTTTTTTTTCTTTTTTTGGTTTATACTTATTCAATCACTTTGAATCTGCAGAAAAATTTGAACACTATGGATGGAGGCCTCGAGCCTATAGTCAATTCCAAACCTTCTACTTCGGTTAAGAATGCACATGAGGATTTTTCAGATTTTCCAATGCCCAATCCATTCTCTGAACAAAATCCTCTGATGCACTCTCCTTTACCAGCACCCAAAGATTTTCCATTGTTACCAGCAACAGAATCTAAACCAATTTTTCAGAACACTAGGAACGGAGGCCTCGAGTCTATATCCAATTTCAATGATGCCAATCCATTCTCTGAACAAATTCCTCTGATGCACTCTCCTTTACCACCACAATTAGTTCTTGCTAAACCAATTTTCCAGCACCCCACATCACTTCCCATTTCAACAAATTCCAGTGACCAAATTCCTCTCATTCAGTCTCCTTTGCCATTGTTACCACCAATTTTCCAAAACCACGCGTCAATTCATGATGATACAGTCTTTCAAGGATATTTTGAGACAGCAGAACCTGCCTACCGGGCTCCAGATAAAAGATACACAGAACAAATTGCATTTAAGGAAATGAAATCTAATGACTTTAAGAAGAAGGCATTTAGTTTTAAACGAAGAAATGTCATATTCAAGGCAAGAAGGGATTGCAGGTCTAAAGAACATCGTGAATATTGGTGGTTTAAATATTATAACTCTATGCAGGCTCCTCTACATCCAACGAACACCAAAGATGAAACCAAGGTATTTTATCTATAAATTTAAGTACACTGAGATATGTATTTCTTTTATAAATACTTTGTCATATATTTGAATCTGACATTTTGATTTCTTTGATATACCTAGGCACACTTCTCACATGAAGGATTGAGGCTCTTGTTGCAGAAGCAGTTGCAAAACAGTGATGTTAAAAATCTTGGACGAATAGTTCTTCCTAAGGTTAGTGAATCCCCTCTTACTACTTTTTCTTACTATAGTTCAATATGAGAATAAAATTTAGATGATAATCTTTTGTGTTGTTATAAATGGGTTTTAGGAGTCCATCAAAATCTATTTATTTTTTAATCAACAAGATTTAGATGATAACAAGCTACTTAAATTTTAAATATTTTAAAGATGTCAGTAAAGAAAATAAAAGAGCTCTTAAATTTTTTCAGATTATTACGAAGTAAATGAGGTCTTTAATATTTATTTTCATTCTTGTTACATGTTAGAAAGCTGCAGTGGCAAACCTTCCATGCCTAGATATGAAGGAAGGCATTGTCATAACAGCAGAGGACTTTGAAGATAGCCGCAAATGGTTTCTCAAATACAGGTAAAACATTAAATCATGATATTTATATGAATAAAACATTTGAAATAGGAAAAGACTTTGTTATAAATGAAATTAATTGTAGTTAACAAATTAAATATGATAAATAATAAATTTTAATTTCATGATTGAAAGGTTATTACATTTATGTATAAACGTATAAGCCAAAAAAAATTAAGGAAGAGCCTATGGAGGTTGAAGCCCTTTATCCTGTTTACTTTAGTGAACACCACCACTAATAGTTTCTATAAAATATTATATAAATGATCTTTTTAAGATAAGGAAAAGGAATAAATCTATGTGATCTAATGTTATAGTGATTAATGTGCAGGTACTGGCAAAACAATAAGAGCAAAATGTATATATTGGAAAATATAGGTGAGTTTGAAGAAATTTAAATGTTCAAATTGTCAAACAACCTAAATGTTCAATCTGAGGGGAAGTGGAATTGGAGTGCTATGGATATTTTTTTACATATATTTTGGAGTTTTATGAATTTTTTTCTTCATATATTTTGGAGTTTGAATTGTTTTTAACATATATTTTGGATTTTTATGGATTTGTTTTACATATATTTTAGGGGATTTCATTCAGGCGCACAGTCTTAAAAGAGGAGATTCCATAATGCTATATAAGGATGGAGCTGATAGATATGTAAGGTTTCTTGATTCATAAGTTCACATTCTCCTTTTGAATGTTTGAATATGAAATATCATTAGTCCAAATAATAAGAGTATGCTATCAACAGGTGATCAGAGGTACCAAAGCAATTCAATTAGAAGGCGATAAATCATCTACATATAAGACTGGGTCAAAGTTAGAATCTAGTGAAGATGGAGCTGATCAAATCTCACAAGTGGATAGCGTTCTTATTTCAGATGGTATAGAAAATACAAACATATCTGAAACTACTGATGAAATGAACCAGATCCTCTTACCAATAAAGAGAATAAGAGGTGAACATCAAGATGATGAAGTTGAACTTCCATTGGAAATAACTTTTGAAGACAACCAATTGGAGGAGCTCATGAAATTTGTTGATTAGCTATAGAGGTTTAACTTACATATCTATTGGTATTCATGGTTACAGAAATTTATGATGATGAAGTTGAACTTCCATTGGAAATAACTTTTGAAGACAACCAATTGGAGGAGCTCATGAAATTTGTTGATTAGCTATAGAGGTTTAACTTATATATCTATTGGTATTCATGGTTACAGAAATTTATTATGATGTGAGCTATATGGATATTCATGGATTTATTCATTGATATACTATTCTGTGTATTTGTAATATGTTTGAAAAAAAATGATTTTAATTGAAATTGTATATTTAATTGATTAATTTTTTAATGAATTAAATATTTATTATAATAGTAATGTGGAAGCATAGACAAGGCACGTGGACTGTTTTCAAGAATTCATGCAAAACTGTGGAGGGAAAGACAAAGCACATTGACAGTCATGCAAAACGCGGAGGCACAGTCATGCAAAAAGTGAACTGTTTTCTCTGTTTATTACCTTCATTCCAACAGCAGATCCGACCACTTACCACTCCCATCGCCCTTTAATGTGCTACTATTTCTCATTTTAGTTATATTAATTTAGCAATTTTTAGTTATACATACTTTTTTGACAATGACTTTAGTGAAAGCATAAATTGAAATCAATATAAATTTATTATGTATATTATTATTTTTATCTTAGACAGATTGTAGGGCTATCTTTATTATTTTCAAAATTGAAGATTTTCAAAGTCGTTAAAAATAAATGAATTTTAAGATTAAATTATTAATCATTATAGAAAAATTACATTTAAGTGAATCTTTAATCATCCCTACTTTCTCAATTTTGTCTTAGTTTGGTTATAATTGTGAGAGGCCACACTCATTTTAATTTCTCCATAATTACAATGTTAACGTTTTCAATTGAATATGTAAGACACTTGTTTAACATTAAGGTTTCATTTCATAATATATATGTAGTGGTAAAGAATATACTTAAGAAACACACATACATATATATAGATTTTGAATATATTTTGTATTATTTCAAATCTCTATACAAGCCACATTTTCTGACGATCACAAAAATAATTATAAGTAAAATCATCATAGTAAATATTTACCTGTACTATGTCTTAAACCTCTTTATACTCTTGCCATCGTCATCAAGTTTCATGGCACAGTCCTCCTACTGTCATGTTTTGCCTTCAATGGCCTTGAGACTATCATCATTGAATATGATTGTTTATGCATAGAATTTCCTCGCTATCAAAAGCATTATCATATCACAAACACTGGTCATTTCATTCCTACAATGAACATGTATGTCAAATCAATCATCATTTTTGCACTATATCCTATTATTGTAGCTGGTATCTCACCATTTTCTGGTCCGATGCTTCATCTCCTGACTATGTTACTGATGCGAAGGTTCCTGAAACAGACCCAAATCTTTCAAATTGCCCTTCTTTTGTTGCACAACACTCAGGGATCCATATCCCACCCCTGCCATTTGTTCATTATCTGCAATGCTTAGCCTCTCTAAGAATACTACACTCTCAATATCAGACAATGAACTCTTGAAAAGTAGCTGCATTACCCCTCATTAACTTAACAATCAGAGGAAAAACAAGATAACCATGAGGATTAAGGTAATTTCCCCAATTTCAGGCTTACTTCCTTCATATCTTGACAAGCTCGTGTTAAAAAGCTGCATATCAATTGCAAACTTACTTCTTTCTCTAATGCAGATGGTGAACCAATCATGAAGACTGACGGGACTCATCTGACACCAAGACAAATCATTTCAATTGTTGTGGTTTTCATCATGATCATATGTGTGGTGAGATGTTAAATAATCCTCTCTTTGAGGAAGACAACATATTGAATTAGGCTGTATTGGGAAAGAATCACCACTAGCTGCAATTTAATTTTAATCCCTTTGTTTCATTTGGATGACCTAGATCAGAAATACCTTTTAGGTGTATCATGGATTACATTTTCTCCCTATGCTTAACATTCTCCTCTGCATTCTTGGAGCCTTTTATGATTGTCCTTTGTCATTCTACAGGGCTGTCATCAAGATTATAGCCCTTTATTGCAGACTGTACTCTTAAGATTGTATGTGATTTATTGCCTTGTAGGTTATTTATGTACAGTAGGTCGTCCCTACCCATGTAAAGCATACCCTTGAATCATTGCATTCCATAAAGCTATATTTGTTTGCTCTGTCCCAAATGGAGATGAACTAACCCTTCAGCTATCAGTGGCAATGATATTGAATAAAAGACTAATGTCATCAACGGAGTTGCTCTCTTTGATCTTAAAATACTTGCACTGTCCTTTCTTGTTAATGCAGACCTCTTTGTCTTTGCATAAACCATTCTAAGTGTTTATTCTTGGTCACTAATACTCCTCCTAGCACCACCTCTCAAGAAGCTGTCATACATCCTACTGCCATATGAAACTATCATGAATGATGATTTTTGTTTGTATTGTAATATTGTTCTTGGACTGCTACATCTTACTTCTATCCTTTCTGCTTGTCCTCCTTGGTATCTTTGATGGTGATTCATGATTTGTTGACTCAACTTTTGATCAAGAATGACTTACTTGAATCCTATGTCCCTGTCATACACAGCTCTGCCTTTATTTGAAACTGGCACTTCTTTGGCTATCTTGAAACTATTCATAATATTATGTTAATGCTCTTTTGATTCCCCTTTGCCCACTTTTAATATTGAAGACTTTCTCATTATACACTTCTTTTATTGTCAGACTCATTATAGCCATGGAATGGCTGTGCCTCACATGACAGTCATACTGTCATTTATGACATGACTGTCCTATAACCTGCATATGGTTGCTGCCCTCTGTGGATCTCACTAGGGCTGTCATTGTTGTGTGACAACCTTGTTATGGATGGACTATCCTTCATGTCCATGATACTTCTCTATATTGTCTTCTAAATCATTGCCTTTTCTTGTCTATGAGTAGCATTAAGTAGCAGACTTGTAGCCTTCATAATTCACCAATATCACCACAATCTTATACCAAGCTATCCACTGTCTTACCGTCACTGTCATAAACCCTTTGTCTCACCCACTCATGAATCTTGCTTTAAGAAGGATTGATTGTCCTTTCATCACTGTGTGAGAACTTTTGGACCTATTGTCACTGCTTTGAAGACAATATATAGACTGTCCTTTACATGGAACTTATCATAGGAATTGCTCTTGTCACCAGGTTCTTTGAATGACTTTATCTTTATCCTTGGGAGATTATGCATACTTACTGTCCTGATAGAATTGGCCAAGGGTTTAAGTTTTAACACACAGCCTCCTTCCACTTGTGCTTTCTGAAAAATGACTGTCCACTATCACTCTTCTTTAAAGTTCTCTTGGCTGTCATAGGGTTATTGACTAACTCTGTCCTATGTTTGACCTTCATTAGAAACTTGAGACTCTATCTTTATTCATCATCAATGAACTTGCTGTTCTGTTGACTTTTAATATGACTGTCCTTTTGAAATGACACTTAAATGTCTTGGTCATGTTGATGTGTGTTTTGTGACACACCAAACATCAGAATAAAATGCCCAAAGACAGCTTTATCCTCGCTTGAAAAACTACCTCTTATGCTAAGATTGCTAGAAAGTTCATACGGTAATTCCAATGTTTCGTTTGGGGGGATGGACAAGCTCAATGGATGATGTGATATGCTGGTTATACAAAAGGACTTATGCTAGGCTTGTTCAATTCACAATGAAGGTTTAGGCAATGAAGCTCTACTGTTTGGGTCTTGGATCAAATAAACTGAAAAAAGGGGATAAGGGTTTAGAATTCCTAATCTACTACCTAAGAATTCAAGAGACGGTATTGACTTGGTGAAACTAGTAACCACGCTTTGCTTCGCCACGCTCAACGACAACTACACAAAGTGGGTGCAATCTTCAAGGGAGTGTGCTTATAATTTTCATGTCATGAATAACTACCATCAAATTGAACAATATTTATCCAGACAAAAGTTAAAGCATCCACAAAGTAAACTCAGGCTAACTTTACGCATTGAACGAGAATCATTTGTTCAAAGAAAGTATAAGCGAAAGATTCACCGTGCATCAATACTTATCAGATCTTGCATTCTTCTAACATACATGAAATAAAATCTAAACTATGATGAGGGATAAGAACCATGCCAACTCCAAAACAAGAGAAGCAATCACCATCAAAACAATGCATGCATTACTTATTACTTTGGCAATCGTACGCAACAATTACTTATCTCAACATGTTTTGCAACATGCTCCCCCTTTCTTTTTTACAAATGAGGAGTGAGCTCAATTTATAGGCTCCTCAATTACAATTCAATGGCCAAGATTGATTTAGAATCAATGACCGAGATTAAAATAAAACCCTAATTAAGGCTTGCCATAGCTAACTCCTTCTCGACCAATGAGAAAATTACACTCAAGGATACTTGTCCTTTTTGCCAAATATGAACCCACAATAAAATAGAAAGTTGTTGAATCTGGATGTGCTGACTTGGAACAGTTTGATTGGTTGAGGTGCCACTTCATCAAGTTGGATGTCCGCCTTGATCACTTTGTTCATTTTTCCATATTCTTGCCTTAGAATATTTTCCTTGCCGATGACTCTGTCCTTTGTGCTTGTTTCTTCGTAGCTTTGATCTTGGATTCCCTTTTGAGACTTTGATTTCTTCTTCTCACTTGTATTGGAAGTCTCGCCTTGGAGCACATGTTTAGACTTGAGGTTATTAAGGTTTTCTTTCTTGATTGCTTCGAAATTCCCACAAGCACCTTGAGTTGGATTGGTGCTATTCCTTTGGATTTCCTCTCCAACTATCCAATTTGTGTCAAGAAATTATCTAAGTGCGGAAGTTTGTTTGGAACACTCTTCATGTCACCATCTGATTTTGATTGAGAGTTTGTCTTTAATTCTTTAGGGGATGAAATCCTTCAAGAAGTTGCCCTGGTTGCTTCAAGAGGTCTGGGATTATAGATGAACTCCCCACAAGATGTCTAAATATTCTTTCAAGTGCCTTGAATTTGAAGAAGAATGCCTTTCCACACTTTCGCCACAATGGAGGAAATTGGAATTTTCTCTGTGAAGTATTTCCCATACTTAGCCAAATTTTGGCTACTCAAGTTCATTTTGTAACACCTTCATGCGGATTATTCAACATTTAGCCAAGATTTTGGCCATCTCGATGCTCAAATGAACTTTTCCTATGGAATTTCCTTCAATTCTGAATCCGGCTTGTGCTATGTAGGACAAATTCCATCCTTGGACAAGGATTTTATTCACTTCCTCTTTACTTTTCCTTTTTATTCCTCTTGTTTTCCTTCCAACACTTAGTCAATTTTCTGAATTTTTTCTCCTCTTGGCTAGGCGGACTTCATGAACCTCATGTCATTCCTTCCTTAGTTTGGGGCGGACTTTCCTTTCAACTTGCCATTTCCTCTTCAAGTGTTGATTCTTCCCAACTCCTTCTCCTACGTTCTTCGAGGCAGACATCTCACCTGTACGAAGCTCAAAGTTAGAAAAAAACGCACAAATTGTAAAGAAGGCGATTTTATGGCTGGAGAGTTAAATAAATTAATTTTAAAAAAATTCCAGAACTCGTTTGAAAGGCTATTTAAAGAATAAATTCTTAATAAGATGAAGTTTTATTAGCCTTTATCATTTTTTAAAGAGCATTCATGGAATTTTTCTGGATTTTTAGAGATGTAAACTGAAGTTTTCTCAAATCCAAGATGAAAAGTCCTTTTCCCTTCTTTAAATTTGCCAGTAATAACCTTGCAGCTGCTTGAAAAATCTGGAAATGGAAGAGAAAAAACCAATTCTATGCTCTGGAATCAAAAATCTCTTTGCAGCTGAAGAAGAAAAAACGTCCTTAGCTTGAGAGGAGCTTACCTGTGAGAAAATTCGACTTGCAAATAATGAAAAATAAGCTCACAAGGCCTTCTTTTATAATAAAATCTTTCCATATTGGTTTAGGTTGACTTCTTCTGATTGGCTGCTTTGTTGTTAAACAAAAAAACAATCTTATCTCTTTTTTGATTTTCTTGACTTTTCAACCAAGGGTGCCCTTTCTCATTAATTGATAACTTTTTAACGAAATTTAAGTTATTTAAAACTTCTTGCCTTGTGCAAATTCGACCCCCAAGTGGATTTATTCACTTTCCAACTAGATTTTTCAACCTTTCACCAAGGTAACTCTTTGCCTTAGTCAATTTTTTAATTTTTACCTTGGAGGTTCGATTTTCAACTGAAAATTTTAACCATTTCAAGTGAATTTCGACCCTCAAGTGGATTTCCTGAAGTCCCCATTCGAATTTTTACTTGCCTTAGCCAATTTTTATCATTTTCCAACTGGATTTTCAAATTATCCAACTAGATTTCCTTATAGGCACACCTCTCCAGCCTTAGGCGAATTCACCATGATTTTCCTTGCTTTTTACTTTATTTTTTGATGATTTTCTCTCTTGAAGGTGTGATTTTTCAATTGATTTTCCAGCTTTTGCATGCGCTTTTTCCTGCTTTTCAAACTTTTGCATGCACTTTTCTTTTGCTTTTCTCATGATTTTTCGATTTTTAAAGATTTTTTGCTTGATTTTCGCATGCTTTTCAATTCTAAAAGTGGAAACTTTCGACTCCACTGCTAGTGAGACCTAGCACTTTCTAAAAATAGAAACTTACTAAAAATAGAAAAAAGCAAAAAGCAACTTTCTAAAAATAGTAAATTCCAGATTGGTCCAGAAATGCCAAAAACGAAAAAAGAGACTGGTGATTAGTTGTGACGCCAAGGTGAAAGAAAGGCAAAAAAACAAAGGGTCCCCATTTGCAATGGAGCGATGTGTGAAAAGGTCACAACAGGTCACAGTCCTCTTCATTTGTGCATAACACTGAAAATCCTCGGTCACTCATCATTAACACCTCCATTTTATTTGTAGAAACCACAGGGGCAACAGGTCCATTGCTTTCTCAGCAAGGCTACTCACAAGGTTTGGCTTATTTTGACTGCCTCTTCTTGAAAGACTGCTATACTCAAGGCTCTTGAATACTCATTCATCAACAAAACTCTGTTTTATTCCTTTGATTTGGCTCATCCTTACAAGTCTTTATCATTGCCTCTTTCTCTTTAAGGTCAAGTGATCATTCTCAATCTGCCTTTTGGTCATGATCTTGCCATCCCTTTAGCGATGCTCTTATTCTTGAACCTGGTTTTCTCTGTCTTGTTTGGTGTGCTTGCCTTTCTGTTTCTTTCCAGCGCATTTGGTATGTTCCATTTTGCCTGAATTACTTCACTATATTCATATCAAAAGCCCAATATCAACGTGATATGGTGACCTGATCACTATGTTTGTATTATAATGCTAATTGGTTCTAAAGAAGCAACAACTGCTGCTCCACGGCAATGTTACATAGCTCACACTCCCCATAAAAGACCTCAGAAAGTCATATATAAATGTCTTGTAGTGGACACGATTTTCTTTTGGAAAATTCACTGTACATTGCATTTCATTTGCTTTACAACATTGTCCTCTCATTTCTCACTGTCCACTTTAACAAGGACATTGTACTACTCACCATAGCCTTTCTTTAAAAGTGCATTTAGACTGCACTCACAATTTTTAAAAAGATCCATGAAAACCCTAGGACTGTCTTATGCATTTGACAACCCAAGCTTTTCTTATGACTGCCTACATAAAGCTCAAACGCACTCTTGAGTAGGCATAGAAAAACGTATGTGGACATATGATGAAGATTTACAAAAGCATGATAAGGGTCTGGCATGGTTTTAAAGTTTTCTCAGACAGCCCTTGGTAGTGGTCATAACTACTAATACTGTGAATAAAAACTATACATAGTCTCCTATGATATGGCTTCTCACGTTTACCCTATTTCTAAACTTGTTCAAGGGCAGGGATTTCGGTGATTACTATGTGCTCCATGAATCTCACGTAGCAGGTTATTAATATGATATGGATCTCTATCTATCATTTATTAATATATATTTGGATGACTCCACAAAAACCTCCTTTCGAAATGGGAACACATATACTTGGCAAGGTAAGAATGCATACCACGTAGCAATTTGAGTGTCATAGCCCAGAATATGTGGATAAGGCATGGACAGACTGCTAAAACCTCTCTCCCTACCATGCAACCAATTTTGCAACCTGTCTGGCGTCCATCTTCAACTGCAACGTGCCTAAAATACCTCTTGAATCTCAGCATCGTGGCCCAATATCTCCTGAAACTTCCGTAGAAGACTCCTCCAATATGCAACCGATGAAATGAACTGTGTCTTTTTTTGGCACTCAAAAAGACAGCAAAATACTCTTTCTTAACTTTTTTTGGCTTTAAACAATTACATGGTGATAAATTATTAACAAGAGATACCTCTTAAATTGGCATTTTAATGAATACCCATGGTTTCAACTCAACATATTTTCTTTTATATGAAACTTGCTTCCACCCTCCTAATTCTGTCAAGTCTAAGCCTGGTTCACAATTAATTAGAATTATTAATAAAACATAGCAAATATAGCCGAAGCAATGTGAACTCACTCATAACACATCATAAAAAAATTATAACACCTTAACCATAATTCATATAGGGTACACTTCTCACATCAAATAATTTTAACTTCCATTTAAAATTTAATATTCACATATAATTTGATTTTGTTGTGTAGACATTCCTCAAATCAAGTTATTTACTTAAATCCATTGATAATACAACCACAAGAAATTATCATTCTTTCATTAACTATTTATGGCATTAGAGTAATTCACGTTATAAGAATTATCGCATGATATATATGTATGTATTCATCCTCATACTCAACAAAATGTCAAAAAACTAAATGTATCATTAGGCCTAATCACAACTTAATCATATGTGATTTGTGGAAATATGCTTTACACTTTTCCCAAAGTATCATATGATAGGACCTATTCTCGATCTAGGATGTGTTTGCTTCCACTTGAGATACATGAGATGCTAGGAGAGTGTTCTCATGGGCCGCCTATGTAGATTATACAATTATATTTCTTATATATGTGTATGTGTGAGTATGGTTCTTTATTCTTTCATGTAATGATGGTACAAATCAATGTTGTGCAAATACAAAAGATAAAAAAAATCAATGTGTATTATAACATCTATAATAAAATGGTAAATAATTAATTGCAAAATATGGATAACTAGCAACAACTCGGACATGATAAGAATCGATAAGCATACAAACAAGGATTCAAATTTGATAATAATATAGTAGCATCATAATTATGTGTATACAAATCGTCATGATGTATTATATTCATAGGAGAAATAGATGCCCAAAGCTATATATGTAATAGAGGAATCATAACATTTTTGCATCATAATAATTGCAAAATTTATACATGCACTTATCATACCTCTATAGATTAATTATTGAGCATGTTGCTAGGAATTGTTGACAAAGTACTTGACATGGTTCTTAGGCCTAAACATAATCAAATGCTTGCACTAATATTAGCTTGTTTAATAAAATCAAATATCTCACAAAATATTCATGATGGATAATTCTAATAACTATCATTATTATACATGAGCAATTAAAATAATAAATTAAATAATTCATCCTTGAAGTCAAACAACTAAAAATATCATCCAACTCAATCACAATTTGATCATATATCTATATCTTTTAACAATATTACTACTCACAAATAGGAAGTAAGCTTCACACAACTAAACTCATTCTTACGGTTGGAAGTATGAACTCCATACTTACTAGGTACATCATTACCACATACCAGAATACCCTAAATTGTATTATAATGAGTGGGCTTAGTGGCCTTACACTTCTCATGGATCATATTTTCTTGTTGGCTCCTTTGCTCAAATTTACTTAGCTCCTTACGAGTGTCTTTTTTTTTCCCAACTCCTTGGATGATCTCCATAGCATGTAACTCTTCTCTTTTTTTGTTGAACTCTACAACATCCTATCAACCCTCATTGACTATCCACACACCTCTTTAAAATATTCCTCCTCCTTTTGGCCTTCTTTATTTTTTTCCTCTTTATCAATCTCTCTCTTGCTTCTCTCTATGTTTTTTTATCCCTTTTCTAAACTTTTATATCATCTTTCTTCTATGTTCACCAACTCCTCAACATCTCCTTATTTTTAAGAGATCACAAGATAACTGCTCTCTATTTTCTACTAGCCACCTATTCTATTAGATATTGTTGACCCACCTCCTCTCCTCAACTCCTTGACATATTTTGAAATCCTACATGCCCCTTTCAAACATTCCTCTCAAAACACCTTCTCGTTGGGTCTTAACCAAATTCTTAAGAATTCAAACTCATCTACCACCCACCATGTGTGTCATATTTCCATTCAATGTAGCTTGCAACTAAATATCCTTAGAATCTCTCATGATCATTCCTTAATTATTTATCAATGCCCTATATATCAATATCTCCCTTAATTTAATCACATGGTCCTTCCTTTATATGTAGGAAGGCTCCTCATAAATACTAATGGGAACAAAAATCCCTCAACAATTACTTCCATCTTTTCTAATGTTTGAATTTTTTCCTTACATGATTAATGCACATATTTTATAATCCCATAATCAACCTTGTTGTTTTCAATTAGATATTGAAATCAATTATTGATCCTTCCCATGTTGCATAGCTTGCCTATTTTTCTTCCTAAACCTCAAATGATCCTTTGTTTCCATCATCCAATAGGTATAAGCAATAAATTTCAACCTTCCACAATATGTAGCCACCAAGAACCACCCATTAATTTGTCACTCATTTAACAAAT
Source organism: Sequoia sempervirens (assembly GCA_007258455.2). Lineage (NCBI taxonomy): Eukaryota > Viridiplantae > Streptophyta > Pinopsida > Cupressales > Cupressaceae > Sequoia > Sequoia sempervirens. Next base: position 53,262,299 of record VDFB02358134.1, read on the forward strand.
TCCTCTTTCTCTTATGATAGTTTATTATATTGCTTGATCATAATTCCCCTTCTAGTTTCATTTAGGTTACTACATGTAGCTACCACTATGGATCCTTGTTTGTTATTCCTCTATTTTTTTTATCACCTTCATATAGCTATTCAAGCTCTTCCTCAACCCCTTCCGTACAATTTCATGAACAAGCAACCATTAAACATTATTTATAGTGCCTACAAACTCCCCTCTCATCCACATCAACAATACCAATACTTCCATCCTTTTCTCTTCATATCCACACCCTCATATCATTTGGCCACTAGTAATATATTAGAAACCTCGTACTCTCCATCGTATAGTACTAACCTTCCTCATCCATCATAAATCTTCTCACTCACTATACAAGCACTCTCATCAAGTTTCCTTGCTACATGTGCAACTACAACATCACCTCTTCATGTTCATGACCACTTGGGCAGCTTGCAATATCTTCCTCACATTGCATTCTATCCTTGCAACCTCCATATTTATACAAATGCACCTACACCCAAGTTTTTTGCTTCCTTTACTGTAGTTGCACATTTCTCTATGGGAAAACCTCTAGTTGTAACATTTACTTTAATACAAATTCCTATTGTAATGATTTCTTTGTGGAAATTCTTGTGGTTGCAAGTAGGTAGGTACTTTGGTACAAGTTTCTCTGAGTTATGGTGACTCCCTCACTAGTGGCTACAAGTGAATGATCTCCAAATGGTCAATTACATACCTCCAACCCATGTCAATTACTAGTACTAAGGATGTTGTTGCATCATTATGCCCCCAATTTTATGTAATATTTTTCAAGAATGAAAACAACAATAGTATAATGTGACTCAAAATGATAATTGGAAATTCTATAAGGGTGATCCCATAATAGTGGTTTACAATTTTTGGCCAAATTGGACACTTAAATTATTATTTTTAACTAAATCTTCACATTCAGGCACCTATACTAGCTAAACCGTGAGGAATTTGAAGATGGTGCAAACTAGAGCCTCATCAAATTTTGTTTGTAGATTCTAAAAATATTTTTTTCAAAATTTTTGGAATCAAATTGCACTTCTTTTTCCATCTCCCACGAAAATTGGTTTTTTTCATAAAACAACATTTTTAAAAAGTGATGCACACCTTATAACGCATAAATTTTTCCATGAAGGATAAAATTCTAATTCTTTCAAATTTAGATTTGTAACTCGATATCTAGTGCTTCCACTTGGTTAGATAGTTTTTATTGAATATTTTTTCCTTAATCAAGTTTCAAAGTCAAACAAATTACAAACACATCACGATGTATAACACGTAACTTTTTGTATATGTCAAAATTTTATTTTATTTTTGTTGGATCAAGGACTTCAATATCTGGTGCACTCATATTTTTCATTTTTTTGATAATCTTCTATTTTTCCACATGTGAAGAACAAATAAATTCATTTTCGATGAAAAACCTATGTTTAATAAAACTTAAAAAACAAATACATAACAAAACCAAAACATATTAAAATTATATTCATTGGATAGCTTGTTCTGAGGAATACCATAATCATTTGAAATAAATTTTAAATTAATTCATTTGATCCCCCAAAAGCTAAATCAAAAGTGATTTTTTATCAGCATTTTGATAGGTGTAAAGGAGACATATTTATAGGTATGGTTTAAAGCTAGCGAGGTTCTATCCAAGGGGGTTTGATCTAAGGTGATTTGATCAAACCCTCTTCAATTGGAATCCTTAAAATGGAACTTTTAAAGGCTTAAATCATTATATTTTCTAAAAATATGTGATTTCAGCTAAAATCCGTTCCTCTCAAGAATTGTAAACCACTATTGTGACAACACCCATAATTCACTTTTTATTTATGCCAAGAAAGAATATTCTTGGTGGTTCTTGAAGAAATATCTTGTTAAAATATTTTGTAGGGTCTTAATACCTTTGTTAAATAAGTTGAAAACATAAACCCAAGAAAATTTAGCTAGAGGTTTATCCTAGCAAGTGATCATAGGTGACTACCAAAGAGATTGATGGTTAATACACAAATTAATAGTAAATCTATCTTCATTCCATAGAAGCTATGACTTAATAGCTTTTTGTTATTTCCATATACTTTTGCTAACAAAATTACCCCAAATTAGATCAAGCTTCTACATTATAATGAAAATATAATGAAGGCCAATATATTTCTCAACCTTACAAACATGTATCACACTAGTGGAAATAAAATAGTGAAGTAAAAATTTCCAAGCTTCATCACTCCCAGCGTCTCTAATTAACTATTTAGAACATAGGATTTTACATTTTTGTTGCATACCAATAAGACCTATCCCTCTAGAGTCATGAGGGAAAAAGAAAATTTCCCAAGCAACTCTATGAAATCATTTTCTTTAGAGATTTCCATAAAAATTATTTGAGAAATATTTGAAAGGAATGTAGCATGAGTAACAATAAACATGGGTGGCTACTAGAACCTTAGAAAAAACCTTAAATTTACCTTTGAGAGATAGATTCTTAGTAATCCAAGAAGCCAATTTTTTCCCAACCAACTAATAATAGCTTACCATAGAGTAGATGAAGAATCTTGAAAGCCAAAGGGAATGTATAATATCTTAAGAAAATATCCATGATAAATCCACTTCCAACCAAAAGAGTTAATTTGTGCTAGTTTAAGGAATGAATATTTCCTATAATATTGATTCTTCTACCCTTGAATATTTGAATTGGAAGAAAGGTAAAATGTATCTAAGCATTGAAGGATCCAATTAATACTATTTTCATCCTCCAAAAAAGTAATTAGATAATCATGTAAAAATAATGACCATTTAAGAGCTATTAAAAATAAATGGAAAAAGTGATAGCACTAACTAGATTTCATGAAACAACACATGAACGATAAGATATATGAAGCCTTAAGTACTTGAAATATGTAAGATAAGAGCAAAGGACATTCTTTCTTAAATGGAGTGAAAACCCACAAAATGAGAAGATTGATGGCCACTAATAGTGATACACTCTAAACGAGAATCAACAAAAATAATTTCAAGAAATATCAAGAATTTGGGACTAAAACATGAAACTTGAATTATGAAAGGGGTCATTTTATACAAATCATAGGATTTTAGAAAATCAATTTCAACAAAGATGGAATTATATTAAGAATGTATAGCCTCATCCATGTTCCTTGCTAGACATTAATGATGCGATAAAAAAATATATTTAGACCTGATAAACCTAGTTTTCACTAGCTTAATAGTCAAATAATGAACATGACACAACTTGAGAGAAAGAGCCTTAGTAGCAATTTCATAAGAAACATTGAGCAAGGTGATTAGTCATAATTACAAATATTATTCAAATCTTAAATCTTAGGAATGAACTTAATATATCCTTGTTAATTATATTTTCTAAGGATTTTGATTCATAAGCTTCCATATAAACTCAATGAAGATCATTAGCAACCATATCCTAGAGGGATTTTTATAATTCACATAGAAATCTATCACATCTAAGTGATTTATCATTCTAGCATGGAAAATAAATCCTTGCGAAGGTCTTTTTGAGTGATTTCTTTTCAAATAGAGATCCATGAGAAGGTAAAACCTAGTAGGCGATCACCTAAATACACTGTTGAATAACATTAGATCACTCCAAGGGGTGATCCTAATCCTTGAAAACCTATTCATAGTGTTGGATGAAATCATGGGGAATGGCAAGAAGTTATTCTAGTATTTGAGGTCCTTATTTGATGTGTTTGATCACTTGAAATATGATGATCTCTTAAAGAGGATTATAAAATTGAAGAATCAATCTCCAACTTTGAACCAGTGCATGTGATCCTTGATTTGAGCCACTATGGTGGAATTGTTATCTATAATATATTCCTAATTACAAATTATTATAACATGAAGTTGTAGAGGAATAAAAGATTGGGTTTCAAGCTTAGAAATGGTGTGGTGGAGATTCAAAATAAAATCTAGGGAGTTGGTTCTAATATATGTATACAAAAATGAAAGTGTGCTTAATTGCATCATTCCACCAATCGATCCAACCTATCTAATGACATGCATGTGGGTCTAAGTTTTAGACACATAAAAATATGAAATTGTAGGAAATAAAGAAGTATTATAAAAGAATACATTTTTAATATTTTGGTTCAACATATTATCTTTCAATGTAGAACTCAATATGAAAGTATTCTAAAATGACAACATCTAACAAAGGCTCCAATAGCAAGGAAAAATAGTTAGTAAAAGAGAAAAGATATCAAGCTACCATCATGGGCATATCAATCCTTTTAAGAACCCATTTAGAATTCAAGCATACTCTACCCCATATATTCCATATATCTTGGCTATGATAGTAACTAATGATGTGATGAAAAAAGTCCAACTTATTATACATGAAAATTTGTACCTCTCTTTCTCTATGTTTCCAATTCATAATAAAATTACCACACTTGTCAGGTGTATCCTCTACCATTTTAACATCTCTGCACATGATCCATGTAGTTGGTGAAAATGAGTCAACAATCCAATACCAAATAATAGATCATTCTATTGGCACCTACCCTAAAGTTTCAAAATTTCATGACATTTGTTCCTCTAAACCTTATTTGATTACAAATTTGAGAAATCTTATGTTATAGTAGTAGGGCTTGTGTGTGTGTGTGTTGTTCACACTTTGAAAACTCATAATATTTTTTCTATAAACCTATCTTTATCCTAGACACATCATGTTGTGTCCAAATTCCTTTAAGGTTATATAGTTGCTAATTAGTGGGCCCCATTATATTGACATAACCTCTTATGGGTGAAAGTGATTATGTCTCATGTTCATGGGGTTATGTCTTAAGTTTTTCCATAGTGATAAATGTACTCTATTTCTTTGGGCCCATTTTATGTCGAATTGTTTTCCTATTCATGTCTCTATATCAACCCCTCCAACATTAATGGTATCCTACTTCCTAACAATAATGGTCTTAGATCCCACTTTTCTTATCAAGATTTGAATTAATATTTCTATAAATATTAGAATTTATAAGTGCAATCCCACAAAAATCTCCTTCACACTCAATTTTCTAATCTCTTAGTGATTGCCTATGCCCCACAAGTTCACAACTTAATGCACATGATTTAATTCATTTTCTTTGTTTTTATTGACATGGATAGTTAACCTTACTGCTTACCTCTTTCCACTTCCACTATACATTATGCACTAGTCATATTAATTATGTGTCTCTTTACCATTAATGGTGCACATAAACTTTAGTAATCACGTGTATATTCACTTTTATCACTTTTAACTATATACTAGATCTTCCCTTCAACACACCAACTACCTAATCCGCTACAAGCTTCTTGCATTTTAACACTTTTTAAGAAAAACAATCTCCTCATGGAACTATGTGGAATATCATATGCATGTGTCGATAACTCATTGGGCCATAGCTTTTTGGATGGAAGCTTGATAATAAATTTTGGATGTGGACCAATTCCTTATTGGTTTATGTTCTTTTATGCTAACAATTGTAATAGGATCCAGTGTCTTCTCTTCCTACAACACTCAATTTCTTTATATTTCCTATGGTAATTATTTAATGGTCCATGAGAGCAATCATTCATATCAATCTAGGTGTTGAGGTTTTATTATCCTAATAAAATAGACTCTTTGGTAGCTGAGTTGGAGTCATTATTAAATTATTGCCTGCCAAACATTACCTTTGGCAATGGTGGGCCTACCACATTGAGAGGGATTATTATCTTGTACAACAAAAACTATTTTCACACCACATGAAAACTATATAGTAGTCTTAAGAACCTCTTCAATCAAGGGTCAAAGGAGTCATGTGTCCTATATATGTGATGTGGTGACTCCCTATTGATACTGAATAAAATATCTTGCTGGGGAGGAAATCGAATGGCATGACTTTTGGTGCCAAAACAAAAGGGAAAGTTACACTTTCAAAAACATTCTAAGGTGATTATTGGTGTAAAATAGAGGGTTGAATGGAGGTTACAGGAGGTGGCTCCATTAGTGCAAATTGTGGCTCTGAATAATATATTTTTCTTACAAAACTTTGATTTTTACTTGTAGTGAATCAAGCCCATGTGACTATAGCATTGTAATATATGAATTTGTGATTTCATTTTCGGTAAGTAATCAAAAGTGGGTTATTTCTTGTCTTTATTTTTCTGTTTGATATCTATTGTGGTGTTTTTTTGGTGTTGGGTGGAGTAGCCCCTCATCAGTTGACTTTGACCACTTGACCTCTTTCCCTTTCCATGCCCCTTGAAAAGTGCCCCAACTGAACTTAATAGGTCTTTACAAATATGCATACTGATTGGAAATGTTGTCTTTGAATACTTTGCATGAAGTTTTTAAGCTGTTGGGCGTACAAGGAAAAAAAGCCTTTATTTTAGGGTCCAAAACTACCCCAAACTACATGCTTATGGTTTCAAACTTCACCCAACTCTAGTCATATCCACATGGGCTCCTTAACAAGCCTAAAACTTATTGTAAGTGCCTCCAAACTGAGCCTTTTTAGCCTTAACTTGTGAAAACCTCTGCATGATGATAGGTCATCTAGAGTTACTTAAAGATAGCAAGTTGCTTGAAGATAGTCAACTCCTCTAGAGTGGCATAGGATAAACTTAAGGTTTACAAAATGAGATCCATTGTTTAAACCTTTATAAATCCTTCATCTTCACATATCTAGTTAATGCACAAGTCTTGTCATCTTGTTCCTCTCAGCATTCACTGCCCAACTTTAGTCCTTGGTGATTCATGGTGATTGTGTTCTTTATGGAAGTCACTACCTTACTATCATTGTTGCCTCACTAAAAAACTCCGTCTAAAGCTTTTCATGCATATGAATATATTGACTACCATAAACTTATCTTTCTTGAATTGTGCATTTGCAAAACTTGAATCATCTTAATGGCCCTTCTTTATTTGTCCTTTCTTGGTGGTTGTCTTCATTTGATGATGTTACTATCATTATTATGCTTGACTTCCAATATATTTCTTCTTATTATGCTTTGCATTTAATAGTCTTCTTTGAGGTTGTGGTTGTCCTTATTCATCTTGGTGATTATGAATCATGACTTCAAATTGACTATTCTCATTCTAAGCTTCATGGTCACTGTCCTTGCATTCTTTAAAACCCTATCCTTTTAGTCCTTTGAAACTTTCTATATGACTTCGTCTTCATCCTCATATCTACAATAAAAACCCACCTCACATTCATACTCACTTGGCACAATAACTTGACTAAGTACCTACTACTCTAATTGGTATTTCAAGGTGATTGTCCTTCACTTTTCATTGAACAGTCCACCTTTGAGATGGTTGTCCCTTCTTGATTTCATTATACTCATCAACCCTGCCCTAGGTCTTTAAAAGACAAATATTGCTTCCTTAAATGCTTTCTCATGTGGTTTCCCTCTATCATGAAGTCACTGATCTCTATCATTTTTCATGAGCATTGTGCATCTTGGACTGCCCTCTGTCATTTTTCATGTTCAACTAACAAATATAACAATGGTAGGATTGGTCCCTATTTTTCTCTAATATTTTCCATAAATATTCTTGGAATGTCCTACTAAGACTTGTCTTCTTTGTGATTGTTTTGTCTGTTAAATACCATCACAATCCTTTTTAATTGTCATGCTCTACTAACACTTGTATCTGTGTCTCCTTTTGAATGAGTATCACAGAAAATTTGGTTTTACATATCAATGAATATCAAGCTTAGAATGTAATCATTTGCATAGCACAACAACAATTTCAGCTTCTCTTAGTGAAGAATATTAAGACCAAAGAGGACTTCCCTCTCGACTGGTCATCCCTCCAAAAGAATTTTTTTACTTTTGCCATCATATATTCCATGAAGACAAGTATGGACTCCCAAACTATTTAGATGATACATTAAAATGCTTGTATATAGCATGCATTCCATAACTCACTTGCAAACATTTACATCATGGAGGATATCAATTGCTTGATAAAACATGTAAAACATTGTAGAAGCATACTAGCAAGTTCTTATACTAGCCCAAGACTTTTTGTAGACTAAAAGAGGGGTAAAATTTTATTCAAATAAAAAAAGAGCAATACAAAGAAAGGGCATTGCACAAGCCTATCAATCTCCACTAATTGGTCCTTGAATTTTGAGACAAATCTGGGGGTAATTAACCCCTTTCCACAATATTCTAATCTTGCAAATGATTAGAATCCCATTTAGCCAAACAATCCGTAACCCCGTTGCATTCACATGGAATATGACAAAAAGAAACAAAATCCAAGGAAGCACACATATTAAGAATATGTTTTATAATAATAGCCAAATGCCAACTAACATCCTCTAACTATTTCCTCTTCAGCAAATTCACTACCACCTGAGAATCAGATTCACAAATGATTTGTCTCCACTTGAGAGCACAACCATGCTCCACAACACAAAGAATGGAAAGGGCCTCCATCACATTGTTAGTATACCAACCCTTATAAATAGAAAAGATAAACTCAACAGTCCCAGAACTAGTCTGCCCAACACCTCCAATACCAACATGATCAGGAATTCCACGAGAAGACCATCAATTTTTATTTTCAACACACCCTAAGGAGGAGGACACCAATGCCCCTCCCTATTTATCTTCCCAAGGGGATGGCGACATCTATTTCTCATTATCTGACCAAAATTCTGAGCAGCCCCCCGTTGAAGAGGAAGATTGAGACGAGTACAAAAGGTAGCTTCTCTAGGATCCACACCCTCAGCCAAGTCACACTTAGCTGCAGTAGTTTCTCTCACAAAATGAAGAATCCTCCACCACAAATGTTGGACAACCAACTTCACATCTTGAAAAATCTTTTGATTCCTCTCGAGCCAAATATGGTAGATAATAAAAGTCGGTCCCAAAGACCAAATTAATTGAAGAAAAGAAGTCTTAAAAAGGGCCTTCCCCCACTGGGCAAAGAACTCTGCCAAAGAAGAGACATGCTAACAAGTCTAGTTCCACACAACCCACCAAAGGTGCCAAAGCCTCCTAGAAAAGGGACACTAGAAGAAGAGATGAGAGACACACTCTTCAATGTTACATCACAAAACACACATTGAGGGCCCTTGAAACCCTCTCTTGCACAATTTATCCCAAGTAAGACACCTATTCTGGACCACTAGCCACAGAAAAAAAAAATTGCACTTGGGCCAAGAAAATTTGTTCCACACTTGTTTCCACCAAGGAACCTCAATGTTCCCAAACACCTGCTTAAGCAACTCACCATACCCACCCAAAACCGAGTACTTACCAGATAAATCATTGTTACTCCATGCTAGGACATCCTGCCCCGCCATGGAATTACATTCCTTAGAAGCAAGCATTTGAGCTCACTCTTTCCTATCCCCCTTTGACCCTCCTGGCGGCCAATCTGAGGAGTGCTTCCATCTAAGGCTAGTAGCCAGTCCAATATTTTGAACAAACTTATAATGCTCAACCATGTTCCAACCTACAAAAATAAAATGGTCACAAAGAGACTGGAGGTGAGGGTGAACCATAGATTTTTGGGAATGAGGTTTATTGACTACTCATGCACTCTTAGGATCTTTCACCTAAAAGGAGAGAGAGAAACACTGCCAAAATCAATGTGGTTCACTCAATCTAATGTATGTGTGATGTGATTAAGACTAAATGAGATGCAACTACACAATGTAACTGACTGATTATGAATGCAAAACCTAAGAAATATAACTTGTTTGAAAACACATTGTGATATGTAGAAAACACCTAGAAATGAATACAAAACTAAACAAAAAAGAAAAAAACTAAAAGTGTTCACCTAGGATCTAGAAGGAGGCTGGAAATGACACTTGAAATGCTGCTGATGCTAGAATTTTTTCCTACTAGGACTCATTTTCCGTTCTAGGCGAATTAGTCTTGGTTTTGTGAAATTGAGTCGGAACCCGTTTTGGACAAAAGGGTATCTAAAAATGCAGAAAACACTGTGTAGGCCTAGAAATGGGACTCATTCACCACTAATGGCGAATGAGTCCACTTTTGAATTTTTGAATATTCAAAAGAGGAAACAAGAGCTCTTAGTTTGTACTTTGACTTTCTACAGGTGTCTCCTTTCAAAACTCCAATTTCTGAACCTAAAAGTGAGTTTTTGTTGATATTTTGGCTTGATCAATGAAGAGAAGACTTAAAGAACTTTTCAATGCAATCTTCAATGGTTTCCAAGCTTTCAAGATGCCTAAATCTGCAAACACACAAGAAGAGAAGAAGAAATGTTGGATGTTAGGGCATGGGGGTTTGCCTTGGTCAAACCCCTTTTAGGTAATTAAACTAAAATGATGAAACATGTAATAATGGAGTTGATTACCTTGCGATGATGTTTGATCTTGAATGTCTACAGCAAAACATGAAGGATCTACCCTTAAATGTCTGAAAATTGATATCTTAATGATTTGAAGTGATGAAACCCTAGCTTGCTTGACTAGAGATGGAAGAATGATGGATGAGCAATGAAGAATGAATATGATTTAGGGTTTAGAGATGTGATTTTATAGGTAATTCACCTTATTAGCCCAAAAATTGGATCCCTAAGGCCAACATGTGAAAATAATAAACTTAAATTTCAATTTTTCCCGCTCAAAGGTCAAAAATGGGCCAAAAGGGACTCATTCGCCACCCATGGTGAATGGGTCCCATAGGGGCCATTTTGATAGCTAAGATGTCAGGAGATAAGGAAATAAGGTTTAAATTGCAACTTTATTGGGTATTTTATCAAACTTTGCCTCAAGATCCACAATATGGGTTAATAAGGGCCTATTAATGATGATGTGGTCAATTAGGGCTTGGGACACATAATTCAATGTGAAAGTGTGATTAAATACACTTTACAACATTAAAATGATGTCCACTTAGCCTAGGAAGGCACAAGAACTAATGTGAATGTGCAAGACACATTACAACACTAGTTTAACATTAAGTTTATTTTACAAACCTTCTAGATTGATGTGAGGATGTATTTACATACATTTTATAATGTTGAATTAAGGTGAAATGTGTTTATTAAGTCTAGAAAAGCGTGAAAGTATCTTACAACACTTTACAACACCTTTACAAGACATCAATAAAAGCATGTTATTCAATTTGCAAGGATCCAAGACCTAGTGTGGATGCATAAAATGCCTTACAACACATGAATCAAGGCCTCATTAAGTCCAATTTATCATGAATTATTCACATGTCAAGCAAGTTGTCTTTTTTCTATGGTACAGAGGGTAAGCAAAAAGAATAGGAGGATGACCATCCCAAGAATCCCACCAAAAAAGAGCCCAAGAACCTGTATGACATATCCAAAAAAGCCTCTTCTTGACCAACTGAGCCCCTAATTTGAGGGTATTCTAAATCATAGATCCCCTTCCTTCCAAAGGAAAACAAGGAACATCAAAAGTGTTAACATCCTTAAGATACTTCTGGGTAAGAATATGAGCCCAAAGTTTATGCTAACTAGTACACCAGTGCCAATATAACTTGGCAGCAAGAGCTTTCCCATTCAAAACATCAGAATACAATCCAAAGCCCCCCTCTTTTTGCAGCTTGCACACATCATATCCCACTTAACAATGCTCCACTTAGCCGACTGCAAATTACCACTCCAAAGAAATTGTCGTGAGAGAGCATCAAATTCCCTTAGGAAATACAAAGGAGTTGCCTAAACAAAACACCTGTAAATAGGGAGAGCCTGGATAACAGACTTTAGAAGAGTTACTCTTGCAGTAGTAGAAAGCTAATGTTGAGTCCAATGATTGACTTTACTACACAACTTATCAAACAAACTTTGCCAAGAAGACCTAGGCTGCCTACCAACAACAAGAGGTATTCCCAAATAGATAAAGGGAAGAGACCCAATTTGAAACCTCAAAATATTAGCAATCCATTGTTGAATAGCTCAAGGAGTATTAAAAAGGAAGATAGAAGACTTGTGCTCATTGACTTTTTGACCGAAAGTAGCGAGGTAATTATCCAAAGCCTACCTAAAAGAAACAACCCCACGAAGGCGAGCCCTCCCCATAAGAGAAGTGTCATCCATAAACTGAAGATGAGAGAGCTGCGGTAGCCCATTACCCCAACACCAACCTTGAATTGTACCCTAGGCAACCCACAACTTGAGAAATTTTCCTAGACCCTTAGCCATAATAATAAACAGATTTAAGGGGAAAGTGGATCTCCTTGACGAAGGCCCCTGGAAGCCTCAAAAATCTCAGAAGATTCCCCATTCATAAGAACAAAAAAAGAGGAAGATGTAACATAGCTCATAGTCCAATTGACCTAATTTGGACTAAAACCAAAGCCTAAGAGAATTTTTTGCAAAAAACGCCACTTAACTCTACCATAAGCTTTGGCCATATCCAATTTGATAAACATAGACTTGTACTTAGAAGCTGCCATAGAGTGAATGACTTCAGAGGCAACCACCACCACATCTAGGATCTATCTACTAGCCACAAAGCCTCCTCGCTCCTCAAAGATTATAGAAGGAAGAAAATTTTTGAGCCTTTTAGCAATCAATTTAGTAATAATTTTATACACCACATTATAAAGAGCAATAGGTTGAAAGAATTCAAGCTGATCAACACCTTCCTTTTTAGGAATGAGGACCAAAAAAGTAGAGTTCAAGGCATGAAGCATCTGCTTACTATGAAGAGATTTTTGGACAACCTTCAGCAAATCCAAACTTATAATATCCCAAAATTCCTAAAAACAAAAAGTAATAGGAAAGCCATTCGGACCGGGGGTTTTACATTTATTCATCCCAAAAACAACCTCTTCCAATTCTAGCAAAGAAATTGGGTGGATGAGGGAATCATTAATCTCCTTGGAGATTAGGGAAGGAATGCAAGCAAGGATCAAATTCTCCTCATCTTCTATAGGGGGAAAATCCTCAGAAAAAAGAGCAGAATAAAACTGTCTAGCCTCATGAGACAAAGCCTACAAAGAAGAAATGTGGATCCCATCTGCAGTGACCAAAGAGGAGATACAAATTCTATTGCGACGAGCCTGCACAAAATGATGGAAGAAAGCAATATTCCTATCTCCTTGAAGCCAATCAATCCGAGCCTTTTGCTTCCAAAAGATCTCCTCTCGAAGCTCCCACTCCTCCACAACTCTCATAGACTAGGATTCTGCTTGACCCAAAGCATCCGAGAAACCAAAATCCCAAATTTGGTGAGTAATCACATCAAGGCACACCTGGGCATTCCTCTTCATAGCCTTAAAGTTACCAAAACTCATCCTATTTCATCTCTTAAGGTGAAATTTAGCATACTGAAGTTTCTTAACAAAGGTGTACATAGAAGTACCATAAGTTGGGCTGCCATCACGCTACCACTAGGCCATAAGATGATGCAAAGAAGACTCCTGAAGCCACATAAGTTGAAACTTAAAGGGAGGATTCTTGGGAGCTGTAAAATAGATTACTAGAAATTTAATTGGCCAATGATCAAAACCCATCCAATCAAGAAACTTAGAGAACTAGTAACCAACCTACCTCCCAACCAAAAACAAGAAACAATAAATCTTCCAACCTTTCAGAAATCGCTTCCTCTCCACTCTGTCTAGATTATTCCAAGTAAAAACCCCATTAGAAGACTTAACATCAATTAAGCAAGCAAATCCACATTCTCCCAAAAAAGATCAGAAGCAGGACCAAGCTAGGGCAATCCACCTCTTTTCTCCTCTAAGCTCAACACATAATTAAAATTACCAACTAAAATCTAAGGAAGATATGGAGCACATGATCTAACATCCCTTATATGAGCCCAAAGCCAGATTTTTCCACGATATCAATCAGAGCATAAACATTAGTAACCAAAATAGTCTCACCAGTTTCCAAGGAAGAGGCAACCATGGAAATAGTAGAGTGATTGGAATCCACCAAAGCGGAGCAATCTCTTTTGGATCCCAAAAAAGAGCCTAACCCCCATAACTCCCCTGAGAACCAATGCATTGACATTGACCAAAATACCAGATACGAGAAGCACATTGAAACATGAAATCAACTGAAAGTTTAGTCTCCTGAACACAAAAAATGTCTAGAAAATGAACAACAACCAGATCATGAATAACCTTTTGACGAGAGGGTATGTGCATGATCATCATGCAAAAAATAGGCCCTTAAGTGGCAAAAAATTCAGAAAAATCAGTGTTAGGCAACTTGATGTAAATATTTGAATAAGTTATCTATATTATTTCAAAAATATGTAAGAATAGAGTTTGTAGAAAATTGAATGTAGTTTCTAAAATATTAGGTTTATTTAAAAATAAATAAAATCTATTTGGTGAAAATTTGAAATTGCAATGCAGTAGTACTTAAATTTCAGGGAAAAAATAAGTAGGTGTCTGTTTGACCACCCTAACCATAATAAAATGATAATTATTTTTTGTAAGATTTTATATATAAGTAGAGGACTCATGTCCAGATGTGATGCATACTTTTTTGTAATTTTTTTCCAAGTAAATAATTAATTATGAATTTTTATTACAACTTTTAGAAAATTTAAAAACTCATTTGTCGACCACCTTAACTTGGTCAAAACTTCATGAAATTTAATTTTTCTTTTTGATCCTATAGTATGTGAAGCATAGAATGTGACACATATTTTGGATTCAAAAATATGATACCGTTTGAAAGTTATAGATGTTTTTCAATCAACCTATTGATCAAGACTTTAGTCGTAATTCTAATAGAATATGAATAATAATTATTTATTAAATTCAAATTAAATCATAATTCATATTTTTGGAAAGCTGGGAATCTCCTCTAAAAACCTTTTTCGTTTCATTAATTTTGGGTGAAAAAAAAATCGTCAGCCACATACCCTACAAATATTGCCACTTTTTGGCGCACCATGATCCTGCACATACCCGAGATGTGCTATTCAACCTCCTTACATTCTATGAGAGAACAATCATGGGGGAGATGGAGAAAAGTGAGCATCAATGGGTTTAACAGACCCATATTCCACGAACAAATCTCCAGTACGCATAATCTTCTCAACATCCTTCTTACGACCACTTTTAGAAGAGTGATCAGACAAACCCTTTGTAATTGTGCAATGTTTCACCCCCAAGGCTAGAGAAGACCCCTTGCTCTTGCCAGAAACTAGCCCCTCCTTTGCCAAATTTTCCAAAACAATATCATCTTCATCCTGCATAGGGTCATTTAGAGATACCAATGGATCTTGCATACCTTGTGATAAATGAATATCTTGATTGGAACCTTGTCCCTACCCCACAACACAACCCATACCAACAACATCAAAAGGCACATGCAGCGGGATTCCTTCCTCCAAGGTTGAGGTGTCCAACACCTCAAACCAATTAAAGTATTCTTCATTCTTCCTATCCTTGAATGATCTCTTTTGACCACGACTTTTAGACCGAGGCTTAACCTACACAAAACCATCTTTATCTGATTCACCCTCTATCATGGAAGATTTCCCTTTATCCACCTTAACTACTTTTGGAGTCGAAGATGAAGGGGCATAATTATAAGGAGGAGCCTTATTAATCCTAGGAAATTGCTTCTAAGGATCTCCATACTCATGACAAATCCGACAACGAAAAGGAAGGAACTTCTAATCAAGCTGTTGAATCCAAGACAAAGAACCAAGACAAATTTCCTAAGAATCCAACAAGGGATTATTCAAATCAACCTCCACACAAATCCAAGCAAAGGAAATAATATTTCTTATGAGCAACTGCAACAGGCTTACCAAGAAGAGCCACAATCCATTGTAAAATATCTTCTCTCCAAAACTCCAGGGGGAGTCGTGACAAGCGGACCCAAATTAGAACCTTTGACGACAATTCTTCAGTTGTATTAAAACCCATATGCCAGGAGTTTATAAACAACCCAAAATGATTATAAAAGTAGGGTCCTCCCTTAAAAACCGATTCCTATCATCCATATTGGAAAAAACCACAAAATAGTTGTGTAGCCACCATTAACTCCATGTCGCCCTCAACCTGTCACGTACGTCTGATCCAAGCATCTAAAGCCAGTAGAGGAATACAAATCCCAAGAAATTTACATATTAAAGCATGTCTACTCCAATAAGAAACATCATCAGCCACCGATTTTGGAGAAAGAACCAAGATTAGACGATCTTGACTCCTAGGCAAACAACCATTCACTTTCTTCAGTTTGGGGCCCTCCCCCACAGAAAATGACTCAAAGTGCTGAGCATTCAATCCCAATGAAGATCCATTGTGAAACCCACCATGATCAGCCACCACCAAACTATAAGAGCCCTATTGCTCTGCCATGAGACAAACAAAAGAAACCCAGTGTTACATGAGGATGCGTCCCCTGGGTTTTTGCCCCCGTACCCGTCTCGAAAACATTTCGGGGATAGGGGACGCCTGGGGGACGGCTGATAGCCGTCCCCAAAAGGTTTCCTATTTTCAGGGACGTCCCCGATTGGACGAAACGTCTCAGAATGGAAAGGGGACAACCAGCCATCTAGGGGACGAATAGGGGATGCCTAGGAGTCCCCTATCCGTCCCCTGGATAGCTGGTCGTCCCCTGTCGCCCAATAGCATTTTAAACACAAAAACAAAAGTTTTTTTTAATTTTCTTTTTTTTAAGTCTTTCTTTTGTGGGCCCCACGCCCTCCCAACCCTAATATGGCCACTTAAAACATCTTCTTACCTTCATTTGACCTCATTTTAACTTGCCAAAATAAAATTGCAGCCAAGACTATGAGCCAACCCCTCACAGTGACAGTGACTCAGACTATGAGTCTGATTTTGATGCAATGTTGACAAATGCCGAATAGCGGCAATCATCATACTTTCTATTTCTATGTTTTGCCTTTGGACACTTGTGACTTTGTCATTTTGACATTTGTAGTACAAACTACATTTGGATTGTCTAATGTTGTTAAAGGAATAAACATTTGATATATGGTTTTTTTCTATAGAATGGGAAGATAAGTTGGGAAGATAAGTTTTCTCTGCTTTGTATCTTCAAACATTATATATGCTAATCTAATTGAAAACAAAAGGAACAAAACCAAAGGGGTCAAGACATCAAGATAGAAATTTTGCCATGCCAGCTAAAAGGTGGTAGTAAGTCGTAAAATTTTTGACTAAACTCATATAAATTGCAAACTCCTGATAAATATATACCTAAGATGTGGCAAAGTGATGACACTGGCAAGGGTTATGGAATTTGGCTTTACACATGTAAATTTCATTGCTTGAAAGTCTCTAAAGCCCTTTCGAAAAATCTGTTTTGGTGTGTATTCTATTGAGGTCCCTGTTACACAGTGATTTTGTAGCCTTTTGGGCATTTTATTATTTTATATCATATGCACATTGACTATTTGACATGAACTATGGTCCATGGATGCAATTAGGTAGCTGTAGTATTAATTTCTTCGATAATTCGATTCTATGATGCATATATCAATATGATTGGTGATTACATTTGCAACTTTATGAATGTTCATTGTTATGATTATCATTACTCGTATGAATATTTGAAATTTCCCTATATTTTTAAAATCTCTCTCTCTCTCTCTCTCTCTCTCTCTCTCTCTCTCTATATATATATATATATATATATATATGTAATTATATATATATATATATACTATACAGCCTTCCCCCGTCCCCTAAAATCCCCTCAAAAAATTGCCGTCCCCGAAATGTGTCCCGCTGTCCCGCTGTCCCCCCGTCCCGGAAACTTGGTGGAACATAGAAGAAACCCCCTTGAAAACAGAAAGAACCCACCCCAAACACCAAGCAGCACCAATGAAACAAAAACGAACACTTACAATCATCATGATAGAATTGAAGCCCTCTGAATTTCAGAGTCCTTTACACTTCACATGATGTTATTATAGCTACAAAGCCCACAAATTTTAGATTTGAATTTTAAACTGAAACTGGGACTATTTATGCCTCCTCAGTACTTTTCTGAAGGACATTAATCAGCTAAAATACTAAAATCTTACAATCATCATGATAGAATTGAGGCCCTCTGAATTTAGGTAAAATACTAAAATCTTACAATCATCATGATAGAATTGAAGCCCTCTGAATTTCAGAGTCCTTTACACTTCACATGATGTTATTATAGCTACAAAGCCCACAAATTTTAGATTTGAATTTTAAACTGAAACTGGGACTATTTATGCCTCCTCAGTACTTTTCTGAAAGACATTGAATTAATCAGCTAAACAGTGGAGTTGCAAATGATAACACGCTAGGAACTACTAAAAAGGTTAAACAAGTATTGACCAAAGGAGACATCAGTGCCCTAAAGTGAACCAGAGTTGTTTGATAGAAAGCGTATGCCAAACCTGCATGTCAGAACTATTTCCTCACAAATGGCTTCTCGCAGACGAGTAACCTCTGTTCATTATCATCCTTGAGTTCCACTATCCGAATATTGCGGTGCATTTGGGCAGCAGTAGATCTGGTTTCTTCAAAAAAATTTACATAGTTGCCCCTTATCATTTGTGACTGTCCATTAGTTTTGATTGCTGCCACTGTCTTTTCTGACTAAAGCAATGTCCTTTAATGCAGTGATTGTCCTATCACTTGGCTCTAGCTTTAGCCTTCACTGATGTAGATAAAACATCAGTAGGCGATTTTACTGCTGAGTTTGTTGTTGGAGGTATTGTGGGATGAGGATATTCAAAGAGTGAGGGCTTAGCTCTTGATAGAAAATTCATATTTGGGGACCTTCAAGTCATAGTTGAGCTCAATGAAAGCAGTAGGAGCAAAAGAGGGACTCAAGAAATATATAAGCGGATACCAATACCAGAATTGGCTAAATACTGCCATACCAACAACAGCAGTGATTCTATCATTCTTTGTCCTGGAAAGCAACTTAATGGTCACATTCTGACCACCTGTATCTAACATGCCCGATGCCAAAATTTCACCCATCTTGCTCATGTGGATTGTATGACTCAGACAGCAGGGATGCTATTCGTGGAGTCTGCTTAGGTTCAGAGTACAAAAGAAATCCAAGTGCCATTACCACAACTCTTCTCACACTTGCATCTGTCATTTGGACATCCTAGACATTTCCATCACAACAGAAGTGGGGGAAGAAGCAGTGCTCCCATTTTCAGAAACGACTGGCCTATTAGATTCAACCTGTGCTGCTGATGATAAGAATTGGGTTATTAGAGGACTGAGATTTAGGCTCAGGTGGACAATCTCGAACATTAAGATGGAAAGGCTGATACTCATTCTCAAATAAACCAAAAATTAATTGAAAAGTCATCAAAGCATCATCCTAATTCTCAGATTGCGACAACTTTACAAATTTCCTCCTTTGTCGTTTAGGTTGACCTCTTTCTATCAACCGTGTCCTAGGCCTTATCTTTAAAAGAAAAATATTGCTTCCTTAAATGCTTTCTCATGTGGTTGCCCTCTATCATGAAGTCACTGCTCTCTATCATTTTTCATGAGCATTGTGCATCTTGGACTGCCCTCTGTCATTTTTCATTTTTCATGTTCAGCTAACAGATATAATAATGGTAGGATTGGCCCCTATTTTTCTCTAATATTTGCCATAAAGATTTTTAGACTGTCCTACTAAGACTTGTCTTCTTTATGAATGCTTTGTCCTTAAGAATGCCAAGGTAAACTCTGTTAAATACCATCACAGTCCCTTTTAATTGCCATGCTCTACTGACACTTGCAGCTGTGTGTCCTTTTAAATGAGCATCACAAAAAAATCGGTCTTACATATCAATGAATATCAGGCTTAGAATGTAATCACTTACATAGCCTAACAACAATTTCAACTTCTCTTAGTGAAGATTATTAAGACCAAAGAGGACTTCCCTCTGGACTGGTCATCCCTTCAAAAGAGGATTTTTTTTAGTTTTGCCATCATATATTCCTTGAAGACAAGTATGGACTCCCAAACTATTCAGATGATACATTAAAATGCCCGCATATAGCATGCATGCCACAACTCACTTGCAAGCCTTTACATCATCGAGGATATCAATTGCTTGATAAAACATGTAAAACATTGTAGAAGCATACTGGCAGCTTCTTATACCAGCCCAAGACTTTACTAAGGCAAACATGAGGTAAAATACTAAAATCTTACAATCAACATGATAGAATTGAAGCCCTCTCAATTCCAGAGTCCTTTGCACTTGATGTTATTGTAGAGTCCTTTGCACTTCACTTGATGTTATTGTAGCTACAAAGCCCACAAATTTTAGATTTGAATTTTAAACTGAAACTGGGGCTATTTATACCTCTTCAGTACTTTTCTGAAAGAAATTGGATTAATCGGCTAAACAGTGGAGTTACAAATGATAACACGCTAGGAACTACTAAAAAGGTTAAACAAGTACTGAGGAAAGGAGACATCAGTGCCCTGAAGTGAACCAAAGTTGTTTGATAGAAAGCATATGCCAAATCCGCATGTCAGAACTATTTCCTCACAAATTTTTTTGGCGGATGAGTAACCTATGTTCATTATCACCCTCGGGTTCCACTATCTGAGCATTGCAGTGCATTGGGCAGCAATAGATCTGTTTTTTTCAAATTTTTTATATAGTTGCCCCTTATCATTTGTGACTGTCCATTAGTTTTGATTGCTGCCACTATCTTTTCTGACCAAAGCAATGCCCTTTAATGAAGTGATTGTCCTATCACTTGGCTCTAGATAAAACATCATTAGCAATTTTGCTGTTGAGTTTGTTGCTGGAGGTATTGTGGGACGAGGATATTCAAAGAGTGAGGGCTTAGCTCTTGATAAAAAATTCAAACTTGGGGACCTTCAAGTCGTAGTTGAGCTCAATGAAAGTAGTAGGAGCAAAAGAGAGACTCAAGAAATATATAAGGGGATACCAATACTAGAATTGGCTAAATACTGCCATACCAACAACAACAGTGATTCTATCATACTTTGTCCTGGAAAGCAACTTAATGGTCACATTCTGACCACCTACATCTAACATGCCTGATGCCAAAATTGCACCCATCTTGCTCATGTGGATTGTATGACTCAGACAGCAGGGATACTATTTGTGGGGTCTGCTTAGGTTCAGAGTATAAGACAAATCCAAGTGCCATTACCACAACTCTTCTCACACTTGCATCTGTCATTTGGACATCCTAGACATTTCCATCACAGCAGAAATGTGGGGAGAAGCAGTGCTCCCATTTTCAGAAACAACAGGCCTATTAGATTCAACCTGTGCTGCTGATGATGACTATCCATGAATTGGGTTATTAGAGGACTGAGATTAAGGCTCAGGTGGACATTCTCGAACATTAAGAAGGAAAAGCTAATACTCATTCTTAAATAAATCAAAAATTAATTGATATGTCATCAAAGCATCATCCTAATTCTCAGATTGCGAAAACAACTCCAAAATTTCCTCCTTTGCCATTTACGTTGACCTCTATCTACTTGATCACATTTCCTAGGGTTTGTAATGCTTTGGAAAAAAATATCAACATTTCTTAAATTGCAGTAACACATCATTCTGTATTTTGAAGCTTTGTCCTTAAAAGGACAGTCACAATATTGTTCTTGAGGATTTCAAAATAATACTATTTACTCTACAGTCTTCATATACTGTATTTTGCTCCTTTTTAATATTTTCACACTATTCCCTGCTTTCAAATATTGGCACCAATGATTCTCGAAAATCTTCGTTTTCAAGGATTCTCATTTCCCTGATCTTCTTCTCTAGTTTTTTAAAGTTTGTAGAGGCACTCTTTGCAATGACTTCCTTAATGACCAATTCATCAATCTTATATGTCGATTCCATGTGTCTTGGAAGAAGCTTTTTGCATAAACTCCTAAGGCCACTTCTCCAATGCTTCAGGAAGCACTGTATGATTTGTGTATGCCAATATTTGTTGAGTAATATTCCAGGCTTCCTCCCAAGGCAAACCTTTTACATCAATCAGAATCTGTACCAACTCCAATACAGATAATATTGGATGTGTATCATTCATCTGAATTGCAATCTTTGCTGGAAACTGTCTCCAGTTCACATTATGTCCGGAATGTCTTTTGAAAGAGGCAAAAATGCCTTGAAGAGGAGCTGAGCACAAGGCATACGGTTGCTTCAAACGAAGAATCTTTCCTTCTGTAGAATCATCTCCTAGATAAACATAACAAATATTTGCTGCATGTAGCATGGCCTGTCATATGCAACAGCCTTAATATCCTCTCTAACAACCCAACGCCTAGATCCATTATAGCCATTCTCCATTTTGTCATAAAATTTAACAAGGTATGAGACATCATGCTTGGCAATTTCCCCAGGATTTACTATTTCCAACCAGCATTCAGCTGCTTCCTCCTGACCATCCTTTGTTGTTTTCTGATGGAATAGCCCATAGTAGTAACGAAGTCCATAACCCCATGCAGGACAATCAAGGGTGGCCAAGGAATCGAGAAAGCCTGAAACTAATCTCCCCGACCCTCCATTTCCAAGAGCTGCATCTGGCTCCTGCTCAGCTATAGCTTCCAAGTCAGATCACAACTAACTTAAAGCCTCTAAATAAGCATTTAATCAACTCTGAATTACCAATGGCATTCAACAAAACTCCACCGATAAATAATAAGTCTGCTTAGGATTACACCCCTAATAGTGCTTCAGTGTTTCATTCCATCCTTGAATCAGACTGTCTCGTACACTTTTAGCAGTTGCAACATAAGCTTGTGGTAACTCAAATTTAAAAGGGGAGAAAAGTGGTGTAAACTCTGCATGGTTTTTTAATGCTTGATGCAATAGATAAGAGTCAAATTGCATACCTAAAGTCCTGCATCTGGGTGTCTTGAATCAGTAGAAACTCCACTTTATTTTCTAGATATAATGCTTGCAACAACTCAGCCGCCATGCAAATCTACTAAACTGGTGTGTAGAATAGTTTTCAAACAGTCTAAAACCCTAGAACCTCGACCTATCTTCATGAAACTTCTCTTTACCAAAGACCTCGACATGCCTGTGAGAAACTTTTTTTAGACATGGGAAACTAATTAAATTTTAATTTCTCTCCTTTTTAAGTTCCTGCCGTAGGCAGGTATACTTATGCTTTCAGCAAGTTTCAATAGTTTGTCCAAAATCAACCAATTAAATGCAAGAATTAAATTTTCTTGTCTATATTTTCTAATGTTCATATTTATTTTAATATTCAAAAATCATTTTTCTTCCATTCTATTGGTTAATAGTTGTGAACAATCATGAACAGTCATATTTGTATGATGTAAGCAACAATAATAATGTAAGTAACAATAATAATATGATGAACAATAGTTGTGGAGTGTCATATTTTTCACTATTCTTCAATAGTATATGATTGAACAATTGCTTGTATGGGAACAAAAAAAATCATATTTTTCACTATTCTTCAACAGTATATGATTGAATAATTTGCTTGTATGGCAAAAAAAAAAATCTCATCAAGCTAACTTTGGAAGAAAGGCACGAATAAAAATACAAGCTTTTTATGTAAGAGATGACGGCTCATAATATAGAATTGATAATGCAATCACCCTCTTGAATGATGATCGTTCATTTACTTGTCATTCACGTGGGTGGGATGGTTTAGACATATCTAGAAAAACAACAAAACAATTCTCACCGTCGGATGATGGCATCCTTTCTTTGTTGGGTCTTATCTGAGCCTTCAATTTCTTAGAAAAACTCTTTAAATATTAGGGTTAGGCTACAATCTCACTACATCACTTCCCTCCAACATCTGTGTTGTATTCTTTGATGTACATATTGCTATTAGTAAATCCACCAAAACCTTGCCAAAGCTTCAAATTCTACACCTTACACCATGTTCATGTAACAAAGATTCGCATCCATATTAAGTATGCAAGGAGATAAGGCTTGCATGCTAGGAACCATTTGCATGCACTAACTTATCGATTACATCTCCATTGTTTTGTTCATCATGATGCTTGTCATTGCAGACACATCAAGTGAAGGAAAATCAGATGGTTGGTTAGATCTGAATGTAGAATCTTTATCTTCATTAGATGCATCTTCCGTCTGTGCTTTCAATGCTGAATCTTCAGAGCTCAGCTGATTTGGAACTGAGAACAAAAGAAATCAGTAATGTTTCTACAATTTATTTGATTGAGTTCATTTTTTTTAGCTTATTTATTAATTTTTTATACCTTTTGATGTTGTCAGGGACTTTTGGACGTGTATTATAATGTTAGGATCGGGAAGCTAGAGAGTATGTGGCTGTTAAATTCTTCACAACATATTGTGATGCAACAATATTAATTGAAATTGATTTTATTTATGTTCTTTCAAAGCAAGAAGATCAAATTTGTATTGTTTACTGCAAAATGATCATCAAACTAGTGGAAAACAGAGCATGCTCATGGAAAAATAGATTTTTAAAAACTAAAGAAAAAAACATAAAATTGAAATATGAACTTTTTGTAAAATAAATTTAAAAATCCTCAAATCGAAGAGCAATTTAAACAGTTGATTCAAGTAGATAAACTAGAGAGATTATTAACATAAAACCAAACAAGAATCAAAAGGCAATGCCATCTCTTTCTTCTGTGAATAGAATTAAAAAAGCAAATCAAATATTTCATATTTGCCAGCAAATTTGCTTGTGATTTTCTTATTTAAATGTCTTAGCAATTTGCACATAATGGATGGGTATTCTCCAAACACTATGGGATCCAAATACCTGGAAAAATCCTCACATTCTCAGTTTTTAGAGGAAAATTACCATGTCCAATCAAGAGGAGTTGAACTTGATAGGATTATGTAATGAAATGTATATATTTTATTGAACAAAGATGAGAATAAAGCAACAACTAGAAGAGAAACATAGCCATAAAGGCCTAAGCAAAGCAGCACAGAGTTTAGTTAAATAGAAGATCACTGTAACAAACATAACCAACAAGACAGAACAATAGAGCTAGAGCTAGCATAGCCCAAAAAAGGCTTCATAACAGAGAATCATGGCCACACATGCCCAAAAAAAGAAGCAGAGTTCAGATTACAAAACATGTCCACGGTATCAAAATAAGCCATGGCAAAAATTTTGAAACAAGCACAACCTTTAGAGGAGTTCTTAAAATTCATTCTTCAACAATGGGAATAGGACATTCAATCCATGATGAACTTCCAGCTATGTCTTCTCTTGGATCTATTCCAATTGTTTAGCCGGCTATTTGTGAGCCTTCGATGTTTCGTCAATGTGAGATGAGGAGGAGGCAAACTGAAAAAGAATGTTATATAAAGCATTAAAATTGCAATTTCCAGATGAGATAATTTTTAAAAAAAATTGAAGTACATTGTGATTTCCATTCATTACGGAGATGGCTTTTCTTGTAAGCCTTGTCTGCCCACATCTACTTCCTCCTATGTTTCTTCAGCTTACGACCCACACCCATACCCCACATCTTCCTACACAAGTTTCTCCATTTTATTCAATAATAAACACTAACATTTAATACAAGGATCGGCAACAAAATATCAGAAAGCCTCTATTAAAAAATAACACATAGATAAAGCAGCTAAATTCACAATATGTTACTCCTGGATTGAGATCGCTTCAAGCATAACACTAGCTACTACCCTTCTCGTAATGCCCCCGCTAAAAATCTCTGGCTTGATCGTATTTTATCACTGGCCCCTAAATCTTAAATGAGTATTGATTTTTTGTTTGATAGTGCAAACCAAGCATATGCAAAAAATTAGAGGCCCAAATGATGTGAGAAAGCCATTGCCATGGTGGATGTTTTTGCAGAGTTTTGTAAATCATCAATGGCCTCCATAAGTATTTTATCACAAAACCTATCCCAACCAAAAGTATGACGATGAAAGAAATTACAGCTATCTAGTAAATACATTTAACCTTGTAAACTGTATGCCTCCCACCTGTCGACATGATTGATAGTAGCTATGGAATCCAACACGTGCAACCTTTATCTTCAGAAAAGAAAAATGCTTATATTACATTTACATAAATATTTATAAAATGACATGTAATAATTTAATATGATTTTTTTCAGTGAATAAAACATTTACCATGTAAAAATACTAAAAACATAGAGTTAGAGTCAATGTGTTTGGTTAAAATAAATTTATTTTATAATAAAAATCTATTAAAAACTTTAAAATAAACAATTTTAACATGGCAAAAGGTCAATAAAGATTTGTAAAAATGAAAATTTGGAATTAGCTTATAAGTTGGTAATATCTTCAGTTGCAATTATGCTCCAAACAAAACTACACAAGGTTCACTATCTTCACTAGTAGTATTGATTGTTATCTTTAAAATAAACAATTTTAACATGTTGAAAGGTCAATAAAGATTTGTAAAAATGAAATTTTGGAATTAGCTTACAAGTTGGTAATATCTTCAATAGCTAGAGTTGTGCTCCAAACAAACTGCACAAGGTTCACAATCTTCACTGGTAGTATTGATTACTAGCTCTAAAATAAACAATTTTAACATGTCAAAATGACAATAAAGATTTGTAAAAATGAAAATTTGGCTGGTAATACCTTCACCAGGTGCAATTGCACTCCAAACAAGTTGTACAAGGCTCACTATCTTCACTTGCACTCCAAACAAGTTGCACAAGGCTCACTATCTTCACTTGCAATATTGCTTGCTTTCAATCCATATTCTCTATATGTAAGCATATGGAAAACAATTATTTTCTAAAAGTTCTATGGTAGTGGGAATATAATCTCTAAGAAATCAATTGTGCTGAGCTTCTATTTTTTATTTTAAACCAACACAAAGTGACATTGTACCCTCCTAACTGCTTCTATCAACTACATCTCACAAACAACCAAACACAAATCGCAAAGAGCAGGAACATGACGCAAATGCGTCTGTTGTTAAACAAGTGCTAAGCTATAGACTAGTGGTGGAAAAGAACATCAACATTAGTATAGATATTTTCTATTTAAAAAATATATTTTTATTCCAAGAAGTAAACTTTTATTTACTTAAGATTATTTTATTTTTTATTTATTTAAACATAATTTTATAATTATAATTTTTTCTTTTATAAATATATATTACATATATAATAAAATTCTTCTAAACATAATAAAATATTCATAATTCAAATCAATAAATATTATTCATTGTATATATATTATTTAGTATATTCAATCTAAATCTTCAAATATTTATATAGGGGCACACTCTCAATATAAAAATGTTACACATTAATTGCAAATTAAAAATGACTTAAATTCTTCCAATCAATATAAAAAATATCTTTAAAGTTAAATTTCTTACAACCATAACAATAATATCATATCAAATAAAATGAATTGTTGCACCCAAAAATTTAATTAAAATTATTAAATAATAAATATAATAGAATAACTTACTCCAAATATTGATCAATCTAGCTATCAAAGAGCCTCTCTTTCAGTGTTTTTTGTTTTGGCTAAGTTTGTAATCTAGTTGACAAAGAGCCTTTTCTATTTCAAAATGTATTGCAAAGTCTAGCTATTAAAGAGCTCTAAAAATAGATATACAATTATATTGTAATCCTTTATATATATTAAAATATGGGCCTCGTTCTCTTTGCTTAAAAATAAAATAAAATAAATATAACAAAAATAAAAATTCATTAAAAATACAAAATTTTGCATGGATACAATAACAAGATGAACATAACTCTTACTGTTGTATAGACTAAGTTTATATATATTTCATTCATATGCTAATTTATTTTTCTAGATTGCAAACATAAGTGCATTCAGAAATATAAACTTAAGTTATTATATGTACACCTAATAAACTTAAGTTATTACAAAATAAAACTATTTTTAGAAGTACACTTATAATTAAATAGAATGTATCAAAACACAATTATAAATAGAAATATAAGTAAATTCTTTCATCTATACGGTTGGAACTCAAAGTAGACATTATCTTTTAGTATTTGGATTTCTTAGCATCCTCTTATTGTAAATTTCCTTTCAAGAGAGGACTTATGTGTTCTAGAGATAATTTTTTTGATAGCAAGTTTTTTATTTTGGTATTTATACTTATTTAGTCACTTTTAATTTGCAGCAAATTTTGATCACTTGAAATATGATGATCTCTTAAAGAGAGGATTATAAAATTGAAGACTCTATCCCCAACATTGAACGAGTGCATGTGAGCCTTGATTTGAGACCCTATGGTGGAATTTTTATCCATAATATATTCCTAATTGCAAATTATTATAACATGAAGTTGTAGATGATTAAAAGGTTGTGCTTCAAGCTTATAAATGGTGTGGTGAAGATTCAAAACAAAAGGTAGGTAGTTGGTTCCAACATATGTATAAAATTGGAAACGTGAGTAATTGCATCATTCTATCAATCAATCCAACCTATCTAATGACATTCATGTAG
This sequence comes from Sequoia sempervirens, assembly GCA_007258455.2. Taxonomy (NCBI): domain Eukaryota; kingdom Viridiplantae; phylum Streptophyta; class Pinopsida; order Cupressales; family Cupressaceae; genus Sequoia; species Sequoia sempervirens. The sequence continues at coordinate 53,290,726 of VDFB02358134.1, forward strand.
GTCTAAGTTTTAGACACATAAAATTAAGCAATTATAGGAAATAAAGAAGTATTATAAAAGAATATATTTTTAATATTTTGGTGCAACATATTATCTTTCAATGTAGAACTCAGTATGGAAGTATTCTAAAAGGACAACATCTAACAAAGGCTCAAATAGAAAGGAAAAATAGTTAGTAAAAGAGAAAAAATATCAAGCTAACATCATGGGAATAACAATCCTTTTAAGAACACATTTATAATTCAAGCATACTCTACCCCATATATTCTATAATATTGGCTATGATAGTAGCTAATGATATGATGAAAAAGGTCCAACTTATTATGCATAAAAAAATGTACCTCTTTCTCTATTTTTCAATTAATAATAAAATTACCACACTTGTCAGGTGTATCCTCTACCATTTTAAAATTCCCACACATGATACATGTAGTTGGAGGTAATGAGAGCAATAAAATACTAAATAATAGATCATTCTATTGGCACCTACCCCAAAGTTTTAAAATTTCATGTCATTTATCCCCCTAAACCTTATTTGATTACAAATTTGAGAAATATTATGTTATAGTATTAGGGTTCGTGTGTGTTGTTAATCCTTTGAAAATTCATAATATTTTTTTCTATAAACCTATCTTTATCCTAGACACATCATGTTGTTTCCAAATTCTTTTAAGGTTACATAGTTGCTAATTAGTGGGCCCTATTATATATTGACATAACCTCTTATGGGTGAAAATGATTAAGTTTCATGTTCACTCCTTATGGGTAAAAGTGATTATGTTTCATGTTCATGGGGTCATGTCTTAAAAAATTTTCCATAGTGTTAAATGTGTAATGTATTTCTTTGGGCCCATTTTCTATGAAGCAGTTTTCCTATTCATGTCTCTATATCAACCCCTCCAACATTAATGGTAGCCTACTTGCTAACAACAATGGCCTTAGATCCCACTTATATTGTCAAGATGTGAGTTAATATTTCTATGCATATCACAATTTATAAGTGCAACCCCACCAAAATCTGTTAGAATTGTGAAAAAAGCACAAAACCATGAGCCATAGGATCAAACAACAAACAAAGACACCTTCCACACAAGAGATCTGAAAACAAGAATTGCTATATTCATCAACAAGGAAAAGTTACAAAAGAAGCTTTCAAGAAGATATGAAAGTCATGATATTTCTTGTGAATAATATCTGAGTAATATTTACAATAAGGGTTGAATGCTTATAAGAGCAAAGCTCTAAATGAGAAAGGGATCAAATCATGACAAGTGTCAACATCACATGAGATGTGACATAATGATCTAATATTAACTCAAATAATAAAGCATTCCCAAGTTTAGCTAAAGTGTGTGAGAATAAATTGGACTAATAATCAATTAAGGATTAATTAATTATTAGCTAATGTGTGATAACTCTAGCACCTCCCTTTAAGATGGACTTAGAGAGTAGCTAAAAACCCTAAATAGAATGCAAGATGGGTCCTGACAAACAAGGCCAAGTAAGGTAGCCATGTATAAAAAAAAGATCTCTATAATGTGGAAAAATAGAGAAAACCTCATGGGAAAAACTCTACTCCAAAAAGAGATGAAAGCCAAGTGAAGGACTGAAGAAGCCTCCAAACAAGACAAGGTTGTCTCAAAAGATAGGAACAAAAAAACATCCAAAAGCATGAAGAAGCTCCAAACACATCGAAGAAGGTTTGCTATAATGCCAAAAGAATAACCTCCTCTAAAACATCTGATAATCAAGATCAAGAAGACAAGAATTTGTATGAGTGCCCCCAATGACAATACCTGAATCAGATGGAAAACAAAGGAAAACACCTAGAACTTGAAGATATAGATGGCAAAGGTACCAAAAGTCTGGAGAACTAATCAAGTCAAAATGGAAGGTTGCCTCCAAAAATAGGAATGCAAGAGTGTCCATATGGTAAGTGCTCCATCTCATTAAAATGCATTTGCCTAGTAAATAGGAACAAACACTGTATACATAGCTCACTCCAATTCGAAACCAGGGAAGCAGTAGCACCAACAATAGAAACCCTCCCATAATGCTGACAAGGGAGAGGTATGACGGGTACACTAAAATTGAACGCAGGTGTAAGTAGTGCATGAAGAGGAACCAAGAACATCTGAAGGTGCAATCATGAAAGTACAAGCAGATAGAAAGGATGTGAAAAAAAAGTCACATACGCATGAAAAAGGTATGAAGGAAAACAAAGGAAAACATCAACCCCCATGACACTTTATATCATAGTGTGAGTACAACAAGGCACAAAGTGATGTGCAAGATCCCATAATATAGGTGCTATATAGAGGCACTTTATCTCAGTGTGTTTACAAAAGAGAACATACATGAAAAGGATGTCTATAATGCCCAAATAGGACATAAAATTGGAAATACATAAAGAACAACCAAAAACAAACTAGCCCATGCAAACAAGGAGTTCCCAAGAGCTAATATGTCCAGGTAATTTGCCAGAGTGTGAAAACACCAAAAACTGAATAAAATGTACCTAAAGTGAAATCTAGGAAAATTGCATGGATGGAACTAAAGAGCTCAGAAAGATAGTTTCAACGCCACTGAGATCATAAAAAATGAAGAAACTGGTCAAAAGTTATGAGCTCGGGATTGAAAATAACTCCTTTGATTTCAAATAACTTTAGAATGCACTAGAAGAAGGAACAAGTGATGAAACCCACACCACTAGAAAGTTGACAAAATTAGGTTTGTGACGATATCTTGTTTGCTGAAAAATGATATCATATACAAAAGTTATGACCAAAAGAAAAAATAGCTCCCTAGAGGCCAAAGAGGGGACAAAGTGGCCAAGTATAGATGTTCGTACCACTGATGTCAACAAATATTCTCCTACCGGTGAAAAAATGTGGTTTTCCTTGGAAAAATCAATGAAAAAATATTCACTAGGGTGCCGAAATATTCTCTAGCCTGTGCAACTAGAAAGAGGTGGCTGGAAAAATAGAATAGTCACCAAGAAAAACTAGAGACCACCGAAAAATGTGAATATTGGTCGCAGGGCGGTGAAAATAACATTGGTGAGTTTTGGGAAAGGTCATCGATGGGTAAAGGGACGATCGTCAATGCTAGGGTGGGGCCCACAGGCCTGTGGGTGCATGTACCTACAAGTACCACCCTCTTAAATGTGCCCCTTTTTAAAAAAAATCTGCCCAACTTTTAAAAAATTGCCCCACAACAAATTAAGCCTACAATTTTTTAAAATAATATTTTAAAAAACTAATTAAAAAAATAGACAGACCTTTTAGATTTTTTTTTATTTTTTCTTAATTTTCATGCTTGGGAGGCCGTATGGCTTCCCTGGCAATTTTTTTTGGCCTCAAATTCCAACTTCACAAAAATTGATGATTTGACAAGTGATCTTAGGGTTTTTGGCCACTCCGGATACAACAATGAGGTCTATTTGGGATCAAAATTCCCCAAAAAATTAGGCACCCCTAGATCTGGCAAAAAAACCCTTTCTTCAAACCTTCAAAGATCTGACAAATGAAATCGAAATCAGGCAAAAAAAAAGCCAAATTTGACTTTCTCAATAGCTTTGGATCCAATGACAAGGTCCTTTTTGCACCAAAATGTTTCAAAAAACACTCACCTCTAATATTTTCAAAACAAGCAAAGGGGATTCAGATCTGAAGCCTGCAACATTTTTTGAAGAGAAAACCTCATAAATCGAGAAGGGGTTCGTTGAATCCACACTTTGATACCATGTTAGAATTGTGAAATAGACACAAAACCACAAGCCATAGGATAAAACAACAAACAAAGACACCTTCCATGCAAGAGATCTGCAAACAAGAACTTTTATATTCATCAACAAGGAAAAGTTACAGAAGAAGCTTTCAAGAAGATATGAAAGACGTGATATTTCCCATGAATAATATTTACAATAGGGGTTGAATGCTTATAAGAACAAAACCCTAAATGAGAAAGGGATCAAATCATGACAAGTGTCAACATCACATGAGATGTGACAGAATGATCTAATATTAACTCAACTAATGAAGCATTCTTAAGTTTAGCTAAAGTGTGCGAGAATAAATTAGACTAATAATCAATTAAGGATTAATTAATTATTAGCTAATGTATGATAACTCTAACAATATCCACTTCACACTCAATTTTTTAATCTCTTAGTGATTGCCTATGACCCACAAGTGAAAAAACTAATGCACATGACTTTATTCTTTTACTTTGTTTCTATTGCCATGAATAGTTAACCTTACTACTTATCTCTTGTCACTTCCACTATACACTATGCACTAGTCATATCAATTATGTGTCTCTTTACCATTAATGGTGCATATAAACTTTAGTAATCATGTGCATATTCACTTTTACCACTTTTAACTATCTACTAGGTCTTCCCTTCAACGCACCAACTACCTAATCCCATGCAATATTCTTGCATTGTAACCCTTTTTTAGAAAACCAATCTCCTTATGGAACTATGTGGAATATCATCTACATGTGTTGATAATTCATTTCCCACCATAAATTTTTGGATGGAAGTTTGATCATAATTTTGGATGTGGACCAATTCCTTATTGGTTTATGTTCCTTTATGCTAACAATTATAATATGATCTAATGTCTTCTATCCCTTCAACACTCAATTTCTATATGTTTCCTATGGTGATTATTTAATGGTCCATGAGACCAATCATTCATCTCAATGTAGGTGTTGATGTCTTATTATCCTAATAAAATGGTCTCTTTGGTAGTTGAGTTGGAGTCATTAGCAAATTATTGCTTACCAAACATTACCTTTGGCAATGGCGGGCCTACCACACTAAGAGTGATTATTATCTTGTACAAAAAAAAATATTTTCATGGCACATGAAAACTTTATGCTAGTCTTAAGAACCTCTCCAACTCAAGGGAAAAAGGGGTCATGTGTCCTATATGTGATGTGGTGAGTTCTTATTGATATTGAATACACTACGCCCACAAGCCAATCCTTGTAGCATTCACTTTTATTTAGTGTTGCATTCTATACATGGATTTAATTATATCATAATTCACTATCAATCCTCATTTAAATTTCAAAATTTTTAACATCATTCTTTTGTATTCTATAAGTTCCTATACACCATATTTTATGGTTTTACACTCTTATATCAAATGATGATGGCTAGTGCAAGCTAATTTATCAACCAAATAGCTTCCACATGTTTCCTTATAAATCAAAACATGTTATTATAGGTCTTGTGGTTGTGATTAGTTATACATGCATATTCATTCCATGCTCTAGCTCCATTTTTGGGTTCTCCATATAAAAATAGAATTTACATTATTATGGATGTTCTTATGTGTCTTAAGTGTTATACATATACAATTTGGTGCTCCATAGAGTGATTAGATGTGTCAAAAGTGTCCTAAATGGACCTATATAGCTTAGTTATGCTATTTGAATGCATATAAGGATGAGTTTGAGGTAAAATATCACCTATTTTATAACAATTCTAATTACAACATAATCATTCCTTCTTACCTATATGAGAATGTCTATGAAGGGAATAAATAGTAAGGAAACTATTCCAACACTAACCTTTGATGGGATATATGTGTAAAAATAAATATTTTATAGCTACAAAAAATAATATACAAATACATTTATACCATGACAAGATAATTTACATGGGAAAACCCTTTTGGGAGAAAAGAACCACAATCTTAAAAAAATATTTAAATATCCAACATTAATTGGTTACAATATAAATCTCAAATTTGTTTTTATAATTGCATCAACAACAATTAGGTTCTCCAGTCTTTGTCTAGTGCGTAGGGCTTGTCTTTGTTGAATGAGAAAGCAATCAATTGGATTAATAAGAATTTGGACCTTGGTAGACATGAGGAGGCTATAACTGAGGTTAGTTGTATGAACTTGGTGGAGAAGAATGTGGATCCTGGCCTATGCTTGTGTACTAAGAGCAAGACAAAGAAGAGGGCAGCCATTTCATTCCAAGAACTCGAGGAAGTGGTAGAGATGCATGACAAGGTCATCTCTAGTAATATGGATTTGACTAAGGTTTTTGATAAAATTCTTTAGTTTGTGTTTGATAAACCTTCTACGCTGATGTTTTGTTGTTGGTTTTGTTGTTGGTTTGTCTAGTGTTATCTTTTGACAACATTTTTGGCTTTTTTGAGCTATTGGTGCTTTTATTTCTTTCTCTTTAGTAGATTCCTTTAGATGCACAGGGTTTTGGGGCCCCTTCAAAACCAACTTTTTCATATAAAAAATAATTAGATTCTCAATTAATTTTGGTAGCATAAGGGTGAGTGCAAGATCATGATGGGCTAAACTATGACTCTAAGTAGCAATAAAAATATAGAAAAAACAAAGTTAAGCAACTTGGCATAAAATTTTGAATAAGTTAATAACATAATTTGAAAAATATGAAGAAATAGAATTTGTAGAAATTTGAATGTAGTTTGTAGGCTGCTAGTTTTTTATGAAAAGAAAGTAAATTTATTTTGTAGAAATGTGAAATTTCATTGAAGTAGTATTATAACTTTTGAAAAAAATTAAAAAGCATATGTCATTCCAACCAACCTAAGTATGAGAAAAAAAATCAAACCTTTCAATATAAGTAAAGGACACATGCCCAGATGTCACACATTTTTTTTTTTGTAATTTTTTTGCAAGTAAATAATTAGTTATAAAAATTTTAGTAAGACTTTTTAGAAATATTAAAAAACAAATTTATGTCCAACCTAGCTTGGTCAAAAATATATTTAATTCAATTTTTTTTTTTTCACCCTATAGCTTGTGAAGAATATAGTGTGACGCATTTTCATATTAAAAAAAATATGAAACCTTTGAAAGTTATGGATTTTTTTCAATCAACATATCAATTAGGACTTAGACATAGTGCATGTAGAAAATCAATAATAATTATCTATTAAATTCAAAATAAAGCATATCTTATATTGGTAGAATGTTGATAATTTTTTAATAAATCCTTTTCATTTCATCAATTGGACAAAAAAAGTCACTAGCATGAAGGTTGAAGTTTGAAAAACCAAGGGAAACCTCTAAACATGTTAGGGCACTTGACTTTTCAGGTTTGATATCCTCAAACCAAATTGCAAAGCATCCCTGTGACAAATTTTTTTGTCAAATATGTCATATTAATATTAATATTAATTAATATAATATTTGGTGTGTATATATATATATATATATATTGAATAAGTGTTACTAGACAGGATAGCCCCTTTGTATTAAAAACTTAGAAACAAAAGATTGCATTGGATTATCAACAATCCACAATCATTGGTTAAGATATTTGACGGAGCAAATGCCTTCAACCAGCTCTACAGCTCTGATAAGCAGCAGTGGACCCAAAAGGTCCCCATGATGGCTCAAAAGAAAGATGAAATTAAGTTTCCATGTTTTTTTGCCTATTCCTTCTTTGTACAACTTCAGAGCCTTATCCGTCACCTTCTTGATTTCTTGGCAGCTTCAGCATCAAAGAGACCCAGAATGCATCCCACACGCGATGTAGTTTCGATACCCTAAATGGCGTTCAATACATTCTGAGCATCCTCCTCTTTTAGTAGCACCACGGTAACCTTAGCCAACTCCTTAAGCCCGAACCTTGATTAAATTGGCGAAGAAAATATTGTAGACATCAACATCATGAATATGCCCATCATTATGACACTTGGTCCCAATAATCTTGGCAATTGCACCAGCCATAGCTTCCGAGCACTTCGGAAACAACCGTTTGATCTGATCGCTCATAGCTTCCAGAGGGGGATTTTGGTTGCCATCCTTATTCGTACAAATGCAAGCGACCTCCATTGTTTATAGTTCAGCAGAGAGAGGGCCCATATTTATTACCCATCTAAACTGAGCGTCCAGTCCTAATACAACCATACAGGAGATATTGTAGGGATTTTTCCGCGATCCAAAGTAAAAGATGACCCTACAAAGGCCACCTAATTTTGGTAGAGATATGACAGGAGGTGGCGAAGACCTAGTTTGACTCATTCATTCGTAAATATCACCTCCCAGACATAGCCAAAAGGCCTTAGACGAATTTGTTAATGACTGACCAAACTAGGAGAAACCTTAATCACCGGAATGGACCACGATAAATGAGGGTCATCGAGGATCCTTGGATAATGGTTAGACTTTACAGATATATTAGAATAAAGAGCTGCAATAGAGTGACTTAAGTAAGTGCCACATAGTGAGCCGTTCAATCCTAGTGTTAGATCATATTGTGTTGTCATTATCAATGCCCAGTGGGTTCATCTTGAACTCTGCAATAGAGGGAATAGTCTTGTACGATGTATGCCACCTATGATTTAGTTATACTTCGCTCAAGGTAATCAGAATGTCTTGTACCAGTGGCCATCACTTCAGCAGTGTAGCCCCATATATGAAAAAAATGACCATATTGATTTGTCACCAGCCTCCAATACAGTATTGCCACTTGGAGCTTTCAAGTTCCCGCAATAGCACAATAACTGCCAGGTTGTCCATGATTTGGCACTCCATAAAGAGCCCTATGTTAGGAACCCACTAGCAAAGAGGTCTTCATTATTTCCTAAGTGAGGGGTTTCCTCCCTTAGGGGTTGTTTTTTTTTAACATTGGTAAGACCTTTCTCTTTTGCCATCTCCTCTCTGATTTGTTTAAAATATTTCTATCCTCTTTTCTTGTCCTCGCTTGTTCACCCTTTAGTATCTTGGATGTAGATTGGGAGATGCTTTGAGGGTCAGTAAATCCTAATTAATCATACACTAGCACATCATCAGTGCCACTACCATAATCCTGATCTAGAGTTTCCATATTTGGAGGATTAATATTGTTGTAATTACCTACGGGCTCCAACCTCTCTTTTTTGTTTGTAGAAACATTGGCAGATTTCTTCGAAGGCAAAGAGTAATCCTCATTCATGCTCCTTGGGGTGTCCCTATTTGTAGGGTGAGGGAAACCCTCGACCGATGTGATTTTTGCTTTACTCCCATCCCCTTCTTGTGGCAGTGATATCCCATTAGTGTGGCACAAAGAGCCCATTCTGGGAGGTAGGTTTGAGTTCTTTTGATGATCCATATTCAATTTTTTATTGTTTGTGCAATCTATGGTCACATGATTGCATCTCATGTAGTTCAAAGAATTTTTTTTTCCTCCTCCATTTTGAGCATTTGTAACCAATCACTATTTTCAATTCTAAGCTAAATATCTTGTAGTATTTGATTAATGGCAATGATCGGTAAGCAGGCATAGTGATATGAGTTATTTTCCATGAGTATTGCACCTAAATCAATTAGTGTTCCTAGCGAGTGGATGATTTTCTCAAGAAATTCTTTGGACTAGAATTACAACAACAGGTTATACAATCTCACCTGGATAGGTTCGTTATAAGGGACAAATTCCCATGGGTTGAACCTTGGCTACTATTTCTACATGTACAATGATGATTCACCAATTTTCCACAAACCTCCTTACAAGGCCTCCCCCTTTTCTCATTTGACAAAAAAGCCATGATGAAGAAGCCATTCGAAATAAATTTGATGACATATTAACTTTTCCAATTTGTGGTGGCTCATTGCAAAATTTGATCTCGTTTGAGTCACCCAAAGGTTCACATTCCTTAGTCACCTCCTCTAAAATGTCAATCATTGGGGCTGAAATCCATCCTTTCAGAAACTCATGTTCACTAGAATCCACCACCTTCTCACTCGAGACATTGTTTCACACCAACTTCTCTATATTCCTTATGAGAACCTTTGCCCTTTCATTGCCACTAGAATGATCGTTCACATCCTTACCTTTTTCCACTACCCTCACACACAAATGCCATTTTCCCCTAATTTATGTTTTATTTTATTTTGTTGAATATTTTTTTATTCAGACCTGCTTAGTATATATTAATATTAATATAATATATAATATAATATTAATATAATATACAATATAATATTCATATTTATATTATGTATTATATATAATATTATAAAAAAAATATTTGATTAATTGTTGCAAGGGTGTATTATATTATATTTATTATAATTAAAGTACAATATGTAATGCAAGGGAAGTAATACGGAGCTGGGAGCAATATATACCTCTCATTCAATCCCTCCTACCCTACCTCTCTCTATCTCTACCTACCTCTCCCTCAGTCATCATCTCCCTCTATCTATCTTTCTTTCCCCCTATTTACCTCTCCATCCCTCCCTTCTCCCCCCTCTATCACCTTCCATCTCCACTCTCTATCTCTACTCACCCTCTCCCTCCCTACCTATCTCCTCCTCTATCCCCCCCACCCTATCTCTCTCTCTCTCTACCTACCTCTCCCTCCCTCCTTCCCACTCTCTCTAAATCTCTCCCCCATTCCCTCTCTAATTCTCTCTATCTTGAGCCTCACCCTCTCTACCTACATCTTCCGCTATCCCTCCCATATTACCTCTCTCTCTCTCTACCTACCTCTCCCTCCCTCTATCCCTCCCACCCTACATCTCTCTCTACCTACCTCTCCCTCTCCCTTTCTCCCTCCAGCCCTCTCTACTTCTCTCTATCTCCCATCACCCTCTATCCCTCCTACCCTACATCTCTCTACTTACCCATTTCTCTATACCTCCCTCCATCCTTCCCTCACCACTCTTTATCTTCACTCTCCCTCTCTTTCTCTACCCACCTCTTTGTACCTCCATCCCACCCTATCTCTTCTATTAATTTCTCTCTAATTACCTCTCTCTCCCTCTCCACTTCTCTCTATATATCTCCCCTTTCCATCTCTCTCTCTACCTACCTCTCACTCCATCTCCCCTCATTCCCTTCTCTATCTCCCTTTAGATATCTCTCTATATCTCTCTTCTCTCTCTCCTATCTATCTCTCTCACCTTCCCTCTCTACTTCTCTCTATCTCAACTCACCCCCTAGATCTCTCTACTTTACTCTCCCTCTCTCCCTCCCACCCTACCTCTCTCTCATTACCTACCTATCTCTCCCTATTTCCCTCATTTCCTCTATGTCCATGTCACTCTCTAGTGTAGTCATGGATCAAGGGTCCAAAAAGAACCATCCAATCATGCAGCTTAGAGTGAACACAACAAAAATAACACAATAAAATGCTCTACAAACATAGATCTTTATTGAATTGGAAATATTACATACATCATACGCCTCATGGGTGAATAATCAAGGCTCACAAGCCTACTACAAGGGCATTCAACATTACAACTAGCCAGAGGCCTTATTCAGATAATTGGTCCTACTACCTTGTGAGCTATTTATCTATCTACTGAATACTCACTACTAAACCAACTATAATGAATTACAAATGATCTTAAATATGATTCTCTAGCTCCAAACTAGTCCACATAGGCCCCAAGGGTTCACAAACCCTGGCAATGAATGATCAAGCATGTAGGTCGGCCTTAAATCATGAAAGATAATCCTTCATGAAATGAAATGAATTATGGATCTCCAAGATAGATCCCCTTGGACAATTTTTTTTTGTATGATGTCTCATTAAGCTTTGCACACTCTATAATAGGTCTACAATATGAAATATGGACCAGGTCAGCCCCAAATGCTCTAACTATGAATTACAGTGAAGTTCTGAGAGCAATAACTTTTAGTAGACAAATGTAAATGATAAGGAAATCTAGATATGATGTAGACTATCTCATGTAGATGCTATATCTTGCTTCACAAGCTAAGAAATGATAATGCAGTAAAATGTGAAATGAAATGTTGAAACTGCTACAAACTGAAATGCAAGAAAATAAATGTTTTTGGTTGATATAGGATTGCTTTACAACTAGGGATGCTCCTGCATCAGACACCTAGGGTTGGTAGAAAAGCGAGTCCCTCACATTCTAGGGGTTAGAGGAAAACTAAAGTGGTCCACCTCAACCTAAGAAATCCATGATGAATCCTCCACTAGTCTACCTTTCCACTTCACTAGATATTCTTTATATTGCTTGTTCCTAGTGCTCCTTCCAATTTTGGTATCCAAAATCTGCTCAATCTCCTCTGGTGGTTGATGTGGTAATTTCTCCTCCAAATTCACTTCATTAAAACTATCACATGACTATCCCTCATGATACTCATAGATGTTTGCAATATTGAAAATAGGTGATATACCCAATATCTCTGGTAACTCCACTTCATATGCATTTTTGAAATCAAATTTCCTAAGAATATTACATTGTCCAATCTTCCTCATCTTCAGCATATTGTATGTTCCTATTGGAAATCTTTCTTTTCTTAGATACACCATTACTTCATCTCTAACAAAAAACTCCTTATGTCTCTTGTGCTCATCTACCTTTTCCTTATACTTATTGTTCATGTCCTCTAGGTGTTTTTGGACTTGATTATGCAGTGTCTCTATGAAGTCTACAAACTCTTCTGCTTATGCACTCTTATTCTCCATACTAATGTTCCTAAGCTCTGCAACTCCTTTGGGATGTACTCATGCTACAATCTCAAATGGTGTCTTCCCTATACTTTGGTTCATTGAATTACTATATGCAAACTCTGCTTGTAGTAGAACTATGTCCCAATTTCCTACCTTATCTCCAACCAAACATCTCAATGAGTCACCCAAAAAAAAATTACCACTATGTTTGTCCATATGTCTGGGGGTGACATGCTAAACAAAACTTTAGGTTTATCTTCATCTTCTTCCACAATGTCCTCGAAAAGTATCCAATGAACTTAATGTCTCTGTCTAAAACTATACTCTTAGGTAATCAATTCAATCTCACAATTTCTTTGAAAAATAAGTTAGCAACATGCACAAAATCTTTCCATTACTACCTATAAGAGAGGGGGACCAACCATGTTCAAGGCCCCAAGTCATGGAGAGCCAAGAGCATAAGGCTACCCTAACTTACCTCACTCTAAAGGGGTGTCTTGAAATGGAGGATGAGAATGATGAGGACTATAAGGTCCTTGAATCACTCTACAGATCCGAAATCTAGAATAAACACAATAGAGAACACAATAAACACTACAAAAGAAAGGATAAAAGAAAGCAGAGAACACAATAAACACTACAAAACAATAAAGTATTACTCAACCAAATCATAGAGGAGGGGATTGAAAATGCTTACCACCTCTACCAAGAGCTCACTAGCTAATGGAGGAGAAAAGAGGACTCACACCCCTGTTGCAATGGCCTATTCCACTCTTTCTCTACGGAGTTGATGGAGTGTTGTTGTTACTACTATAGAGTGCCAAAGTGTTGCTTAGGAGTGAAAATGAAGGCAAGAAGTGAATGCTAGAATGCTTAGAGATTGCAAGAGGATGAAATGAAGTGAGGATGGATCAATTTGAAGGAAGAATGAGCAAGAATAAGGAATCTTTGGGTTGGTTGGTTGAAGAGGGATGTTACAATTCATTCCTAATAAGAAGTGTAACGCCTTTGCCAACTTCAGATGTAGGGATCCATTAGGAATGTAAGCATGTCATGCAGATGTCTGTGCACCGTACAGGAATCCCTGACAATTATTATTCTATTGAAACAACAGATGAATGCCAAGTAGAAGGTATTTAGCTAGCTGATGTGGTATTTTTCCTTCAAATTTATTTTTCTAAGGTGAGGATGTACGAAAGGAGAATTTGTGCAAGGGGTGCAAATTCATGCCTATATATTTTTCCCCCACTTTAGTGAGCATGAATACTAATGAGTGCTTCAGTAGGGTAGATTGAAGAGTGAATGGGGTTAGAAATTTATGCTTGAACCATCAAGGAAGCAGACCACGATTTGGTGAACTCAAGAGTGTAGGACAAGCGAAGGACTTCATAGCCCCGCAAAACTATGAAGTTGTAGAATGAAAGCATCTTACAGGCCCAAAGACTTGCAAGTAGGCAACCCACAAGATATCTCACATGAAGAAAGCCCTGATAAGTAAGCACCTCATAGGCCCACAAACTTGCAAGGAAGGTGTCCTCCAAGATATCTCACATGGAGGAAACCTAGTAAAGTTCCTTATAGACTCGTAGACCTACAAGGAGGCATCCCACAAGATCTATCACATGAAGGAAGCTGAGAAAGTATGATACAAACCCATAGACCTACAAGGAAGGTCTCCTCCAAGATCTCTCACATGAAGGATACCCAAGAAAGTGCTCTACAGACTCGCAGACTTGCAAGGGAGCCACCTCAAGATCTCTCGCTTGGAGGAAGCTCAAAGGAAACACCATATAGGCCTGCAAAGCTATAGGGAGGTATACTCTAAGATCTCTCACATGGAGGAAGCCCAAGGAAGGGGACTTCATAGAGTCGGCAAGCGGCTTCATAGGAGCACCTACAAAGCGGCATGTTTACCCACATATAGAACATGTCAGAAAGCAATCACACAAGCAAGTAAGTGGATAGTCGCACAAATTGTCAACAAGTTGGAAGACTTTCAAAGGGATTCCTTAGGGAATCCAACATAAAGAAGGGGTCCACTCAAGGGACATGTTGTTCAAAAGTATGAAAGAGGTGCTTCTTTCTCTAATTGATTCATCATCAAGGAATCATTTTGAAAGATGTTCACTTCATCAAGGAATTTGAAAGGAAGAAAATTACCCCTCGCAAGGGGAAGATTATAGTTTCTCCCACCTCAAAGGAAAGGTTCTCAAGTTATTTCTTTACAAATCCATGATGAAGGAAACATGTTTCGTTAGGATTCCAAGTCGAGAATGCAACCCTTAAAAAGAAGTTTGTGAAGATTCTCGAGAAAAGATTTGTTAACAAGGAATGCATTTTTTAAAAAATGAAGTGTCATAGAAATGACGTTGTCACACATGAGAGGGACAACTCAAAAAAATAAGAGAGAAAGATACGAAATGAGAGAAAGATAAATCAACATAAACACAGGGCATAGGGGTAGCCTGATATTTCAGGGTCAAAAATACTCATAAATGTATATAAGTATAATAATAGTATATAAAATGAACTTTCATCAGCCCCCTACTATATCAAACCATGTAAAGAATGCACGAGAAGAAAAATAAAAAATAAAAAATTGGGTCAACATGGAAGGGAAGCCTAAATGCCCCCAACGCTTTGCATTGTCCCCAATTTATTGAAAATCAATCACAAACATAAAAGAATGATGATAAACATAGAAGAAGGTTTACACCACAAAACCACACCTCTATCCAAGCACCAATGAGGGTGACAAGGGTCATCCAAGAACACATAGCACGATCACGGGGGAACACATCACAACACACACATCTAGTCTAAAGATAAAGAAGAGGCCTCCCCCTAACATTGATTGACCAATAGGTCATCCGCTTCCCAATCTAGATCATCATAGGGGGAAGGAGGATGAGCTTGCAGTGGTGGAATGTTAAGAGGAGGAGCATCCAACCCTCCCACAACAAGGGCTAAGGAAGAAGGCCCCACAAGGTCTCCTTCACTAAGATCTTGTGGAGCTAAGGTCAACAATTTTGTGAAAATTGCTAATAAGGCCAAAACTTCATCCAGAGAGTTAAACATGCACTTTATAGAAGTGCCATGTTTCACCTCAATAGATGAGGAAGGTTGTGCCTGAGATTCACTGTTAGGCTCACTGAACGATTTGGAAGTGGTGACGAACTCAGGGGAAGCCAGGATTGGTTTTGTCACTAGGATAGAACAAGTCAACACAAGACCACCTTTTAGAGAAGGTGGGCTCCTCTTATGTCCTTTTTTGTTGGAAGGACTACCCTCCACTTTCTACTTTGTTGGGGGACGTGAACTCCCCAAAGATGAGGCAAGAGGTGTGAAGGAAGAGAAAACTATAGTAGATACTACTAAAGTGTTCATCATATCTACAGGTTTTAGGAAAGGTGAGACATACAGAAGGGACATCAACAAAGGCGGATCCACCAAAGGAGTGATGAAAACTTGCACCTTTCTAGGGTTAGGAAAATTTGTACTCACAATGGAAGAAAAAAGTAATGTGGAGATAGATTGAACAAAAGTAGAGGGTAGGAGAGAGGAGGATGTGGCAAGAGGCCCTAATATAGGGGTGGTCATCTCCTCTCCCTTCCTCTACAAGGCAGCCTACTCAGGTATGAGAGCCTTTCACCAACACTTGCACTCCTGTGCAAGGCATTTTCTATTACTCTTTGAATTGGAGGTTGGAGGTTGTGAAGGGACAAAAGGCTCTTGCTTGGCCATGTGAGTGTCTACTACAGTCATTTCCAGTGGAGTAATAGACTCCTGAATGGGAGTAGGAGGAGCAGGTTGAGAAGCAGCTGGGGGAATTAGCTATAATTCCTCAACAACAGGCCTCTTCTCGCTTACTACTTTGGGTGTAGAAGTGGTAGGAGGTCATGGAGAGAACTCCCTTCAGGGACCTTTCTTTCTACCATACAAATAATACTAAGGCTCGGGAGGCTTAGTAGGGAGATCCAATATCCTGATCTTGGGCCTACACCAAGAAGGTATCATCGAACTTAACAGGTAAAGGCCATGGTTGTTCATTTAATACTCCTCCCAAGAAAGTGGAGTGGGTGAGTTAACCTGAGAGGAGGCAAGCTTCTCCTTCCCTTTTCGGGAATAGGAGATAGTTGGTTGCTGTGCTATTGGAAGGGGCCAATTTCGGTTATCCCTTGACCCCAGTCTTATACTTTACGTAATTATTGTAAATTAGGTATGTCCTTGGAGGAAGCGAACCAACTAGGGTGGGCCAAAAGTGGTCTAATGAATATCCCCCATAGGACACCAAAGGCTAGTATCCAGTGTCATGCACTACATCCACAAAACCTTCATGGGAGAATTCTAAAAATTTATGAATTATAGAGGTGATTCCATTCATGGAAGCTAGCCAAGGTATGCCTAGCTTCATCCTGAAGAAATCAAACTCTGGAATGACATCAAAAATTGTGTCAAAATCCCTAGGTCCAACTATGATGGACAAAGTTATCGATCCATAGGGTTTCAAACAAAGACCATTATGTGTACAGATGGTAGATTTTGTTTCTTCATACTCTTTTCTTTGTAGTGAGTTAAGCCACAACGTATCTTCTATAATAGCATTCACTCAACTCATTGGGTCTACTAAGACTCCTGTCACAATGTTACCATTGAGGTGAGCAGGAATGTAGAGGGGAGAGGGCTTATTATTTAATGGCAAGCCCTACGATGTGAATGTCACATCCAATGAACTGGGCATAGGCTACTTAGTAGGACTAACTGTGACCATGTTAGCATAGGCAGGTTGATCTAAATGACAGAATTAATGGGATTGACAATCATGTTGGAAAAATGCAACGAAAATGGGTCCATGTATATCTGGAATTCACTATTTTCTTTCGCTATCAATTTATTTGTATTTTGTTTACTTCCATCAAGATGAATAGTACCATCCTCGATGTGGTCCTGTATCTCAGAGCATAGGCACATACAACATTCGGTATTGTTGAAGTGATCAACCCAAGATCTTTAATCTGCAACACCAAATAACCTCCACAATAGATAGAGAGAAGCAACAATGGAAGATGATATTCCACCAAACAAGGATTGAAATATGATACAATATGATCAATGCAACACTATACAATACAATGAAAAATATGCTAGAGATGCCTTGTTTATAAAGGAAAGGATGAGAGATAGGATAAGACAAGATCATGACAAGTGTCTTAATCCTATCACATGAGAAAACTAACTCATAACTACCTAGGAAAGTGGAAATTCTAGATAAGACAACTAATACTTATCTAGATATGACAACTAATATCCTAAGTAAACTTAACATGTGAATTAAGTCCCTTAAGTCCCTAGTAAAGGAATAAACTAGGTACAAGACTTATTCACACCAACACCCCCCTTAAGTGCAACTTGGGGAGGAATGCAAAATATGGGTCCCAACAACTAGGCCTGATGAGGTACCCATGTACAAAACAAAAAACTCTAATAAGTGGAGAAAAGGAGAAAAACCATGTGGGAGAAAACTCCTCTCTAAAAGAGATAAAAATTAGAAAAGAAACTAAAAATGATGAAGGAAGGACTCCTCAAGACCCCCCAAGGACAACTTCCTTCACCCTAAGCATCGATCAAAACTAAAGATAACGAGGCAATGCCAAAGGTTTAGTGAAGATGTCTGCAACCTGTTGATTTGCAGGCAAATACTCCAAGCTGAGAACACCATCCTGGATTAGCTGCCTAATGAAGTGCATGTGGATCTCAATATGCTTAGTACACTAATGCTCCACTGGGTTGCTATAGATATGAATGGAACTCTGATTGTCACACCAAAGAGTAGTGGGTTGAGTCAGAGGGAATCCAAACTCAATCATCAACTGTTGAAGCCACAAAACCTCCTGACTAGCCAAAACTACACCTCGATACTCAACCTCTGTCAATGATAATGCAATAGTAGTATGCTTCTTGCATGGCCATGCAATCAGACCAGAACCAAGGCAAAAGACAAAGCCAAAAGTAGACTTCTGATCATTGACATCACCAACCCAATTTGAGTCAGTGAAGCCCACAACCTAAGATGCACTTGAAGTGTAGTGAATTCCAAAATGAGTAGTGCCCTGAATGTATCTCAATATACATTTAGTGGCCTTCCAATGACTATCATGAGGCTCTTGTGAGAAGTGAGAGACAAGTCCAACTACAAAGGAAATATTAGGATGACTATGTGTCAAGTACAAAATATTTCCAACCAACTGCCAATACAAGGTAGGATCAATTGTAGGAGTAGTGCAATTGGTAGACACTACAACACCTAACTAGAATGGAGTAGGGGCGGGCTTGCAATCAGCCATGCCAAATCTTTGAAGCAAATCAAGAGCATACTTTTGTTGTAAAATGAAGATCCCCTTAGAAATCTGATGAACCTGAAGACCAAGGAACTAATGCAAAAGACCAAGGTCGGTCATATCAAATCGCTCCATCAATTCTTGTTCGTAATCTAAATCATGGAAGTAGAACTCCTTGTGAGAATCAAATCATCCATGTAGAGCACAAGTATGAGTAAATCATCTCCATGTCTCTGAGTATAAACTGTGGGATCAGAGTGATAGCGAGTGTAGCTAGAAGTAAGCAAGAAACTATCCATCTTCTCGTACCAAGCCTGAGGGGCTTGTTTGAGACCATACAATGAATGTCAAAGCCTGCAAATAAGTGAAGGATCTTGCACAAAACCTGGTGGTTGCTCTATATAAATCTCCTCATGAAGATCCCCATGCAAGAAGGAACTCTTCACATCCATCTGATACACTGACCATCCCTGAGATGTAGCTATAACAAGGACAAGATGAATGGAATCCATCTTGGAAACAAGAGCAAAGGTCTCAGAATAGTCAATCCCTTCAACTTGAGAAAACCCCTTTGCAACAAGGTGAGCCTTGTACTTGTCAATGGAATCATCTATTTCATACTTGGTATGATACACCCACTTGCACCGAACCAACTTTCTTACCTTAGGAAGAGGCACAAGATCCCAAGTATGATTCTTTATCAAAGAAGAATACTGATCAGCCATAACACTATCCCACTTTGGATTACCTAAAGCATCTAAAAATTTCTAAGGATCATCTAGAATATCCTGACTAAAAAGACTAATTCTTGAGGTCTGAGAATGAGTGAGGCGAGTGTCTATGGGATCACCAACAAGAGGACCAACCTCCTCAAGAGTAACTCGAGCCCATCGTGGCCTAGTGGGTGAATGAGGAGGAGGTGCATTAAGAGAATCATCAAAATCTTCCTCAAGTAGCAAAGCATCATCAACTGAAGAAGACTGAGTAGGTTGTGATGAAGAAGAAGTCAAAGGATGATCTGACTAGGTGAAGGTCTTAAAAAACTAAACATCATGTCGGAAATGAACCTCTTGTGTGTCAGGATCAAACAATCTATATTCCTTGACACCATCACAATAGCCAACAAATATGTACCATTGACTCTTCTTCTCCATGGATTTACACCGACCATTCACAATGAATGCCCAAGCCTCACTACCAAATACTTTTAAGAAGGATACATTAGGCTTGCGATGAGACCAAACCTCCTCAGGGGTCATATTCTGCACTGCCTTGTGGGGCATATGGTTTTGAATATAGTTGGCACAATTGACATCTTCGGCCCAAAATGTTGGTGCCATGGACCTAGACTAAATCATACAATTGGCCATTTCCCTAAGAGTCCTATTCTTTCTCTTTTCCACACCATTCTATTAAGGAGTGTAAGGTACTATGTGCTGATGAAGAATACCATGCTCACTACAAAAGTCCTAAAATTCCTGATTGACATACTCCCCCCCATTATCTATGTGTATTTGTCGAAGAGAGAAACCTGGCTACTTCTCCACAAATTTTTTGAAGGTCTTGAAGTTGGTGAGGACTTCACTCTCGAGCTTTAGAAAATAGACCCATGTCTGGCTGGAAAAATCATCAATGAATGTGAGCACATACTTAGCTCTCCTGAAAAAGGAGTTGGGAATGACATGAGATCACTATGGGCCAACTCAAGGGGTGTGGTTGCATGAGTAGCTTGATCATTAGGAAAAGGATCTTGATGTTGCTTTCCAAGAACACAATTGTGAAACACACCATTTGTGCAAGTGATCTTTGGAAGACCAACCACTAAGTGATGTGCTTGCATCTGCTGAAGATATCTATAATTCAAGTTCCCAAATCTTTCATGCCAAAGCTTGCTCATTGAATCAACATGAGCAACAAAACATGAACTTGATGAAGAATCAAAGCCATCAAATTGATACAAATAATTCTCATGATCAACTTTCCTTGTAGCAACAACCGTCTCAAGATCCTACAACTATCTAATAATCACATTATGTGGAGTAAACTCAATTGTCTTCCCATCTCCAAAATGACAAATTTGATATATGGAAAGTAGATTCACTGAAATATCAGGAACAAGAACATCCTCAATGCACCCATCTAGCATCTGAATGAATCCTATCCCTAAAATTGGAATATGTGAAGAGTTCCCAACTACAATTTGAGAAGTAGAAG